>JAYRBT010000181.1:10289092-10307468 GCA_036023395.1 Myiotriccus ornatus
ATGTACATGTGTGACACCCAGAAGTGTATAAGTAGAAGCACTGTTGTAATAAAGGGGGCTGGTATCCCTGGTCACCATGCCGTCCTCCCGCCCCGACCGGACGGCAATATCTGACCCCAAATGATCTACAATCCCTTGGCACTACTGTAATGCTGCCAGGTAAATAATCTCTTAACTTTAGCTTTGATGGGGGAAGAGGACTGGGGGCAACTAGAACAAATGCATTTGGACTGATACTACGTGGGCACCCAGCTGATTTTTGGAGACCAATGTGTTTTTACCTGCTCAGTGCAGGGCAGTCCTCCTGCCAGTCACATCAGTGGTGGTGAAGGCTTCCCTGCACTCATAGTTTGGGCTCTTGCACCTCTCAGTTATGTGCCAAGTAGCCCAACAAACTGAGGCTTCTGGGTGGCTAAGTCTCTGTGGATTATTCAAGGGGGTGATATACGATCCACAGATGTCCTCAAAGTAAATTTCCTACCAGGAATGTGCTCTCCCAAGCTGCCATATCACCTTGTAACTCTGCAATATAATACCACTGCACAGAGACCCTTCTATGAAAAAATGTTTCAGTGGGCTGTTTTGGTTTTTTCTGTGCCTGGGAACACCTGGACAGATGCAGCAGAATGCTGCACTCTCCTCCGTGACACAGAGGGATACAGGTGTGGGGAGTGAGAAATCCATGGAGGGCAGAAGAAAGGAGAGACTGAAGGGCAGGGAGCAGTGGCAAATGCGAGGTGGATGCACAGAACTGTTGTGAAGATCCAGAATGTCATCCTTTATGCACAGCTTGTACACTGACTCTCCTTCTTCCATCTCATTTTGGCCTCCATTCTTTGATCCCAAACTTCCAAAACCAAGGCCAGAAAGCAAAAAAGTTTGCACATCAACATGTCAGAGGTGCTGTGCCTTCACCTGCTGATGGCTTGTACTTCCTGTGGTGCCAATTTGACTTAAGAAAAATATGTATTTGGTGAAGAGTTGAAAACACAGAGGCTTTTTATAGGATCAGTCGTTCTCGCTGTAGCTGGAAAACCCTCACACAACAACTCCTCTGCCTCTCCCTGGAAAGCTGGGAAGTAGCTGCAGGTACATCCCAAGGCTGGGTGAGCCAGTATTCCCTCCCTGCTGCAGGTGTGGCATCCTCTCTGTTGGATGCTGGCTGGGTCATGGAGAGGCGACAGAGAAAACTACTCTGGCTGCTTTATTGTCTGTTTCTCTTTGAAGCTTGGGGTTTACAGGAGAACCGGAGTGGAGGAATGACTGATGAGATCCAAATGAACTGTGATAAACAGGCTCCCTCCTGCCACTCATGTAAGCCTAGGGGCCATGAAATAAAAAAATCCAGCAACCAGGCCATAACTGTCCTTTTTCTTTTCCTGCCAAGTGTCAGAGCAGCAGGTTGTTAGAAAGGCTCAGGGGTCATTTAGGATGAGTGACAGCACCATGGCCACATGCCATTCCTGTGTCATCCCACCTGCACCAGAGAATTAAGGAATGGAAAATCTGCAGCCTTAAGGAGAAGCCTTCGTTAATTTTGCTGCCCTTGGATTGTCAGATTGGATGGCAAAAAACCAAGATCAAACAGGGAACTTACAGTAAATAATTGATTTTGACCTCCCAGGCTTGCTGAAAGATGTATCCTTGGCATGAGAATGGGAATATCTGAGTTTCAAAATGTATTCAGTATTCAAAACCCTCCACCTACATACATATTGCACCCTGCTAAGGTCCAAGAGTAGATAATATAAGCAAGGCTGTGTGTGCAAGGCTGTTGTTTCCCTTGGCTATGGCTACAAATAGGGAAATAATAAACATTCAAGTCTTCCTTCTCTGTTTAGGGGTATGGTGATACAAAACCAGCAAGCTCCCCTTTGTTGTCTTTCTCCCATATCTCTCACAGACTATTTGTTCTTCCCGAAAGATAGGATGCAAACACAGCATGTCTCTACTCACTGGGCTGTTGGCTCTTATTTTGTTTCTGTCAAATGATTCCAGTGCTCCAACCCATGAAGGATTGATTGGCCTCTCTTCCTCTGCTCACCTTCCTATCTAAACATGGATTAAAGAAGGATGAACCACGAGGAACAAACGGGGGAAGAGTGGAAGCAGAGTTTTCTGAGGCTAGCAGTGTGCATGTCCAGAGCAGCTCCTGTGACTCGCTCCCAGGAGTGATGTGGATACCACACAGCACTTCTGAGACACTGCCTGGGCACACCTGGGTCTGCTCATTAAGTTTAAGCACAAGACTAAAACACTTCTGGTTTCATCATAAAATTACTGTGCTGTGCTAAAAGAATTCATGTCTCTCCTTAGATTAATTAAATACACTCCTATTTAAACAAGGCTTATGAGCTACTCTGCATAGTGAGAATTTATGGCAAAGAATAATAGAATATAAATATGAGCCACAACAAAGATAATGCAGATTATTTAATCAAACACCAATAAAACTTGCTTAATTTAATATTCTCAAGGAAGAAATATCTATATTTTCAGTCTCTTGGATTGATTCAGTTCATTCTCCATAAGCTTTATTTCTGCTCTTAGCCATACACAGAAAAAAAGTTACTGTGCTCATGTTCTACTACATTTGCACCCTCTCAGCAGGGATATAAAAGTTACTAAGCTCCCTTGACAGTTTGTCCAGTATTTAGATTCTTGCTGTGTTTTTTTCAAATCAATGGAGTGGGTCAATGGAATATCACAAAATGTCTTAAAAGAGACACAGAATGAAACATGATAGTTTGTCATTATATTCTGACTTAGTAAAATACACAAAACGCGATTTAAAATTATCTGCCTGTTAAAACCAGCTTAGGTAGCAGTAAGTTTAAAAATAAATATGTATTTCTAGATAAAAATAATTATGTATATGCAGTCAAGGTGAATATTTTCAGATGACTTCCAAATGGTTTCTGTGAATCCTGAAGGTGAGCAAGGGCAGAGATAACTGTTCATTTCCCAGGTGCTATGGGGAGTCTACAAAAGAGATAAATACAGTTTTCTGGGTTTAATTTATACCAAGCTCCTGTGTCCTTTCATGTAAGCAGTGTTTTGCCAACCTAAAGAGAATGAAGTCCATCTGCTGCTGAGGCCAGTGTCCCTTGCAGATTGTTTACAACTGTTAGAGACAGGGTTCCCTGTGCCTTCTGTGCAGGGGGAAGGAGAAGTTGGCTTTCTACTACTTCTCTTCTGATGGAGGAATCTTGCTCTTTTTTGTATTCCTCCCACAGAGTTTCCTACAAGGCAGCATGATCCAGCCCTCAGTAATTAAGATGCCCATCCTCTTCCCACAACTTTCAAGCACAAAAGCCTACCCTGACATCAACAGGAAGGAGAAAGTAATATTATTAGTGCTAATTGGTTAGCAACAAATCTCTCTAGGACATATAAAGCCTATTCATAACATGAATCACTTACATAGGGGAACACATAATTGAGCATGAGAACTTCATCAAGAATCCTCAGCAAGCCTGCAACCACTGCAGCACAGATTTCAGCTGGCTAAACCCATATATCCAGTTCATGCTTTGGTGAATTATGATTTATCAACATTATTTAGCTTGTATCTGTGCAAAAACAAAACCAAACCAAACCAAAAACCAAACCAACAAACAAAAAAAAGCTGCTAGAAAGAAGAGAGTTGTATATCCCTGTTGTTTCACTTCCACAAAGCAGCAGGCTAACTCCCCAGCATTTCCTGACCTCCAAAGATATGCCTAGATGCAATTTTAGACAAAAACATCAGGAAGGGTGAAAAACTTTGTATGCAGAAATAAAATAACCATTTCTATTTCATTTGTAGACTGAAGTCACATCAAGAAGTACTGCCAAATTCTACTAGAAGTTATTTAAGCTTGACCTTTGGACCCACCTCACTGCAGTCTACATACAGCACAGTTCCTGTCACCTGAAACAAAAGCATCAGCCTCCCATAAACTTGAAGGAAGATTGCAGGAATGATACTATTCTGATATAAAACCTTTCAAGCTCTCCTGCTACAATAATTACAAAAATGTGCAATGTCTGTAGTTGTTCTGCTCTAATTACTGAGTGATCCCTTTTCCAGAGTAGTATTATTTACAGATCTCTTTTGGTAGATATCTAGTTTATGTCTACATCAATATATTTGTATCTTGTTATATACTGACAGCATGTAATTCATAATGTGCTGTACTTCATGACTCTAACTCTTCATCCTTTATTGTGTTTTGCATTTGAAGGTTGTTGACTGAAGCATTCAAACAATTTACAAAGGCAATACACAGTGAGTGGGAGCTACTTGTAGCATACTAATTTGTTGGTTTTCAACTAATACTATATATTGTTTCAGGGTAAATGGATAGGAACCAGGCCTTACCAGACTCTACCTTCCTTTGGAAAGCATTTCAGTGCTCAGATGACCTCCTGGAGCTACTGCTTTTAGGCTGTCTGCCTAAAATCATTCCACTTGAATCATTAATTTAAACATGGGATTTGGGGGATTGGGAATATATACGTTACATAAAATTTGCCCTAATTTAAATATAATTTAAGTGCTAGAAGGTGACAACCCAGTTGTGCTGGTGTCCCCTCAGTCACACACAGGTTACCATCCTCCTGAGAAACACCCTTGCAGTCTGCTCTCCCTTGGTCCCAGGGGAGCCCTTGTCCCCCAGACTCAGAGCTCCCTGAGCTCAGGGCCACTCTGTTTGTACAAGTGTGTCTGCAAGTTCCCTGGACAAGTGCACACGCTGTCCCTGTCACCCCCAACATTTACACCCTCCGTGCCACTGCATTTGGCAGTGCAGATGTGTGTAACCAGCAGCTTCTCTATCCCGAGCCACAACAATATTTCAAGGTGACCACCCTGAAGTGCTCAAACACTCTGTTCTTTGCTGAATCCCAGAATGATCATAAACAGATTTTTTCTGGTGCCACAGTGACCTCTTTGAGCTCCCCAGCCTCACCCTTCCTTGGCCATCACACAGCTGATGGGATCAGGGTGTTTGTGATTCACACAGGAATGCAGGGAAAGGAGAGCCTTGCTCCTGTCAGTAGACTACAGCTGGGATCACAGAGATGCTTCTAGAACCAGGTCAAATGTTTCCTCTTGGTAAGACTGGCCAAGCTCCATGGAGAAAACCTGAGTCTGGTAATTCTGGAAAATGGAGAAGCTCTTGGAATGTGGAATAGAGGGCCAGTGCACAGATAGGTAGGTGAGGAGCGAGATAACTGGAGTTATGAGCACAGAGCAGGAACAACTTAACATGCACAGGACAGTGATGGAGAGGGTGGTGTTAAGACGGGAAAATTAAGAAGAGGTGGAATATCTGCATGGACGCAGGTCATGAAATGGGAGGAAACTATCTACTACAGGACAGTTTTGTGGTGACCTATATGTTTAAGAGTTCAGAGAGGTATTGCAGAATGAAGATTTGAAAAGGTTTGAGAAGTAGAACAAGAATAGGGGGTGAAATAGTACAGGAAAGGGAGCTAACTGACTTAAGAACAGCAAGACGGGAATTACCAGACTTACACCAAGAAACTTCCACTTAGCACAGCAAAGAATGTTATATGGGCTGGTAACATTATATGGGCTGGTAATTTTTCAGCTGTAGAAATAAAGATGGACAAGGTCTGAAGGAGCTCAAGCTTTTAGGATGTCATTTTTTGGTATGGCTTAAAAATTTTTGGGAAGTTAATACAATTTTCTTGGCATGGTTTCTTGATCTACCAGTTCCATTAGCATTCTGCACAGTAGGAATTCAACTCCAAAGGTGTTTTTTTAATTTTACTGTTTTTTGAGCTAACACTTCTCAAGTCCTATTTTGTCTGTTAGTAATCACTTGGGAGATTATTATGACAATTTGTTTTCCATTCATTTAACTTTTAATCACATTGAACAGCAAAAGTAGATGAATAAATTTCAAGACTAAATAGGGGTTTTTTTCAGTTTTATCATCTGGTTCATGTGCAGAAATATAATCCAAACACTAAATCAAATATTTAAAATCAGATCTGCCTTCCTGACTTTTTTTTTTTTTTGCTAAAGAAATGAGACATCTCTTAAATACCAAGCTCTGGAACTCTTTAGTAAAATCCTGTATTTCAAGCCTAAGGTAAATAGTATCAATTTAAGCACATACAGTCTTTTCAGGGGTCTATCCTGTGCATACTGAAGTGCTCACTAAGGTCATGACATGACAGCACAGGTCACACTCCTCCCAGGAAGAGACCAGATGGGACAGGGAGCAAGACACCAGCACTGAACCTTGTAAGGGTAAGTCCACCATAACTAAAGGACTGACACTTCTGGCGCAAGAAGAAGGCAAAGAAAGAGGAAATAAACTACAGGGGATGGCAACTATGGACTTGGAATGGGAATTAGAGTTACAAATGAAAGTAAGGAATTCAGTGGGAGACACTGAGCACTGAAACAACTATACTGTGGGTCAGCAACCTTTTTGCCAGTGCTCTGACACAGATCCCATTGGTTTAATCTCTGAGAATGAAACTGGAAATGAAGCTGTGAATAAGTTTTAAGTCCTGGAAAACAAAGAGAAGGAAAGGGAGAATATCCAACATCTTGACATAAGCCAAACAGGGGGGAAAAAATAATTTCTGCTCAAAAATTTTTTTCTCACAATTCAGGACAGTCTCTGGATGTCAGGTCATCACTGTATGACTTATCAGGTCACCTAGGCCAAATTCGGCTCTGAGAAGGAGACCCTTGTCCACCTGAGGCAGGGCTTACAGAGCTCACGATATAGCCAGTCCCATGATACAACAACCATCACAAAACATCCGAGTTTGAAGTCAATATTGGTGATTTAAGCTGTTGGAGAAGTACAGAGGATGCAGTCTTAGAGAAATGCTTACATATAGCTCCTTGATGTCTCTCCATATGGAGATGCACAGGCACAACAGTTAAAGCTTCCCTTGCCTAAGCCAGGCAGTGTCCCTCGGTGGTAACACACGATAACTTACAGAAGAAAAGGAAAAACTGTTTTCAAGTCTCTATATTTTCAGCCTTCTCTGCTGTGGGAGTCATGAATTATGCTAACATATTCACTAGCAAGCACAGTGAGAGCACTAAATTAATTTCTCATAAGAAAACAGTCATAAGATAGGAAAAGATCTCCAGTCACTTTCTGTACCACTTCATTTCTATAGAAATCAGTGATTTTTAGGTGACTTACGTATATTTTTTTTTACACAAAAGAGATACGACACAGATCCTGGGAAAGGTTTTGTAGGTATTTGCCCAAACATTTCAGGGAATGTGATGAGGAGCTTATCACTGAAGGATTTACATGGCCATTCCACAAGTGGAAATAAAAATGATTGCTTGAGAACTTTAGCTAAGAAATATTGAAATGAAATGGAAGATCAAAACCAGACTTTCCAAGTAAAGACTGTGTTGGAGAAGCGAAGGACAAGAAGAAGTGAAGGATAGTTCCCATCCTATAAAACATGTTAGGTGAGGCCTGTTTTAGAGGATAAATGCTTTTCTCTGACTAAGGTCTATTTTACATCAATAATTTATTTTCTCAGAAAAGATAATTTAGGTGAAGATGATAATATCGATGATTCAATGCTCTTTAATTCTACTGAATAATTTAAGATGAAGACAACATTTTCCCTTCAAGCTGCTACTTGCATCCTTTGATGTAGACCCAGGCCTAAGGAGACATCTCTAACACATGATTATTTTCAGTCATTTCCTTATTGTTTCAAGGAGCAGATAATGATACATTTTCAGCACTGTTATTTGGTTTGTAAACAAAATAATCACATGCCCCCTATTCAATAACTAGTAAGCTTCCTAATAATTTCAAATGCTTTATGTTAATGTCCAAAAGGAGTAAAAAATATTTAGAGCTCTCAGAAAGTTCCCAGCAGTTAAACTGAGAATACAGGTCGGCCTCCTTGCTCGGGTCAGTATACTGATCACTACGGAGTTGCAGGCATTTACATCCATGGCACATCTGGCCCAGCTGAGACTCCATGTTAAATGGATGGTAGCATCAGGCCCATGTTTTACCTAATTCCCTAGAAAGATAACAAAAGCCCATAATGTTCACGTGCAGAAGGGTCTGGTTTGTGTGGGTTTTTTTTAATATCACAGAATTTCTCAAACTGACAAAAATAATATGCAATAATAACGTAAATGAAAATCACATAGGTATACTATGTACGTTTACAGGGCTTGTTGTGAACCTGTTCCTTCATCACCCCACTGCCATACTCTGAAGCCAATCCACTGCAGCAGCAAAACTAACCTGGAATAACTAAGCAGTACAGCAGGTCTAACACACTGAATTTTTCTCACAACACCTTCTGGCAGAACCGATTCATCATCCTGTTGTGTTAACATTGAATCAAAATGGTAATTGAGATGTTTGTGTTGTTAACTGCTTTGCTGATAGGAAGGGAAAGTATTTGAAATAAGTGTGTAGAGGTGGCTACATCTCGATAGATTAAAGGGGGCATATTCTAACACCAAGGACCTAAAGGATGAAACCTAGATTAAAAGTTCTCCTAATATAGTAATAAAGAAATATTGTGGAAAAAAATAGCCATTCAATAAAGGAATGTGCAAAATTCTACAGTGAGTCAGGGTTCAGCAACAACACGCACAACATAAAGAATAAGTGGATATCTTACACTGTTGTAGAAAGTTTTGAGGACTATCATAAAATTCAAATTCAACTTCAGTTCACAACACTGTGCTGTTGCAAAAGAGAAAAACATTGTACTGAGAAATATAAACAAGGGCAACATTTATAGACAGATGATGTAATCCTCCTGTTATTCTTAGCACTGGTAAGGTCTCAACTGCAGCATTTTGTCCAGTTTTGGGCATTATATTTCAAGAAGGATGTGTATCAGATGAAGCCTTCAGATGAGAGTAACTAAAATTCTATGAAACACAACCCACAGGCAGGATTGAGCAATTTCAGGTTGTTTACCATAGAAAATGGAGTACCAAACATGACACAGTAATTACCTTCGAATCTTTAAAACACTACTTCAAAGAAGAAAGGGAAGTGATGGTCTCCATCTTCACAGAGAACAGAAGAGAAAACTCTGCTAAAATGCAGCAGAGAAGATTTAAGACAGGATCAGAACAAACTTTTTCACAGCAAAGCGCTGCAACAGGTTGCTCAGGGGGATGGTAGCTCAGAGTTAGGAGCCACATGCAGTGCCACAGCTGCCAGGGTAGAGACCCCCCCACCCAGGGCACATCCCACTGCCCCCAGCAAGGAGTCAGGGCAGGCCGGGGGAGGCAGCTCAAACCAATCTGATCTGGCAAATTCTGGCAATGCAACAGATCCAAGGTCAAAGCAGCAGGCTGGGATTAGGAGGGCACATGGCCAAGCAAAGCAGGGTTGTGGTACAGCCCAAGCCTGGCATCCTGTGGCATTGTTGAGGCATGGACTGATGGGGCTGGGCTGGGCTGGGCTGAAATAAGAGCCCTGGGCCCAAGGACAGGCTTAGGGGTTATTCCATGGGAGGCTGGTAAGGGCCATTCAGGCCACTGATGCTCTCAGGTCTGTGGGACATAGAGGAAAGGCTGGAGGTCTTCAAGGGCAGGCTCCTGGCAGGATGGGCACAGATGTCTCTGACCCAGCCTTGGAGCAGAAGAAGAGTCCAGGTGACCTCCAGGCTTGCCTTCATTGTTTTGATATCTCAAGTTTGAGGCCATAGGTCGGAATTATCAAACAGCTACTGTGGCCCTTGGTGACCAGGAAGGGTGCCTTGCACAGAATGGAAAGACATCACACCAGAACTCTAAAAGTCCTGGATCAAAAAGAAAGTGATATACTCCCCACTTCTGGGGCAAATATATAAAACATTGATAATGTTCATCCATACGCTTCTTTCCAGTTTTATTATTGCAGTTATATTGTTACACTGACAACATTTTTAGTTTGGATAATCTGCTTCCACCTCTATGTCCATAAATGTTCTGTATGGTGAATATAAATGCAACGGATGGTGAATACTGATGTATTAGCTGTTTCTATGCAGTAGAAAGTAGATTATTTCTTCAGCTGTGCTTCCTTTGGTCCTGAAGAGTTATGGTTTTCATACTCAGATCACTTGTTCACCCAAGTTGCCAAAGTAAGAATATGCATGAATAAATGTCTACTAACAAATCTTGAATTATAGTGAGGCCACACTTTTGTAAAATTAACATCCTTCCAGATGTTACAGAAGTAATTATTTCCTCTACTCACACTGTTAATTTTACCTGTATTTTTATAACTTGTAATCACTTATGTGCTTCTACTTTTTCCTCTCATTTTACTTATGGAGTGCTTTTGCTATAATCTTTATTAGATATACCCAACAAACATGTGCTTCAGGCACCCAGTTAGTGTCTGATATCACTGACGCTTCCTATATATCACAGCACTCTTCAAACAGAAAAGCCTGGGTCAAGCCCAATTCAAGTATTTCAGGGGTGATACTGGATTACAGAAAATTTCCCCCGAATGGAGGCAAATAGCATGCATTTTCCTGTGATGCATTTTTAATTTGTGCTTATCTCCAGACAGAAGGGAGAGATACATAGCAGGTAGCTGGATTGGCTCTCATGTGGGAGGCACTCAATCTCTCAAAAGACTTATTTGTGAGTGTAGGGAATATTGGACACTTTACTGAAGAAATCAAGTGGCTGAAGTTTTTAGCCCTGACATTTCCTGATTGGAGCTGTAAGTTTATTCACACTTCCATTGTGTCCTGAATGAATACCCTCTATATTGTGATTTTGAGTTGATGTTTATGTTGAGAAAGGAGACCAAGCAATCGCATGTTTTAACCAGGTAACCACTAAAAGTCAGGAGGAAATCTTTTTTAGGAATAGGGGAATTACTTTAACTATATTCTTTCGGGGATCAATGAGGCAAGAATATTTGTAATAGCTTTCTCCTTTCCAGACAATTGGCAACAGATTAAGCATTGGGGAAGACAGCTGGAGACTCGGGGACAAAGGTTGTAAGCTTCATCTAATAGTTTGCTGCAGCCATTTCTGTTTTCCGGGTGAGTGCAAGAGTTCCTTTTTTTCCAGCATCACTCAGCAGCCAGGAATTATTACAAGTATCCTGGTTCTGTCTTGCTGTTGTTCTCACTCACTCAGATTTTGCATAGCTAATGTAGAAGACTGGAACAAACTTCTGTCAAAGGAAACAGATCAGCATCTTTTCACACTACCTAATATTCAGACAGCCTCTGTCAAAGAAATCCAAGACTGTGAGGGGAAGTCAGTACCACAACATGTGTTTCCAGTTACTAGGAAAACCAAAGGGCAGGGAGTGGGTTTGGATCTAATGGCAACTGATAGTCAATATGTATGGAAAGCAGATTGCAGTCTTCTCACATCACCACAAGAAACCAGAATTTAAAAGCTTTATCAGTTCATGCTGACGACCCAGGAAATACAGTCACGGGTTTCACTATGGATTCAGAAAAGTACCTACATACTTCTCACAGCACTTGAAGGTGTGACTTCTTTAATTCTTTTAGCCATTTAATAGAGACAGGAAAATGGATTTGTGCATTTCTGTTATTAGTGGAAGACAACCAGGTTACTGTGCTGATGTGACTAGTTAGATGTATTGATGGGATTGATTCACTGCAGATCTTAGGAAAGGATCTCTCACTCATCCTAATCATCACAGTTGGGCAAAGGTTTACATAATGAAGACTGCTTAGTTCCATAATTCTTATGTGGGATCATCTGGAGAATTAATAGAGCACTGGTTATGGCACTGTCATTATACTGGTATAGCCAGCTTTATTTCCCAGCTGATAACTTTAATTCAGATGAGGTTGGGCCATGGATGGGAGCAAGGCAATAGATTACACTGAGGTAATCAAAAGAGGATGTGGAGAAAAAAAAGTAGAAGAAAAAAGTTCTGAATTGGAATCATAGAATTATTTAGGTTGGAAGAGACCCCCTGAGATTATCTGAAAGAGCTGGTACAGTTCAAATGGAAGTTAAAGCTTCTTGAAGAAATTTGTGGTTAAAGCTCTGTTGGCTTTTTGCAACAGAACAATACTATTTTTAAGTCTTTTAGGTATTATAACTTACTTATCTATGAATCTGCTCCTAAAACAACAAGTGTTACAGGATTTAACCTTGGTGGGACAAACTTCATTGACCCTTGACTTCAACACTCTCATTGTAGTACTGCTTCCCAAATCTGCCTCATGGGAAATTTGGATAAATACTCTATTAAGGCACAATTCTGTTTAGGTATTTTATTTGCTGTTCTTCTATTGCTTCACTCCTTTTTCTAACACAGAATAAAAGCGAGCATTTGAGAAAATCATCTGTTGTTAGAGTTTGTTTTTCCCTCTAAAGCCGTCAGATTCTAGATCTGCTCCTAAACTTGCATACTGTGAAAATTGTTTATGTTGTTTTAAGGGTCATTTTGATGTCACAGTAGATTTTATATTTAGTAGAGAAGTAAATAAATAGTGCTTTAGGAAAAAAAAAAATTGATATTTTCATACGTGCACTTTTCCTAACAAAACATTATTCCTGTCAGTAGGATTGCCCGAAAAGACAAGTTTTGACAAAGATTCTGTAAAATACCACTGGAATTCTCTTAGTGTTATCTAAACAAAAATGTGCCTGGATTTACTACGGAAACGACAAGCCCCTTTTGGTTTGCATGCAGAGAGAACTGTTTTACGTTCACGTGTCGCCATCTCGTGGCAATCAATCCTCCTGCGCCAGTCCCGTGCCAGCACCGTGTCACCCACCGCCCGAGCGCCCCGCGGCGTTACTTACACTGCCACCAGCTCAGACACGTCAAAACAGCTGTAGTCTTAGCGATATCTCCTGCAAGTCAAGACCCTCATGATCTCGTTCTTGTGAGAACTTCTCAAGGTGAGGAGCATTTAATGTGCTTTGCATAAGATCCTTCACTTACATGTGAGCAGGCAGACCAAAACCAAGTAATTTTTTTTCTCTCCCCCCCCCCCTTCTATATTTACAAAACAGGAAGAAGAAATTAATGGCTTATAGACACATTAATTCCAAAAATATCAGAAAATCAGAATTTGATGACAGGCTTTCTGAACCACACAGACCATGCAGCAAGTCCTGCGGCAGCTTTCACTGTGTGTGATTGAACTAAAGCATATCTGCGACTGAAACATCGAAAATCTACTGTAGATCATTTTAAAACCTCTTTTACAATTGCACCACAGTTCTAGGGTCCATAATATCCATCTTAATTGATATGACATCCCTTAAGCATGATTTTGACATACCTGTTTTTGAAGTACGTGCTCTCTGTAAGTTGCATCCTTGACTTCATCGCTATTCACCTGCCCTTTTCTGTTGGCCAGCTGTAGACTGAAAGACAGGCAGATAGACAAAAAAGCTGTTAGTTTTCTTTCCAGTATCCAAGCTGTAGCTTTATTCCCTAATTGGACACTTACAGGGATTTGGGCAACTATCAATCTAGTCTCAAGCAATACACATATTCCTGGCCAACTGATTTCACAAAAAGCTTCTCATTTTGTAAAATGCGCCTTTATTAAGTCCACACAACCTTTTGGTTGTAACCCATTCAGAGGACAGCTTTATATTAGTTTGTGCTATTGCTGGATCATGTTTAGGTTACCACTTAATTAGATCCCCAGAACTTCTTAGTACTGGTACCAAGAGAATTTTGGAACTTACACTGGATGCAAATATGCCTTGGTTTTTCTAGGTAGGTACTGGAAAAGCCCCATTTTCTGATGAAACTGGATTGATTGATTGATTGATTGATTGATAAATGTCATCTCTCACCTTTAGCTTCATTTTCTTTGCTCTACGCTCAGCTTACATTGCTGCCAATCGTAGTTCTACCATGAGTCTCACAACAGCTTGTTCTGGTCTTTCAAGAGGGACCACTTGGAGCTCTGTGACCGTGAGAATTGTAATTATTTATGCAACTTCTTAATCTTTGCAGTTGCATTTTAAAAATTATTTATAAGACAATCTTGCTTTCATATGTAGTTTCAAAATGGTTCAGATGGCAAGTACTGAGCTCCTTGGCCTTCTGTATTTATACTCCTCTTGATGTAAAAAAACGAAGTGCTGATCTGTGTGTCTTCAAACCAAAGGATGGGATTGGGGTGGGGTGATTGCGAGTTTTTTATGTTACTTGTTGCTAAACAATTTGGAATAATTCTTCCTTAAATACTGCACCCACATCTATCAGTTCAATGAGAATTTATCCACAAACTTCCAGAAACTCCCTTAAGAGAAAAGTATACCAAATTGGTAGTTGCCACACATCTTTTTGAGCTGCTTTAATCTTTTTTCTTTTTTTTTTCTTAGCTTATATTCCTGCCTTCAGTTGCGCTATTACAGTGATCTCCTTGTTTTAAACTTTTCAAAGAGAAGAATTAAAGCAGTCTCCAAATTTCTGAGAGAAAACCCTTCTGGGTTACTGTTTTGTTTGGGTTTATTTCTGACAAGTTGATAAATTTCTTCACAATATATTTTTATTTTGAGTTCAGCGGAGTTTCAGCATAAACCTTAGCACAGTAATAACAACACAATCTACGCATTGGGACTGAGTCTTAAACTGTGCCGGGGGTGTTCAGGTTGGACATCAGGGGAATTTCTTCACAGGAAAAGTGATTACACATCAGAATGGGCCGCCCAGGCAGGTGGTGGGGTCACTGCCCTGAAGGTGTCCAAGGAAAGAATGGGTTTGGTGTCTGGTGCCATGGTCTAGCTGACCTGCGGTGATCGGTCACAGGCTGGAATTGAGGAGACCTTTCCCAACCCAGCTGATTCTCTGATTCTGTGACCACCCACCTGCAAGGCTCTATTTTCCCACATATTTCATGAGTGTGACGCATTTTATGAACGTGATGAAGTGCTGATCTGTGTATCTTCAAGCCAAAGGATGGGATTGGGGTGCGGGGATGTCTTTTTTTCCCTATGTCGCTAAACGACTTGGAATAATTCTTCATTACTTAAATCTTGCACCCACATCTATCAGTTCAACGAGAATTTACCCGTAAACTCAGAAACTCCCTTCAAGAGAGAAGGATACCAATGGTTCTGGCTCTAACTTGGTAGTTGCCTCACATCGTTTCGAGCTGTTTTCATTCTTCTTTCTTTCTTTTTTTTCTCCTTCCCTAACTCATACTCCTTCCTTCAGCTGCTCCATTACAGCGATCTTGCTCCGCAAGGAGCGCTAAGGGACCGAAGAGCGGAGGGCGGCAGGAGCGTATTCCCGGCCATTCCCGGCCATTCCCGGGAATTCCCCCCCTGGAGCGACGGGGCGGGGCCGGGGCGCGCGCCCTCCCCTCATGGCCGGCCTGGGCCCCGCCCTCCTCCCTCCTCTCCTCCCATTGGCTCCTCCGCGCCCGCGCTCCACCAATCCGCAGCCGCGCTCGGCAGCGCCGCTTCTTCCCCGGCTCGCGCCCGCTGCCCGCGGCGCGGCCGTTAGCCCCGCCCCCACATTGTTAGCCACGCCCCCTCTGTTAGCCCCTCCCCCCGCCGACGGACCGGGCCGTGATTGGCTGGCGGGCGGGGCGGCGGGGCGGGGCCGCGGCCATGGCGGCGGCGGGGGCTGCGCGGCCGCGCAAGGTGCGAGCGGGGCTGGGCTGGGGGGGCCGAGGGCGCGGGGCGGGCCCGTCTGGGCCCCACAGACCCCGCGTGTGCCCGGGCGGCGTGAGGGGAGCGGTGCGGGTCCCTCCCGCCTCCCAGGAACAGCTCCTGCGGGCGGCCGGGCCGAGCGCGGCTCGCCCCGGGGCGCGGTGTGCAGCTGCGGGCGTGTCTCTCGTGGAGCGGGTCCGGCGGAGCGCGGCGAGGGCGGCTGGGGGCCTGGAGCGTCCCTCTTACGGGAAAGGCTGAGGGAGCTGGGTCTGCTCAGCCTCGAGACGAGGCGGCTGAGAGGGCACCTCATCAATGTGTGTAAATATCTAAAGGGCAGAACAGGTCGCTCAGAGAGGGTGTGGAGTCTCCATCACTGGAGATACTCCAGAACCGACTGGACGCAGTCCTGTGCCATGTGCTCTGGGATGACCCTGCTTGAGCAGGGAGGTGGACCCACAGGACCCACTGTGGTCCCTCCCAGCCTGAGCCATGCCGTAACTCTGCGACTGTGTGAGGGTTCTGCCACCCTGTGTGATCCTTAAAGTCCCCAGAGGTCAGGTGAGTATTTATCGAGTTTGTACATCGGCTCTTCGTCGTGTCAGTAGGTGAATCACTGTATCTGTAGAATGCTGTGGAAATTATCAAAGCATCATGCTGGAAAGGCACGTTCTATGGAATGAAACCCGCAAGTTTAAGGCCCTGGTGGCAGCAGTTGCCCCTTGCTCGCCCTGGGAGCTGTAAATTACCTTGCACTGGTCCACTTCTGCAAAAGTTCATGGAACTGGGGGGCAATGGTAGTCTTCAAGTGTTTTGTGAAAGGACTTCATGAAAATCAAAGTGTATTTCTGTAATCAACAGGGTTTGTCCTCTGGAAGGCTGTCAGGAGCAGTTAAACTAACAAATGGAAGAAAACAGTAAGGCCTTGATCACAAATACTGAGTGTATGTGTGAGTGTTTGTATGTGTTATGCTTGTCACACTGCACAACTTACCGAAATTCGTTGTATATGTAAAAAAAGTTTCTAGCTGAGAATCAGTACAGCCAGGTTCTAAGCAGCCCATTGACAGACACAAACTGAATAGAATTTTGCATGTAAAAATAGAGAGTTGAGTCTCCATATGTTTTATTTATAGTAGATTGAATTTTTATAATTGCTAGCTGTATGTAAGGCTGTTGAATGGAGACTGAATTCTCTTTTTACTTAAGCTAAAATTATCGGATAAATATTTTTGTTGCAGCAATGCAAAGTTTTCAGAAAGTTAAAGTTGTTTTTTTCTTGATGAAATTAATTTCCTCTTGTTTTCTGCCATTGAATGAAAGTAAGTTTTTTTACTTTGCTGCATGTTAAGGAGTTGGTATAAACAGTGAATTTGACTTTTTCAGGTTTGGCTTAAGGAGAGGATGTTATTCTGATGCAGAATTCTTTTCCACTGACTCTGACAATCAGGTGATTAAATGACTTTTTAATACAGTCCCTGTTATCTAAGAGAAGGGAAATTGTAATACAGTAAGTAATAGAAGAAAAGCAGGTTATTTTAGGTACTGCTGCATCTGAACCTGAAGTAGCTCCTGCAAAGAGAGCAAGAGAGTCTGTACTGCATCTTGCAGATACAAGTGAGTTGGTTTTGTGTGCAGTGACTTTGGCTCTGACAAATCTCTAACAGCACAGGATACATTTTGCAAACACAAATATGCTGCATGTGGATGGTGGCTGGTCCTGGCAGAAGAACAGCCACAGTTGTTAAGTTATTGTGCTGAAAAGAGCACAAAGAGTGGTATGGAGTCAGTGCTGCAGCGCTGGGATTTGTCTAGTGCTGAACCAATTGTCTCCAAAATACAAGTAGGCTGTAGATAATAGTTTAACTGTACGTGGAAATAAGAATTAAAAAAAAACCCACATGCAGTTACCAAGACACAAAATCCAGTAATTGGACATGGTGCAACAACACAATTTAGTTAGTTTGCAAAGTTTACATGTTTGTAAAATTCCATGTAATTGTAGTATATGGAAAACAATACTTCTTTCTGGTTATGAGTTGTTTTTTGTCAGGTGACAGAGTGGAGATTACTCCCCTCAAATCTGAGTTTACTGAAAGAAAACAGTGGTACTTGTTTTCTGACTGCAGTGTTCTTTGTGCAGGTTGATGCTATCCATAGTGGACTTGACCAGTGTGCAGCTTTACTGAAGAATTTCATACAAAATGAGGCTACAGGTTGTAGCTTTTGAAAATGCAAGTTACATTTTTGAGTTTTTTAATACTCTCTTGATTTGTTTCGTTGACTACTTTTTCTTTCAACAAATACTAGGAAAGGAGACTGTCCATAAACAACCTGGGAAAACAACTACCTTTAAAATTACTTCCAAGCCTTTGCTAACCAAAGGAAATACTTCCAAGAAGAAGGGGTTAACAGGAAATGTTACTCCTGCCCCTGTCCGAAAAGAAATTGGTAAGTGGCCTTTCTTGGGCTTGATTTTTTTTCATGAACAACATTAAGAGACTCCTCAACTTACTGAGATACAGCCAGGCTTCAAATAATGGTTGCCATGGCTGATCCCAGGCTGGATCCACAAAAGGATGTAGACATTAATTACTGCTTTTTAAAACCTTAAGTGTTTAGTAAACAGTTACTGAAATTCACAAATGTTTGAGTTCCGTGTGTAAGAAAGACAGTTGAGTGCATTTACGAATCTGCCACACAACATGATGGGTTTGTGTAGCTCGAGAAGACAGGCAACTTCAGCTGGGTTTTTTGTTCCTTATTTCT
>JAYRBT010000181.1:10307568-10350592 GCA_036023395.1 Myiotriccus ornatus
GAGACTCAGATGTCTCTGATAACTGGCCAACCACCACAGGAGAGTAATGAAATTCCTACTATAACTCCTTCTCCTACCTCAAATCAGGGTTAGTGGAACTATTAATGTAGAGCTGACTATTTAACTGCATGAGTTTTGCCCCAAATTTCTCTGATGTCTGAGTGCTGTTTTCTTTCAGGATGTCAAAATGTTGCAGCTTTTAATTATCTGTTACCTACGTCCACATCAGCACTGTCCCTGCAGCATTCAGCTAATCCCTTGACTACTCAGTCAGTAAGTAGAAGTTTGATTCTATTAATAAACATACTGAATTAGCACTGCCTATTTATTTATACATTTATTTTTGTCAGTTTTCCTAATATTTTTCCTTTTAAAAAATGGCACATTTCAACCTGTAGTGATGAACAAAATAAACATTGAGAGAAAATATTGCTTTTCAAAACACATCTTATATAGACACCCCAAAAATGAAATTAGAGGCATTTCAACTGGCTGCTTGCTTCTGCATGGGGAATTCTGTAATGGGCAATAAACGTGGAAGGTGCAGGAAATTACTGATTACTCTTAACTGCATTCTCAGTAATGCACATTAGGATCATTAACCAGCTCCTGATAGAAGAAGTCATATATAATGTGGAGCTTTTCCCTGCCGATGATCAAGTTGATCATTTCTTCAGGCACTGTATTATCTTAGAGCCACATGTTAAAGTCCCTGTGTATTTCAGCAGGGTATAGAATAGAACTAATGGAGAGATCCAGCTGCCACCTCAGGAAATGTGGTAGAGGGCTTGCACCTTGAATCTGTAAGACTGTAGACTCACCTTCCATCTGCAGGCAGTCCATGTATAGCTAGTGCTGGCCTTGACTTTTAAGAAATTCATCTACTTAAAATCTTGAAAGGTAACAATGTTGTCCTTTTTATTTTTTTTTTGGGTTTCTTCCCTATTCTGGTTGGTTTCAAGAAACACTGCTGAGGTCTTTTTCTTTCCAGAACATTTCAAAAAGAACTATTCTTTAATGTTGCCAATAATATTTAAGATAAAGGCAATCTAAACCAGATTTACATTTTAATTACTCCTTATTATACAGGAAAACTATTCAGTTAATAATTTGTAGGTGTTCATATAATTAGCAAAGAATGATCAAGACTACATTGAGTCAGACAAGGATAGGGTTGTTTGGTTTTTTTTTTTCTTAAAAATTTAGAAATTATGTTTATTTTATGTTTAATTTGAATATTCTTTATGCAGGGTGCTCCTGTAGATAGTGCCAGTGAACGTGTGCCAGAGGTGGGAGGACCTGTGGTTTTCCCAGTAGTTTCTGCTGCTCCTGCTGCACAAGTACAATCTGCCACTGCTCCTCCTGCTGTGGTCCCTTGTATAGCACCAGGTGCTCCGATCCCTGCATTGATCCCAGCATCTTCTGGCAGAGAGGTGACCCCAAGCCAAGAGCACCAGACAAAAGAGGCAGATTTGATAAGGTGCATCCAAGCTCACCTGGCCCTGTTACAGTCACGGGAGGGGCTGAATGGCGGCACTGAACAGAGGTGCCATCAGCACTGTCCAGCACAACGTGATGGCTCAAGTGACATAGAGGAGGACACTTCTGAAGAGCACAGTGAGGATATGGTCAGTGAGGAAGATGAATTGAATGTACTTGACGTGGCTCCAGTGAGAGATACAAGCTGTAGGACAAGCTGTGTGAATAAAGTTCTAAAATCTAGAAGAGAAAGTCCAGAAGAAACAGCCCATAAAGTTATGACTGTAAAATATCTTATGGGCGAACTCAGAGAACTGATAACAGACCAAGGTGAGGACGTTTTTGTTGTGCAGTAATTACATATAAATAACACAAGGGCTCTATTAAGTGTGAGCACTTCAGTTTCTGCAAGTTGTATGGGTCAGGTGATGCGTGACATCTTAGCGTGGTTTTCCACAAGAGTAATACCTTCAGGTTTACACTGCATAAGTGTTAAATTATTTTTTGGACTATTTTAACATTTTCATAACATCTGGGGTAAGGATTGTTCCTATTTCATATATAGAGCTTTCCCCTGAGAGAGGGCCCAGTGTGGACATGTGCAACAGCAGTCCCACCAAGGCTGGTTGGAGAGATGGTGGCTTGTGTTTTATTGAGGACGTAAAGCGTAGTTTTTGTAGTCAAGCTTAACAATTTTAAATAAATATAAAGATGAGGTTTTCTTGGGGGGGTGGGGGGAAGTAGATACTAGTAAACCACTTTGTAGATTGCTTAATCACCTGTAAAATACTACTGTTGTATTGCAGCTTATATAGGCTTATGGAGTCTTTTTTTTTCCCTTCACCTCTTGCAGATGATTCAGAAATGCTGAGGTTGATGACTGAAATAGAAGGGTGCATATCATTGCTCCCAGCTGTAGTGGGAAGTACAAACATCCAAGCTGAAATAGCCCTGGCTCTCCAGCCTCTCAGGAGTGAAAACGCCCAGCTGCGCAGGTCAGGAACTGCCAGTGATCCTGTGGCTGCTGCACATGGGCCTGAAGGCCTGTTCCAAATTGCCTGTTTTATCATTGTCATGGTGTACGTGTTATGGCTCTTCCCTTCTTGCCTGTGCAGTATTTATGTCCTAGAAAGTGTGTTGGTGAGGCAATATACCTTAAAAATAAATAACTAACACACAGCAAGACTTCAGTTAATACTGGTGTCCTAATAGTGTTGGTTACCTCATGATTGGGCCTTTGGCTGGGTGGGATCAATGCACTGTTCTGAAAACTGCAGTATCAACATAGTTAGCCTGCTCATATTCTTTTTGTAGTACATTCTCAAATGCAAAAGTGTCTCTCATTTCAGGGGAGCTCTCAAATGCATGACTGGGTAGCACTTGACTTCAGAATAGGGGCAAAGATACACACCAGAGTGTGCAAAGGGTCTTTTGTGTTGAAGTAGTATAAGAATGTAAGAAAAACCTGTTATTAAAACTTTTTTATATTTCTGAAACATTACATGACACTTAATTCTCAGTAGCAACTTCTTACCAAACTAATTTAAAAGGCAGTGCTTTTGAGCTAATTCTCATAATTCTGAATGTGTGCTTTTTCACAATTCACATTTAGGAGGCTAAGAATATTAAACCAGAAACTCAGGGAACAAGAAACCAGTGAGAAGAAATCTGGACAGAGCTGCAACTATGAATGTAAAGTACTGATAGTGTTGCTTGTTAGGGGGTTATTTGTCACAGCTTTTTTTCAATAGATACTGTTATTTTTTATTTATATATTTGTATCTTCCTATGTCTGTATGTATTGAGGCCTTCAGTGGCAACCAGACTAAGTGTTGTGAGTCTAATCATGCAGCTGTATTTGCATGGAGTGTTGGGCCTTTTTAGACTCCTCAGAGTCGGACTTGGCTCTTCAGCTGCCAAGCAGATTATTTTTCCCTATGTGCCTCTTAAATTGAAGATAACAATTAATTAAAAAGAAAGCTTGAGCTTTATCTTGCTTCTGGAAAAGACCCTTCCTCTATTTGTAGCCAAAATGCGTATTACCAAGATTATTTAAAAACTTAGTTTGGTTTAGCAATTCAAATTACCACACAAAGCACTTAAACTTTTTATGTTTCACTTTTGGTAGTAGTTTCTTTGCAGTCCTTGAATATGATGCTCCAGAGTCAATTGAAAGAATCGCAGAAAGGCCTTGATTCACTGCAGGCTAAAAATGAAGAACTTCTTAAAATAATAGAAAGTCAGAAAGAAGAAAATAAGCGTCTTGCCAAAGTTATTCAAAATAAAGAAGAAGAACTGCTTGAAAACAAACAGCATTATGACATTCATTCCACCAAGCTCAAGATTGGTACGTGTTTTCAATTTGGTTATTCTTTGTTTAATGTTTTAGAACTTAAATAATTAGGTGAATTCTTCGTGGTGTTTCAGAAGTGGAAGAAGCATTAGAAAATGTGAAGAGCCTTCAGTTTAAGCTGGAAGCTTCAGAGAAAGAAAATAAGATTTTGGGCATAACATTACGTCAGCGTGATGCCGAGGTTAAGAGACTGCGGGAATTTACCAGGTACTGTTGGCTAAGCCTTTTTTTTGCCTCTTGGCATTGGTCCTTTTTGTTGGTGTTTTTTTTTGTTGGTTTTGTTTGTTTGTTTGTGGGTTTTTTGTTTGGTTTGTTTTGTTTCTTTTTCCCCTTGTTTTTTCTTTCTTTTTCATGCTGTGGATTACTGTAATCTTAGTATCTTGGTGGTAGGGGGTAACATAGGCTAAAACTTCTCTTTGTAGTTACTTTTGTTACAATGCTGCTCTAATTTTGTTTCAACGGAGTTGTCATATTCCATGAGTTGAGTTCTGTGGTAAAGTAAAATACTATCTGCAGTAACTTGTGTGAAGTTTTAATCTTAATAGCAGGTCTAGCAGTAAGTTGTTCCATGGGAAGGGCAAGGACCTGAAAGCTGAATACTGGTACTTCCCTTGAAGGTGTAGAATTTGGAAACTAACTCTTAACCTGAATTTTTTTTTTACACAGGTTTAGATATTGGTCTGTTTTTGAGAACAACCGGCAGACAAGATCTGCCTTCAGGACCCTCAGCAAGCTCTTCCTGTGGGAATGAGCAGTCCTTTCTTTAACTGTACAGATATTTGAAGTAGATTATGGCCAGATATAATTATGGGTAAAAGTAAGAGTTCTTGGATCACTGAATGGAGGTGATGTTACTCACATTTTTTTTTTTTTTTAGAACTACTACAGTGAATTTATTACAGTCTTTTATGATAAAAATAGCAGCAAGCTGGGAGACATAAATAGGTTTTTGCAGATGCATAGTGGTATGCACAAAAAATAGGTTTGGACATTCTGTGTACAGGAAATAAAACTGTTGTCTTCATGTTTATAGTTGGTACTGATGGAAACAGCAGATTTTTAATTAACCTTTGTAAATTCTTCAGTAGAATTTTAGACACTCCTGTGGCTGCTATACTGACCACCAGATGGTGGTATAATAATGTCTTACTGCATGTCTTTATATATATGCTATAGACATATAAACATGAATTGCTTTTGATGTACAAAGCAGGAAATTAGAAGAATTATTTCCTTTATAATTTTTTTAATATTTTTAGATATAATGGGAACAATAATTCACAAAACATTTTGTAGGGATTTTGATAACTACTTCTATCTGCTTTGAACAGTTTCTTGGCATCAATTTATTTCATTTTGTGCTGCACAAAGCAGGTAAAACAGGAATAATCTGTGGAACTTCATTGGGTTGCATTATTCTAGTTATTTTATAACCACATTGAGCTGAAGAAAAGTTCAAGAACCTTGGAACTGGTTCACGTTTGTCCTGTGTTTTATGACAATATGTAGAAAGAGCATTGCCACTTTGCCACAGTCTGATAAATCTACTGTTTTGGTGCCACAGAAAAGTTTTTAACTGTTCTTTTTAGTGACTAATTTTGAACCTGTTTTATTGGTCTTTCCTAAACAGAACCTTGCAGGGCAGTATGGCCAAGCTTCTGTCTGACCTCACAGCAGACAACGTTAGACCCAAACCTGAAAAAGCTCTCTCAAAGTCTCTTTTGGAAGACCATGAAAAGCAGATGCAACCTGAACTGTTTCCTGGGAGTACTTCAGTAATGACTTACCTTAAAAAATTAGAAATGGATCATATTTTGATAGATACAGATCTTCAGTTCACAAATGAAAGTGGAAACGTGGAAATGCAAAATCTGGCCTATGAAAAGTTTGATGGTGAAGGAAGTAAAATAAACAGTACACTCATAGAAGAAGGAACATCAGCTCCCAGAGCACTACAACCTTCACTGAACCAAGATGCAGAAACAATTAGTGATTCTGGGACTTTACTAGATGACCAAAACAAGTTGGATGAGACACTTTATATTCCATTGACTAGCAGTGCCTCTAAAAACCAGCAGCCAGTCTCTGGTGTGCTACCCCAGAGCAGAGGGGCTTGTAAAACTTTGGATTTCTGTGAGCTCCCAAGTTCTGTGCAGCAGTGTGAGCTATCAAAGGATCCAGCTGTACTGGATAAGTTGAGTGCTGGGTATAATGTGAAAAAGCCTGTGGAAAACACGCTTGAAGCTCCAGGGGATAAAGCAAAGCTGGAAGGAGACAAAGTTCAAGTGAGATCAAAAGTCATTCCAAGTGGAGCTGCAAAAGATTCCACAGATAAACCAGCCCAACCTCAGCCTGGTACATTCCCTCGTGTGTCAGTGCCATTTCCAACAGAGATTTCTCAGAGAAAACCAGCTGATTTGAGTTGCATTTCATTTGATGGTTTATCAGTGAGGTCTGGGTGGAGTGCATCTTCGTTCTCAACATTTACTTCTCGAGATGAAGAGGACTTCAAGAATAGCTTAGCAGCCTTGGATGCCAACATAGCCAGGTTACAAAGGACTCTGCAGAGTAACATCAGGAAACAATGAGTATGAGGAGGGGAAATGGGCTGCACTTGTTTGGAAAAATTAGGTTTTTCTGAAGTATATTAATAAGTATGGTACTGATGTGTATATGTGTATGTAATAACTTGGTCCTAGCTGTTCCAATTATGGATAGAATTTGTTCCTCATTAAGCTGTGGTGCTGTTTCCCTTCATGTGTACAACTTGAAATACCTGGCTTTTTATATAAAATATAAATGGTTTGGAGTTTTTTTAATTATTACTTAGGTTTATACTCTTTACTTGCAAAATGGTTATACTTGAAAATTAAATGTTCTTGTTTATTCATGGGGTTTTTTTCTTCCCCTAAGAACTGTTGCAAGGTGCTGTACAGGAGCAAGAGATTCCACAGGTAGAGGCCAGGGAAGAGCTGGCTGCTGAGCAGCAGGAATGCTGAGAGTTACAGTTGCTAAGTCAGGATCATGCTATTCCAAAAATAAATGCAGCCATCATATGGGATTTGTAGTGTATGGTAGATCCTACAAAATTCATGAAGTAATCCTTTTTCACTCATCACCGATGAAACTCAGTTTTCTCTTTGGACCGTTGTACTCAAAGGAAGAAGTTGATGAAGGGGAGAGTCCAGGCGAGAGCAAGAGAAGAACCATCAAAGTTCTGTTGTTTTCTGCAGTTCTGTTTTAGGTTATACTTTTTACAAATGTTTGATTTTTATCTGAAGTAGAAGAATAGAGAACCAGTGGATAAAACACAGAACAAACAGACTGACGCTGAGAAACAGAAGCAGCACCGTTGACACAAAGGAGACAGACTGGGGATTGGTGAAAGCTGGCAAACCAGAGCAGTTAGCAAAGCAACAGAATATACAGTGTGAGGAAGGCATGGAAATTCCACAGTTGTTGAGATGTCAAACATCTACTGGACATAAATACAGAGAGTCTGGACTGAATCACCCAAATTGACTCTCACAGGAATGGGAGCAGAGGGGGGAATGATTCCAGTCTGTTGTTCTCCCTGACAGCCCCTTCCACTTCTCAATCTCAATATGCACAATGTGTTTAAGTTGCAGGTACAGGAAGGTGGTGTTACTGCTACCATTCTGTTCCTCTTGCACTTTTAGCAGTGCTTCAGAGCTGTTTTTCAGGGAAAATCTCTTTGGAAAAGGAACAGCAGTGTAAGGATCTGAATTTAAGATTGCTCTTTCTGCAGCATTGCTTTTTTTTGGTTTTGTTTTGTTTTTTTCCTAGAAAACATTGCTGTGCTTCCTGGTACTGTTTTGTTGTATGTTTCCCTGTAGGAGAAAAGTCCCTCATGGTTAGTTGCTTGAATGAACACATTTTGAAGTTAGGATGCTGTCCATGCATTGTGCTGGGAAGCAGTTCTGGGATTATTTTAGTTACTGGTAACTGAGTCATACAAAGGTATGAAGACAACACACACCACAGAAGATGCCAACTGGCACTCCTGCTTCGAAAAAGGAAAGTTAGACTAAATAGTGACTTCAGTGATTTAAAATGCTTTTAAGGCTTGGCCTGGATTTCTTAATACTCTCCACACTCCTTGTGTTCAGATTCAGTATAAGGTTGATGATGCGAAAGTGAACAGGCTTTAATTAAATACTTACAAGCAATATTTCAGTGTAGAAGCTAAGCAGGATTTAAACTATTGTTACAGCGGGGCTCAAAGACAAGCTGCAAGAAATTCTAGTCTTTAAAACTCACAAGAAAGCTGAGGAAAGGTGGGAAAAACATTCATTAGTAGACAAAGTAATTCAGTTTTCTTCTTGCAGCAGGACTTTCTCCATTTGAAGGAGGGTGTTTGTCCTGGCCAAATACAGTTGCAGTCTGTGGTGTCAGGATGCCCAAGCACGTTGTTCTTTGGCTGAGAACATTTACATTAACTTACCTCAGTGGAGGAAGGTGGTACACCATCTTACTTGTGTCCTGTTTGTTGTCACAAAGTCAGTCCTATCAAAGCAGGAGATGACTGCTGGAAAACCCTGTTGGGGATAATGTCATGAGCAGGTTTGAAATGTGTATTCGCTGACAAGGAGGAGAAGCTTAGAGGAAGAAACGGGAAGGAGACAACATCTTTAATATGGTTCTTTGTTTTGTACTCAAACATGTCAATCAGAGCTATGGCATCCTAATGAAATATAAAATTTCCCATGTATGGGCATTATGAATGTGCACTGTTGTGGAAGCAATAGCCAACAAAATCAAATATCTAAGTCTCTTAAAGCTGGGAAAGGCTTCCAGGATTCAGCCCAAGACAAGGGCATCGAAGCTGTGGAAATCAGCATAACTGGTGTTCTGAGAGCCTCAATAGAAGACAATGATAACATCTCTTACAAACTCATTCTTTTAATGTGTGTGTGTATGTAGTAAATAATCCCAACAGAAAATAAAGGCAACCCTAAATTTGCACATTTTGTCACGTATTTTGACCACTCAAATTTGCAGTCTTGCAAGTACATCCTAAATAAGATCCCAAATGACTGAGTGTAAAATTTTTATCTTTGGTGCATAAAACAGTTTAAAAGTTATTCCTGTAATAAGGAGGTAAAATTCACTGTGGACCAAAGGCATCACCTTTGTCAACACCCATGCCTGGAACACTGGAGTATCTGCAGCACATATTTCTGCTCTTCACTGGTCAGGATATGATGAATTGGGAGTTACTGGGATTCATCCTTGTTGCACACACGTAGACCTCAGATCTCTGTCTTTCATGGACTGAGTTACACTCCTGATTTGTTACATTCCTACTTACATTTAAGAACTTTTCACTGTGATCCAATTGACTGAGCTACCTGGCTAGATTCCAATGCCAGACTTTGTTTCCCCAGCGGCTAAAAACTAACTTTCTATTTGGAAGCAGGACAGAATTTTTACCTGTGTAAATCCAGCACTCATGCCAACCACCCCAATAAAAGCAATACACTCTTCCTTTGACTTCTGATTTTGGGCACATCCCTACAAAGAGGTAGAGGAGTCAAACTGTATTTGCAACAGGATTCAAACTCCCTTTCTGTTTCAGGTTTGTTGAGGCTACTTGAGGCAAAAGAAGACAACAATTAATCGAGCCACTGTGTCAGCTATACGAGTAATTTTTGTGTTGCACATGACATTTTGCAGTTGTTTCTAAGGAACAAATAAAGGGTAGTCATTAAATTCAGTTAGATACGTTATGTCAGAACGGCCCAGACCTTCCTCAGAGCTGAGGGATCAGACAAAGGGCAGGGAGCCTGTTTCTGTAGCCAGGCTATCATTAGTGTAAACATGGGATGTTTGGGGCAGGTCAGAAAGGAACCATCTCCTGTGCGTCTCAAAGCCTGTTCTTCCACACCTGCTGTTTTACCGTGGTCATGGGAAAAACAGCATAAGATTTTCTTCTACTGCATTGTAAGTACTTAGAGTGTATTTTCAGGATTTGCAAAGATTTATGGTTGAACCTTATGATGCCAAATTGAGAAAAGCACAACTAGTTGGGCTGAGGAATTTATCACAGGTGGCTACCTGATCATACAGCTCAACAAGTGTTCAGCAGGACTTTGCAGCTTGCCCAGAAAAGTTGCTTTCAGGTTCTGTCCATCACTGTATCAGCCTCCAAATAAAAAGGATGTAGGAAACTTTTCTCCTCAACATGAAATCATTATTCTATGTTCAGTAAGAGCTGCTGTGAATCATTTCTTTTGTTGCAAGGATTAACTTAAAAGTAATAGCTCAGCAGCTGCAATATCAGTGGTCATGATTAGATATTAGGAAAACATTCTTCGCTGTGAGGATGGTGAGGCATTGAAACAACGTTTCCCAGAGAAGTTTGGGTGCCCCATCCCTGGAGGTGGTCAAGGCCAGGTTAGACGATGCTTTGGGCAACCTGGTCTAGTGGAAGGTGTCCCTGGCCATGGCAGGGGGTTGGAACAAGATGATCTTTAAGGTCCTTTCCAACCAAACCATTCTGTGATTTTATGTAGCCTCCTCTAGATTTTTCTTGTAAACAGAGAAGTCACAGGAGTTTCATTTTTACAGAGCATATTTTGTGGAGTTGACAGCTGCACTTCCCAGTGGTGTGGAAAGAGGGGAACTCTTAGAACACATTTCATCAAGCTCTTAACAGTCATTTTCTTTTTATGAACACTTTTCCTATGGAAAATAGAAAAGATTGGGCAATATTCCAGAATACCTGAGTTTAACCTGTACGTAATTCCCTGCTCTGACTTCTTGAGCAATAAATGCCTGAAGTCCAGGTTCCCATTCCAAGAACTGGGAAATGGTAATGGCTCCCTGCAGACACAGAGGATTGCTGTCTTACTGCTGTGTCCAATTCCATCAGAAACTTCATAAGGAATGAAAGATTTGCTGAAGTGAAGCCAGTGCTGCATCTGTGTGTGTAAATAAGCTACCTGGGACACCAATTGTGATCAAGTGGCAACATCATGAAGTTGTGTATGGAAGGAAGGTTTTACAGCTCAATATTTCACAAAATAAATAAATAAACCCGAGGGATTTCTGCTGGTGCCTCAAGTACATTTCTTAAATGACTGACTTATTCAGGCATTCTTAACAAGGGTGATTTTTTTTTTTTCCTTAGAAGGGAAAGAAACATTTCCCTTGTTAGATCAGAGAAACAGATCAAGGAAAAAAAAAAAAAAAAGTAAAAAACAGTCATAGGTTTAGTCACTGCAATGATCCCCAAATAGTGCAGAGAAATATTCAAGTTTGAATAGGTCAGCCAGGACAGGTCTACACACCTGTCACTGCACCAGAACTTACATGGAGAGATGAAAATCTCATGTCTGATTTTAGGTATTAAAGTGGGTGTGAAAAACAATTCAGCCCAAACACAGATTTAACTCTAAACCATTGTAGGTAGATCAGATGATCTGTAACAACCTGTTTCCAATTAAGCTCAGATAGGTCATCTCAAGTCGTTCTTAATCAAGATTAATGCAAAGGGTGTTAGAGATAGTATTCATCTTCCCCAGAATTCAGGGAATTGCTTCCATAATTTCTTTGCACAACAAAGTCCTAGAATCAGTTTTGCTTCTGGCAGATGCAGGGATATTCAGGAGTCTTCATTTATATGAGTCAGGAATTTTGCCTGCAGAGCCTTTGACACAGAGCAGTCAAACTGAAGTCTTATTGCTGAGCTCACCTCAGCCTCTGCTTTCAGGTGAAACCAAGAGTGATTGTAACTTGCATGACTGTTCCTATGATTTGAGCTGTAACCAGGCAGGAGCCTGAACAGAACAACCTGTCCTTTCCCCCAGGCTTCAATCAGTATTGCAGTTGATCAGGTCTTTCTTCAGCATAAGAATAGGGGAGAGTTTGATGGGGTTTTTTGAAGATGCACACTTGTGCACATATGGCATCTACACACACAGTACATAAGCTGAGAAATCTTTTTGGTAGAGAAGAAAATAATTTCCTTAGGTTTTAGTCTCCAGATTTCTCCTAATCTGTGAAAATGCACTGTTTCTGGATTGTCTGGGTAAGTGCATTCACTATAGGTGTTTTCACCTGTTACTGCAGTGAGCTGAGGGAAAGGTACCTCTCTGTAAGCAGACAAAACTGCTTTTCCTCCCAGTGCTTGGTGGAAATGCCACAGTTACATGGTGCTCTTTTTTAGGGATGAAATCGTATGTGAACAAGATGTGTCAACTGAAATTTGGATTTACACAGATGCTGTGGTCATACCTAAATGCATCATCACTGAATGACTTCACATGCTGCTTGAAGAACAAACATGAAGCTGAACTGAAAACCTGATGCTTTCACAGATATCTTCTGTTTATGAGAGAATATTATCCATAGGTACCTCTTGGCCTCACAAAAGACTTCAGTCACAGTGCACAGTCATGCAACAACCCCCAGTCATGAGGTGACACCAGTAGCATTGCAAGTTCAGCGGTAGTGACATGCTGAAAATGTCCTTTTTGCATGAATGTGAACATCCATTACTGAAGTTTTTACAAAGACAATCTAAAACTGGTGCTTTACTGACTGCAAAAACAGCAGCTTAAACTAGTCAGTTTAAGCCACCTGTAGTCAGTTTAAGCCAACTGTAGCCACCTGTGCTACAGTTAACATTATGTGGTTTATAGGCTCTTTAAGCATTTGAATGTCTAAAGACTACTTAGAAGTATTATTTCTTTTAAGACTCCTGGTTTTGTCCAAGCCCATGATAAATTATGGCTATTTCTCTGCTGCAAATATAAAGCCAAAACATATATTTTCTTACTGCCTCCTCCCAGATTCTATTCTGTATTTAGAGCTAGCAGTGATGGTTTTGGACTTGCAGTTACAATATTAAGCTAAGTGTAAAATATTTTTCTTGGCATAATCTAGAATATAAATAGCTTTAACATCAACTTCTGGTTCTCTTTATTCCCTAGGGAATGCCAGTTCTCTTCCATAGTTAGTATCAATACTAAGATCATCCCAACAACACCCTTGCCCCAGCACCCCCTTTCCAAGAAACACAAGCAAAGTGGGGCCAAGAACTCTGCTCTGCCTCCCAAGACTTCAGACAGACAACACCATGAAGATGTTCCCATATATTCCCTCAACCTTCATCCCCCTTCCCTCCCAGTCTGCAGAGATCCAGCAGTTCACCATGACACTGAGCTCTCTCCAGCACTGATGGTGTCTCCAAATAAAGTTTGCATTTCCGTTCAGAGAAATTTTCACTGTGGCATTTTTATGTTTCACACAGACCCCTGGGCCAGGCCATGAAATTTAAGGACTACTGATTGTCACTTTCCCTCTGTAACAGCAAACAAATGGTAATGTTGACACCTAGTCCAGCTTTTAAACCATGATCCTCTGTGCAAGAGAGCAGTGGAGCCTCCTTGCAAACAATGGAGAGAGAGGTTAAGTGATTAATTTCATAGCAGCCACTGACTAAGTAACAACAGGCTCAGATCAGATTTTGAAGTGAGTTCTTTTAAAATCACTTACTGGTTTTATTTTAAAAATACTATCCATCATCAGTCCGATTTGCTCAGTGCAACACATGCTGAGCAAATATGGATATTTGTCTGTTCAAGCTGCCTAGCTCTTCCAAGGAGCGTTCCTGAACAGGGTCCTTGCAACCACTGCCATGCTGTCAGGAAACCTCTGAGATGCCCCATCTCAAGGAGTCACAAACACCAACTTTCCCTCTGCAAGGGAAGGCGGCAACACCAACCAGTGTCAACTGACACAGCAGCGAGCACTGTGTGTAGGACCGAGGAGTCACAGCCCAGCCCGCTCATTCACTGTGCTTGGTGAACACCCCCCAAACACTCCTTCATGTGCCATCACTGTCTTTACTCGACTTTTTCCTCTGAAATCTCATAATCCAGCCCTAATCCTTACAAAAGGGTTAAGACATCCCGTGGGAAATCACTGCTCCCAGCGCCAGGCTCAGAGCACAGTCCCTGCAGCAAAGCCTCTCTCCCAGCAGCTGGCTCTGGAAACAAGATCAGGAATCATCACCACAAGCCCACCAGGGAGACCCAGACACCCCTCATTCACACAGACTGGCTCAGGCGGTGTAGGGAAGAGCTGCTATTGTTAGTGCCACTCAGGAAATGTTCTGGGGAGTGTGTAATTGTTTACACTCAGATTCTTTTATCAGCGCATGATTAACTGCAGTTACAACACATGTTCACCATTAATATTTTAAATTACTGAGATGTTTTCTAAATATATTCTGATGGCCTCTTAGAAGCTTCCACCAGAGATTCCAGAAGTGATAGGACAATAGTCATGTGCCTGCAGTATTGGCCCCTTCTTGCCTCATGGTCTTCAAGCATGATCTTGCAGGACGCCTCTTTTTGGTGCCCACAACAGTACAAAAGGGACCGTTTCTAAAAGTTATCTGAAGCTGATTTTCTTCCTTTGTAAATAGCTCGGGGCACTTCTAGAACACTATTTTATCCAGCTACAACAAAAGCTGTTGTCATCCAGCCGTGCTGCAGAAAGTGGTTGCTCGGGATTTGGCCGCATCTTCCAAATAGACTGTTTCATCAGTCATTTCACCCCACAGAAACCACAATTAGAAACATTTTGCTTCTACATTCCAGAAACAACTTTTAAAAGTCTAGAAATTTCACCCCAGTTGGTTCCTTCAGCTGAATCTTCTCTGAAGTAACTGAGCAGCAGCTTCTTTACCTTGTAAACAGGAACACACCTGTAGCCTAAAGGTATGGAAATGGCTTTCCTTTTACAGAGAGCTGGGAGGAGTGCGAATGAAAGTCATTTTACAGCACCTGGGTTTCGTTGAAAAATCATTCAGGGCTCCAAAAATTAGTAAAGAGACCCTTTTCCTTTTGAAGATTACAGGCTTATGAGGAGATTCATTACTTGAGTCACAAGACTTGTAATCGATCATTCCCAGCCTGTGCTCTAGACAGTCTGGCAGTGTAGAGCGTCGAGTCACTAGAGATTTAATGCTTGTGGTTTTGCAGGATTTTGAAGAAGTTATTCTGACACTTTAAGGGAACATTAACTAGTCTTGTTGTTCCCATCCACCTCTTGCCAATATTGACAAATCAAGGTTACATTTATTGTGTTCCTTCTGTGATTATTGCACTCATTTACATTGAGAGACTGCACCCTTTTTCCTCTGGAGCAGTTTTGCATTTCTTGGTCTAATCTTTGTGGCTTTATGCTTATACATTAAAGCCTCTCCCTTTCCTTCCTGCCATACTTCTCTCCTTGCAAATACCACATTGTATATGGTTCCACTCCCATCTTCCTCCCAATGCAACCCTTACTGGGATAAGGGTCTTCCTAGGTTATCCACTAGAGGAAGCAAACTCTTACCATAATGGCATCTGAATGTCTGTGAGTAGTTAATTATAAATCATAGCTTAACTTGCAGGGAAACTTCAAGCCAAGTTCTCCAAAGAATGCTTGTAAAAGTCTGTACACTTGTGATCAGTATAAGTACCTTGGCTCCAAGCCTATGAAGGCACTCTGAATCTCAGTTTTAGGATCAGAACTTGTATTTGTTAAATTATTCAGTGCTTATACTATTTAATAGAGAAACTAATAGCTGACAGGGTTTGTTGGCCAAGCTTGCAGTTACTCTGTTCTCCCTGCTCCATCCATAACTGATAATAAATTGCAATAATCTCATATTCTCATATAAATTGCAGTATTCTTCAGGCTCAATGTGTTTACCAAATGCTTTCACTTACCTAGAGAATATTAGGACTATTACTAGAAAGGTATCTAGAGTGTAATGAAAACTAACTTTTTTCACAGGCAGGAAAGGACCTAAAGGGTCATCCAGAATATTTAAAAACAAAGATTCAACTCCATATTCTTTAGCTTCCTTTGTTGAGGGCCACAAATATTTTATATGCAGATACAATACAGCCAGCAATATTCACCACACTGAAATCTGTGCAACCTTTGCATGTGTGCTTAATTGGTTAATTCAGAATCACTGTGTCACTATGTTATTCACTTTCCCTGAAGGATCGGTACCAAGATGACACCTCCTGATCCATTTCTTACAAGGGAGAGCTTTCCTGTGTGCAGAAAAGGTTAACACAAATAAACAGAGATCTGAGACTTTATGATAAATGAAGGTTTGTGTGTCTGGTGCTTCAGAAACAAAAGAAGCAGTTTGCTGGTAAGAAATGTACTCAAGTAGTCTTTTATTATAACATTATAACATTAAATGCCCTTGTACAGCCATTCTGAAACTGCTTCCAATGAGATCAAGGACTGAAACTTATTAGTGAAGCTACTCACCATCCAAAGCGAGATGAAACTGAGACGTGGCTTTTAAAATAAAAGAAGTTCCAGTTATGCACCAGCTATAACCTGTCTCTAACGGTAGAAAACCAGTTTTAAAGAAATACTGTACAAATTACCCCAGCAATGTGGTATCACAACTACAAGCTTTATTTTGGGGTTTCAAAGAGGAAAGCTTTGCTTTCCTATCCACTTGTCCAATGCTACGTAGAGACAAACACAAATCACTAACTTAATCCTGATGCCTGAGATAAACTTTATATAAAGCTAGATACGTACTAACAGTAATAGCAAAATGAAGTTTCCTCATATGCATTTCAAAACTTGGCCAATAAAATATATTAGTATACCTTTAAAGAGGCTTTACACATAATGTAAGAATATAGACAGCTTTTCACTGGAGTTACCATTGCAGTATATTTTTTCAGTGAAGCAAAGACTTTGTAAGTAATTAAAAGAAATACAGAACAAGTAATTAAACGGATGTTAAAATTCTTACCTATAAAACAAGCCAAGAAAACTAGCAAGCTAACTACAGCCAGTAATTTCTGCTAATCATTTGACCATCCCTACAAAATAATTTATAAAGTCTAAAGTTCTGGCTTTATTTGTGTTTATTTGTTGAGACAGCTGTAAATTAAAACACTACCACACTCTTTTTTGACTGGTAAATTCCTATGGGGTGACAGGAGTTAAGCAGTGAGGCCCTGCAGAGAGATCTCAACAAATTAGAGCACTGGGCAATCACCAGCCATATGAAGTTCAACAAGGAAAGTGCTGGATTCTGCACCTGGGATGGGGCAACCCTGGGTGGGACAGACTGGGGAATGAGAGGCTGGAAAGAAGTGCCACAGAAAGGGACCTGGAGGTCCTGGTCACTGGCAAGTTGAATGTGAGCCCGCAGTGCCCTGGCAGCCAGGAGGGCCAACAGTGTCTTGGGGGGCATCAGGCAAAGCAATGCCAGCCAGTCCAAGGAGAGGATTGTCCCGCTCTGCTCTGACCTGGGGCGGCCTCACCTGGAGTATTGTGTGTGGTTTTGGTCACTGCAATATAAGGAAGATATTGAGCTACTGGAGAGTGTCCAAAGGAGGGCAACGAAGATGGTGAAGGGCCTTGAGGGGAAGCCGAATGAGGAGCAGCCGAGGTCACTTCGTCTGTTCAGCCTGGAGGAGACTGAGGGAAGACCCCATTGCAGTTACAACTCCTCATGAGGGGAAGAGAAGGGGCAGGCACTGATCTCTTCTCTGTGGTGACAGTGACAGGAGCTGAGGGAATGGCCTGAAGTTGTGCCAGGGGATGTTTAGGTTGGATATTAGAAAAAAGTTCTTCCCCCAGAGGGTGGCTGGGCGCTGAAACAGGCTCCCCAGGGAAGTGGTCACAGCACAAAGCCTGACAGAGTTCAAGAAGTGTTTGGATGATACTCTCAGGCACATGGTGTGACCCTTGGGGATGGTCCTGTGCAGGGCTTAGGGTTGGACTCGATGAACCTTGTGAGTCCCTTACAATTTGACATATTCTGTGATTCTGTGAGTTAGCATTCAGGAAAAGGCTCTTGGTAGCTTTATATTACTTGTATTGAGGAGTTCCTTGAATATTTCCACTTTTTACAGTTAGGTTGAGCAACTTCTCACTAAACTCCAGTTTTTGGAAGGATTTTTCTAAACACTTTCCCCATATGCCACTGTATAGTTTGTCTGGCAGTGACAGACAAACCTGAGCCTTGGATGTACCAAACACATTTGTAGGAAATCATGCTTTTGTCCTATTTACTTTATTTACAGCTAAATTCTATGTTTTGGTGAAAGACCAGCTTAAAATATGCCCTAGACATCTGCAGAAGGTATGAGTGGAGACTGTGATAGTCCTAATCTCTCATGAGAAATTTCCATGGAAAGTCACCTGGAGCTGATTTGGGAAAGGTCTTTCTCCTGCACTGCTGAGCATTAATGCTGGACCCACTGCAGCATCATTATATTGGATATGCAGTGCTCCTGAAGAGCTCAGAGCAATGTGAGACCTGTAAGTTTTGTAAGACTTGCCATATAGCAAAAACCTGCTATGTTATATGACTTGTGAAGCTTTGTAGCTCTCCTGTATCATTCTGATCGACTGAAGTCATTTAAGCATGAAGGAGGGCTCTAAAGGTGGCAAGGTAAGATAGTGCTGCCTATCTCATTAGATAGACAAATCTAGGAATGCCATTACTTCCCTCATTTCTCAAGGAATGGGCTTGTGCTCAACTTATTACAGTGTCAGTGAATGACAATGCAAGTGTCTGTGACTAAAACAGATATGAGAGAGAGTGAAAAGGAGGAAGGGAGAGAATTAGATGAGATAAGGAGAAAATTTCTTTTGTAAATGAAGGAGGAAAAAACATTCTGCACAATCAACAGCAGCAGACACAAGGCTGGTTGACTCGTCCGTCTTTTCATTTCCAGAATGGTTGAGTCAGTGAGACACCTGAGGCCCAGCTTCACACTTAGATCTCCTCACAGTTTATATTCTATTAGTTCTAGGCTTCTCCTCTCTAATTTTCTTTCCCCAGAACTGTTGCTAGAATGCCTTTGTTTACAGTTTAGGCGTGCCTGGTCCTACGAAGGATTCCAGTTAGCTCCAGCAGGCACGAGGTATGTTGTTTCTTTGGAAACACCAAATCTAATTAAAACAGTAGTGCAAATATAATGCCCTTGGGTGCCTGCAATCCAAGGCGTATCTGGGATGCTGGGAGATGGGATAATTTCTCATCAGTCTTTAGAGGTGATTTTGGTGACTTGTGGCATCACCTTCCTTGAAGTTTCAGTTGACATTCCATAATCCAGCACTGGCAAGTGAGATGATAATAGGACCACTTGACGTCTCCTTTGGTACCATACATCATTTCACAATCTTGCTTCTTCATTCCCTTCTCTCTAGACTGCACACGTGCACAGCCACATTAAAAGCAGATGATGTTACTTGCATAAGAAAGCTAAAATTTGTTATTCAGCTTTATTGAAGCCAAAGATTACAGAAGAAACTGATGCCTCAGACAAAGATTGGGTGTAAGGAGGAAATGAGCTTTCCAACAGCAGCTGTAGAGTCAAAAGCCTCAGGTAGAAGTGTGTTAACAGCAGCCAATCTGTCAGTACTTAGGCAGGTTGCAATGCATAATGAAAGCACGCAATTTTTTTACTTAGCATGTGCTTTTAGATCTCTTTGATTAATTCTTTTCAATCTATCATTACATTTGCCTTAATGAGATTAACTTATTAAAAGCCATAGTTCCACAAATAACTAATTCATTCATGTGCTCAGTTTTCTAGACATATAACAAATTATTTTGAAATGTTCTCAGAGAAAAAAAATCTTTTGCACTAGAGAAACTGATAGAGCTTTAATTACAAGATTTCTTGTAAGTCATTTAGCACTTGAATGCCTCTAATGATGAATAGGAGTCTGATCTGTGTCTGAGACTAGCTCATTCTGTTAATTAATTGAGGCCATTTTTCTGTGCAGTCAACATAATTATTGCTATTGTTATGAGGCTAAAAGACTGCAAACTAGATTCTGTTTTAGAAGATGAGGGACACATATAGAGACAAAGTCATTGTAAATCTTGTAGTCCTGAAAGTCTCATACAAATAGGCAAAGAATATGTGTAATTTATTATTATTATTATTATTATTAACCTCCATTTAAAAGAGGGAGGCTGAGATATAAAAAGCTGCCCAAATCAGATTACACTGCAAGACTGTGGTAAAGAAATTAAAATGTTTCTCGAGCTCCATAGCTGTGGTGAAAACATTTCACTTTGATGTGACTAGGCTACCCCTAATTTCCAGTCTCCAGCTAACATGAGAGACACATTTCTGTTACTAATGAGCTCGCACTCCGGGATAAAAGCAATATGTGCAACATATAAACATGTCAAACAGTTCCCATTGAAAGTGAAACTCTGGCAGCAAAACATAAAGGCTGAGGGTTTTTTTTCTGCAGTTTATTTTGGGGTAAGATTTTGCAGTCTTTTCTGGTTGTTTGTAACCCCAGCCTCTTGGATGCTTCAGGGGGAAATGAATGCAGCGTTTCAACTGAAGTGAGCATGTTTTCCAACTTCTATGTATGCAGAGAAAGACAGCTGCTAGGAAACCTCTCTCTGTCTCATTAAGAGGTAAAATTGCAACTGATTTTGCTCTCATGTCTACAAAAGCATTGGAAAGTGACCAGTCTGGAGACCAACACTTTCTATCCACATGTGGAAACATCCGTTCCTCTTCTGTGCTTCTCACACCTCCCTAGAAACTGCAGCTGGGCAGCAAGGTTGTTCTTTCTACTGAAACACTTGTCATTTCTGAGAAGGTGGCCCATGGAGGTGCTAAATTAACACTACTACTAATTAGTGCTAAATTACTACTACAGAGATAAGTAGTCTGAGCAATAAGACGATTTAAGAAAAATTAAGATGTAACAGAAATACTTTTAGATCTTAAAAACCCCACACCTTGCACATAAAATTATCAAGGTATCTTTCAAGAGGCACTCTCTGTGGAAGCAGAGAGGAGCACTGAATCTCATGTGTTGCAGCAAGCACACAGATAAACAGCCAGATATTTCCATAATCCATCTGGATCTCACACTTTACGTGTATCTTTTCCAAGGCTTGGTCTTCTCCATCTTTAAGGTAGACACTGTGCAACAATGTGGTAGAAACATCCATCCTGATGAAATCACACCAAGAATCTGGGGACATAAGCAACCTGTGTTTAGTACATGTCTGAAAATTTGGGAAAAGCCTGAAAATACTGTTTGTTGGAAGAATTTGCTGGTTATGATATTTTTGTTCTGCTCTGTTTCTGCAGTTCATCAAAAACATATTTAGCTTTTTGAGCTGTCACAGCCATGAATCTTCAAATATTTCAAGCTCATTCAAATGAATTGTTTTTGAAAATAATGATCGGAGTTGACATCTGCATTGCAATGACATCTCGGAGGCCAGAGAGGCAAACTAGCCACCTTTTTCCAGATTAAGGCTTGGAAAGATCTTAGTCCTCTGCTTAATTACTAAATATAGCCTTCATGCTAAAGACAGTGGCACATTTATATATATATACATACGTGTACACACACAAAGGCAAAAAAATCCTAGAGCCACAACACTGTTTTTAAAAGACTTTAATATTTTGTTAATCCTTACGGTGGAATAACAAAGCATTAGTCACAGTTTTCTGTGCCCAAAGCACTTCCAGAACAAAAAATCCACAAAGTACACGCTTTAACCAGACTCAAACCCTGGCTGCTCCAGCAGGGATATATACTGGATATCTTAATGAATGCCAGGTACAGAATACCTACCCACAGCTGCCGTCCTTCCCCAGCTAACAGCTTGTGTTGGAGCAGCATCAAAGCTGCCTACAGGCGTAGCAAATGTATGCACCTGCGCTGGGTAATTACTGCAGCTAATGCCAGTATGGATTAGCTTCAGTGCTCTTGTGAAAAAAAAAAAGTATGGATTAGCTCACAGCATTCAGCTTATTACAGCTGTCTCACTGCACATCCAGTTTTTATGGGCACTTATAAAGCAATATCCATCTATGTTCCCTTTTTATTTCTGATGATGGAGTCTTTCAGCTGTGACATTGGAGTGCACTTCAAAGCTCCTCCTTTGTCTGCTTTTCTTCCTCACTTCTTTTTTCCATTTCAAACTCAGCATTAGTTTGCAGGTTACTGCTCATGTCCTGCCACCACACTTGCACCTTTTGTCTATTTGCAACCTTTGTGAAATATTTACTTTCTCATGTCTTCGTCCTGGTTTCCTCCTCATCACATGGAACCAGTGGGAAGACTGGATATCCACGAAAGACAATTTAGAGATCACTTCTAAAAATCAAAATGGCCTTGACGACCAGTGCTGTCTGCAGTGGGTACCCATCTAATGAGAGCTGCATTTAGACACTCCTTACTTTTGATCAGTATTGACCCATGCTGAAATAAATCTAGAAACATAGAAATGAAATGCTGCTACTTCTGTAGCAATTCTCCTGAGCTGTCCCTAAAGCAATGTAAAATTATTCTTATTGTGAACTTGCAATTTCTTTTCTGTGAAAATGTAGTAAAAATAAAAATAAATTTCAACCTAATGCCCCACCTGTCCTGGATATGTCTGTTTTGTCTAGACTGTGAGCAATGAGAACCAGACACCATCTGAAATGTTAATTTACTTCATCAAGGAAATGAGGCTTATATGATCCTGGTATCTGTCTGTGTCCCTTTAATAGGTTTGAACTCATTGTCTGATTTCAAGCTAATGTGACAGAAGTGGGGGAACAACAAGATAATTGAGCTACTACAGGTTGTTTGGAAATTAGAATTTGGATAGAAGAGAGAGAGATATAAATACCCTGAAAGCCTGCAGCAAGAATGCACATGTAGCCTGAGATTAAAGAATCCCTGCAGTGAAGATTTCTTATAAATTCCTCTCCACTGGAATAAAAAACCCAGAACCAAATGCCTAGAACCCAAAATTGTAGTTGATCAAGAAATACAAATAAACAGCAACCCAAGCTTTAGTGGGCTGGTGCCCAGGGGATTAGTCTGCTTATCTGTCAAAAACCAGCAACAAATCTTGTGATGCTCAGGAGGAACAAACCCTACAGTGAGACAGGGATCAGATTGTCCTGTTGCTGGGCTGGAGTTGGCACTGCTTGGCACAGACACTGAGCTGCATCAATGCTGTGTGAAAACAGAGTGTTTACTATAAGTGTATTCATTTAGATCTGGCTGCCAAAAAAATTTAGGAACTACAAGGACATAAAGCAGCCCATGACAAAACTGGTTCTTTTGATCAGAAATTACTTGAATACCCAATGTTTCACTGCAGGGCTGCAGAGAACGGAGATGCCAAACTTGATGTCTGCAGATTCTCTCCTGCAAGGAACAAAATTAACCTATTTTTAAATGACTCCTTTCCTAGCACAGGTCAAAGGAAGAGCAAAACTGGTATTAGGAAACTGTCCCTGGAACTGTGACTTGTAGTGACACTGTACTAGAAAAATCATATTGTGACTGCAAGCAGATACAGTTTATCTTACATGGAGCACGTGGGATGAGACCAGGGTTTGGCTTTGCTGCACTATGAAGAAAGAGCTGGGCAGCAGGACTGCCACTGTGACTTGGCTCTGGTGATGGCAGTGAGGCCAGCATATACCAGTTTGGCTTTCCTGGGCTTCTAAAGAGTCATAGATTTGTCTCCTGCTTGATAAATTTGCCTTGTGCTGACTAAGCTTCTTGTCATGCAAAGTAAGATGTTCTGGATTTCAAGCAAAGAGAAACCGGCAAAGAGAAAGACCAAAGTGTTCTCTATTTCTTTTACTTCTTACTATTCCTCCTTCTAAGCACATGGAATGCTGTTTATGTCATGGCCCATGTGCCAAAGTTCTTAAATAGCTCCTTGGTTGTCCTGTGAGCAAATGGAGGCCTTCACACTTTGTTCTCTAAGTGCTTTCTCCTCCCTCATTCCCAGTAGGTTAAGAAGCGTATGAATAAAATATACACAAATGTGTAACATAAAAATTGCTTTGGAAAGGGTTGTGTTTAGCAAAACAAATGACCTGACTTTGGCAGTTGGTTATTTGTACCGCAGGAGGTCTGTGAAGCCCCACTGGGTGAGGTATTTTCACAGGTCTATAAAAGAAAATACTTTGCTTTTGGGAACACCTTCTGCCCTCCTTGTGTCAAAGCCTAGACGCAGAGTTGGACTGTGAATTGCCCCTTTTATCTGCCATCAATGAGATCAGCTAAGTGGCCAGACTCTAACTTTTTTTGGTCTCCCTAGACCTCCCTGTAGTTATTTCCGTACTTGATTTCTCCAAAGACTATATATTGACACAAATAAGGTTAATTCCTGGATTCTGCTGGATGTTGATAGAGCTGAGAATTGCATTTACTACCTTTAGGAATGCTATGATAGTCTTACTCTTTGTATGGATGATACAGTTCAGTGTGTTTGGACAGGTGAATGCCATTCACTGTGTGAGGTAAGGTAAGAAGGCAGATCTTAGCTTAAAATAAATGGAGCTTTATCTTCCAGCTGTGGCAAGAAAAGCTGGAAATTATTGTAAAGAGTTTTTTAAAGAAAAACTTGATCCTGCAACATGAACCTGAAGTTCAAAATAGAACATCAGTGGGAATTTTGTGGGAGTCGTCATCTCCAGATGGACTGTAAACTTCCAACCTGCTCTCTGGGCTGGAGAACTCAGTGTGTCTATGGTAAGTATTTGCTCTACAGGCTTTTAAATACTGTGGTGGGAGAAGAGGATTTGAAGCATATGAAATGCTCATGGTCTTGTGTAATTCTTGGTATGTTGACAGAGCAGTAATGAAAGGCTGTTTCAGCTGACCAGTTGGAATAGAGGTAGAGAATGTGCATGTGGTGAGGAGATCTGCACTCAATTACCGTCCTACCACAGACTGGCTGCAGACAAGACAATTATTCTGTGCCTCAGTTCCCTAATTCTAAAACAATGAGCTTCCTTTGTCTGACTTGTCTACTTAGAGGAGATGCTCCTTGGGGCACTGATCGGCTCTTAAAATGTTTCTCGTTTTACCAATTAATACAGGGCAGCTCTGACTGTCTGAGTACTGCTGGATTTCTCTTACTCCTAATCAGAAGAAGTGGTTAATCAGCCATTTGTTATCTCTGGGTTTCATTTTTGTGTTCTTTATCTAATCTTGGCCAAAATGCTTTATTCTTGGACAACACCATCACATGGTACTTTTGCAAAACTGTCTCACGTGACGTCTTTATTTCCCTTTCATCCCACTCCACCAAAACTGAAGAATGTCAGCAGTGGTGGTCCAAACTGACATACTAGGCCATTTAGACAAACTTTTCTTAGACCAAAAAAATTTTGTTATAGGCAAATACATACGATTGCCACTGCAGAGTTGTTTTATTGCCAGTTATCCCCCTGTGCATAGAAATAAATTGATGCTTTCAGATTAGAGATGCCAAAATGTGGCTAGCCTAGGTGAATTTTAGTGCAGTCTCTTGTGCATGTGTGTTATTCACATTAAAAATATCACTTTGGCTCAGAAGCCACTTGGGCTGACTTAAAAATGTTTCAACAGATAACAAGGAGACGTAAGAGTCACTGGAAGCATTTCCAATTTGGGATATTTAATTAGACATTATGACTAAAAATTCTTATGATCATCAGAAAATCAACATTCCAACATATTCCTGGTTATATTTATTAAATATTCCCTTTTTTGGTCCTAAGTGTGGATGTTTGGAAAAATGTTAAATTAATACAACACACTTGACTTCACTGGCACATTTTACAAAAGGAGGAGGGAAAAATGTGGAAGCCACTGAAAACTAGAGGGTTCTTGCTTTGGAGAAAAACAAAGTTCAAGCCAATGCTACAGATGGGCTGGAACTCTTCCACAGTTTTAAAAGGAAAAGGCCCTATTGAAGGCTCTTTTCACAAAACTCCTTTGCTTTCTTTGAATAAAAGAGGAACCAAGCACACTTAACACTGTGTAAAACGGATTCCTTTCAGAGAAGCCAGCTTTATCTTCAAGTCCCAGCTAGTTAATCTGCTCCAACTCATTTTTAACTTAAAGTCTGAGAAATCTGACACCACCACAGAGACTTAAAGTTTTTAGTCTAAATGGAATTTGCTGACAATACTCTCAGCTAGGGCACTGATATAGCAGGATTGGTTTCTTTCATTAAGCTTGGTAAAAATGAATGTTTTCCTCTTTCCTCAAAAGAAGGAAGAGGACTAGTAAAGAATTCATTTTCTCTCTCCCTAGATCTGTAAACTGTACTAGCTACATCTACATGATATCTTCAGATAGCATGTGTCATAGTTGAATGATGTGCAAATGCAGTTGTTTTGGAAGTGTCTGGGAAATCCTGTGTTCCCTTGCCTGGAGGGGAGTACTCCCCTCCCTAAATTGCATGTTTTCACTTGCTCTGCAGTCGAGGTCTGGCTATAAATACAGAAGCTCGGGTATATCTACAGTGTAACTGGGTGTTGGCTTCCAAAATATAGATAGTGAACTATTTATGTGAAACTCCTGCTGAGGGTGGTTGGAAATCCCAAATGTGCTTGGAGCATGGTCAGGCATGTGCTGCATTTACAGGTAACTGTAATATCCTCTTGCATATCTATTTTTTTGTATTGGTTGATAACTGAACAGAATTTCCTGGGAAAAACCCTTTAATTACAAATGCTGCATTACTCTCCTGTAACTGTTGAATTTACCTAACTTGAGTTTTGTCAAATAATAACTTTATTGCTATGAATTAAGCAACCTTCAAATATATCTTCTAAATTTATCATGTTTACCTCTTCAGGGAAACACATCTGTGCTGTATAACACTTACCAGACATTGTTTCTATCACACTGTTCTTTGCTTTCATTCCCAAGGGTTGGGGTATCTACACTCCTGAGCTTTGTATTAAAACAAACAAACAAACAAACAAACAAAAACCCAGAGAAAAATAAAATAAGAATCCTGTGCATCTCTGTAATCATGCTGTAGCCATGTAGCCATGACCAGTGTTTCTTTCTTTAGGCTAGAAATTGAGATTAGAGACTGAAAGTTGTAATAAAAGTAAATTATACTCCATAGTTGTCTTGGCTGGTCTCTGGGAATGGGCACTAACTGCACATTTAATGCAAGCTCTTTACTTTGGGCCGTTGAGCAGGATATAACTATGCTCTGGTAGAAACAGTAATAAGCATATTTGCTGAATTTTTCCAGCCTCAGAATCATCTCAAAACTCCCCCTGTCAATATGAAGTTAGCTCTGCTGGAGTGAGAGCTCAGGACAAAAAGCACATACGTGCAGGCACTATTTGTTTCCTTTTTTAAAGAAAAAGGAAAAACTAACTGCATGGTGCAGATTGGCGAGACTGTATGTCTGTCGATTGTCTTTATAGTGAACTGTAAGAAGGTTTAGGATGGATATTAGGAAAAGGTTCCTCACCAGAAAGTGATTGGCCACTGGAACAGGTTCCCCAGGGACGTGGTCACAGCACCAACCTTGACAGAGTTCAACAACCTTTCGGACAGTGCTCCCAGGCACATGGTGGGATTTCTGGGACTGTCCTGTGCAGGATCTTTGATGATCCTTGTGCGTCCTTTCCAACTCAGGATGTTCTATGAGTCTGTGATTCATCTGCAGGGTCAGTCTGGCTTCAGTTGGTACCTGTTTCTCTTTGCCTGTTTGCATAACACGGTTACCACCCTTTATCTGTCACTTGACTTACACCAACACCAACAGCACTCTGCTGATGGATTTCATTCAGCAACAGTCAGAAGTAGTTAATATTTTTAATGCTTGAATTTATCAAAGTGGATGTTCTCTGACACCATCAGTGGCTTTAAAAAAAGATGAAGGTTCAGAATTTTTGTAGTCTCAACCAAATATTTGGTCTGCTAGTCTGAACTGTTTGTTAGTTTGAAACACAGGTTGTACATTTTAGCTGCTATTCAAATCAGTGAAATTGCTAGCTTCTCCCTGTTTATTCCACCAGCTTATATGTTATTCCAGCCTCTAAACACGAGAGGATAAAACAGCTGCTGAGTTTCCAAATCTGAAATTTCCCCAGCAGCCAAATGCGTATAGCCCTGCTGCCTTTTCCCGACAAACATAAAAGTGTAAAGGCTCAGATATCTATACAAGTTACCAGATAGGAATAAACTGCCTGTGTGGTCTTTTGCTGACACATCTAATTCATTTTTCTTGCCCCTGAGCTGAGTGAATTGATGCTGGGCTAAACGTATGTCAGTGTTAGTACTACACCGTGACTGACCTTTTGGCTTCCTCCCTCCTTAGGTACTCAATCTCTATTTGCAGCATGAAACTCACAGGCTTTTAATGCTTTCTGTGTTCATGATCAGCAAAGACATAAGCAGGATGAAGATGATAATTCAGTCAGCCTGCAGATTTGGAAAGATAATATAGTGGCTCCCTTTTAGAAGATTGTCTTCTAATCTCAAGAGATTAGAAGCTGCATTGCTTTTAAAATGAGTGAATGAATTTTTTACATTCTGAAAAATAAAAAGCAGAAAACCAAGCCCTCACATGTCAGAAAAAAAGAAAGAATGGGCTCTGGGAAATGAATAAGTGTGTGTTCCTTCACAATAAAGTAACTTCCCAAATATATCAAAATGCAATTGTGTTTAGGCACCTCCCAAACTTTATCCTGAAAAGAGCCTAAAGGATTTTACAGAAAGACTGCAAGTGAAAGAACGAATGGCGAAGAAAGCAGAAGGCAAAAGGAAAGGTTATCTTTACTCCCTTTATGCAGCGCTGCTCCTTGTACTTCTAATCACCTGATAATCATCCGAACCCCGTAGCTCAGCTCCAGTAACTCACTTTTCCAAACACTTCAGCTGGGTAACTTCATCCTTCACTCATTTCCCGTGCCTTGCCCTACAGAAGCTATATAAGCTCTCTGAGGGTTTTGCTGGTTACAGTCCGTGGCTTGTAAGCTACAAAAATCTAAATGTAGGTCAAGATGAGTTGAAATCTTTTAAACACAGCCAGCCGCTGTTTCCTAAACACGTCCCTGGAGCAGCTGCGCGAAGGATGTTCACAACTGAAAAACAACTCTCAAGCAGCCAGCTAAGAATGCACGGGATTACTCTAACAAGCAGCATTCATTAAATGTCATATCTTAAATTTCATTATTTTAAACTTGATCACATTTAGGATCTGCATCTAAAGAAGGGGAACTATTGACTTCCAGCATCCTAGAGCGCTCTTAGGACAAAGGCCCAGCTAGAAGACAAATGGTCCCAAAAGGACTCTGGGGACAAACGACAAACTGTGGCTGGGCACAAGGTGTGATGTCACGCTGGCTTCTACTAGGATGGGAGATCCCTCACTCTGGTTTTTTTTTTCCTTCTTGATCAGCTCTGTGCAATAAAAAACAAACAAACAAAAAACAGAGCAAAAACAAAAAAACCAAACAAACAAAACAGAAAAAAATAAAGAAAAAAAAGAAATATGTGAGCTCTGCTGAAAATGAGTCAATCCCTTGAAACCCAGCAGGGGCACCGTCTGCTCTCCTTATGGAGCTCAGTGGCTTTCATCACGATTTAAGTGTCTCCTACTCCTCCCTCTCAGCTGAAGGCAGATGTGGGTTCACTGGCAACACTGGGCCTTGTTCTTTGTGAGTGTTTAGGGTCTGAGCAATCATTTTAAATTGAAAGCAGATACAGTGATGCTATTACAAGATTGTCTAGAGCAGCAATTCCCAACTGGTAAGACATGAGAACATTTACAAGAAAACGGGTTTCATGAAGCCCAGGCTAAAAATCAGCACAGAAAAGCATAAGCATGATGCAGAGCAGTATCTCCTCAAAACAACACTTAAAGATTTTGAGAAGAAAACTCCTTCCAAAAAGGTGTTGGCAGTACAGACTTCAGTCAGACCATGGAGAAGATCAAAGCAAGCTTGTGCCAGGCTCTGCGTAGCTCTTGGGTTCATGTTCTTTCTGTAGTCTAATGCCAAATAAACGTTTATCTGCAGAAAGAAAATGCTCACGCAACAAGCATCTTTCTTTTAACAGCTCATGTGCCAGTGGGAATATAGCTGTGGAATTCTATGCACTGCCATTTGAAATCAACTGTAGTCACACAATTCAGCAACGATCAGGGATGTATGTCCATTTGTTTTTGACTGAAAAAGAAAACATCTGGCAATCCAGAATACGCCACAACCATACACTGAGAAAGAAAATGTAACAGTTTGTCTGAGTGTAATTAGCACAGTATGTATGTATGGTTGAATGATAGTACTATGAATAGTGCTTCCTGGCTCCAGTTTACCTGTGAACTAAACTGACCAATGTCAGTCTTTAAAATTCATTTGCACCAACTCAAAGGTTTACTTTACAGATATTCTTAAAATTTTCTTGAAACTGTGTTGTGACTTCATAGAAAAGAAAATCTGAAGAGAGAGGTTTAACAGGGTGAATCTAAAGAAATTAGAAATAAGAAAACTATCACTGCCTTCTCTTGAAGAGACAGCAGCAGTTCCTCCCAGTTCATTCACTTTGTACTGCACCTGAAAGAGTCAAAAGTGATGGCTACAACTTTTCATGGACTCATACAGGTAATTGCTCTTGTCCTTTGCAGAGGCCTGTACTCAGGTGCCAGGAATGATGTACCAGAAAAAACAAGCACTGCCTCCTTATGCAGCCTACTCAGGTAGCAGGACACATGGTCTACCGATGGCAGAAAAATTCACCTCAGAATCAAAACAAAAAACATTGAGGTGTCTGTAAATATGAAACTCCTGAGATTGCTGCAGTGAAGCTCATCTCTGCTGTGACTTGCTTACCTTGGCCACATTTTTCTGGGCTGATGGTTGTTGAGAGGAAACTGAAGGGCAGAGAAAGAATTGTAACCTGGACTGTGGTTTGCTCTACAGCCCAGAGGTATCTTAGAGCCTGGTGAGGAGGCAAGTGCTCTGCATCTTTTGCTTTCCTTTTTCTGTAGTTCAGAACCACATTTAAAGGTACCTGGCAGTAATCTGACCACAGCACAGAACAATGCAAGAGAACAGAAAAGAAAGGCTTTATCCATAGAACCTGGGCTTTTTGTCCATCTTTAATCTTTTATGTCTGTCTCCATGTATGCTTATGATCTGGCAAAAAATTCATTTCAGACACATACTTGATTGGGTTTTTTTAAAATGTGCAAATAAAAAAAATTTTAAAAAATTTACAGGAGTAAAAAGACTTTAAGTTCACAATGTACCTGATTTCCCTACCCCTCCTCTTCAGGGTCTCCAGCTCCACATTATAAGACAGCAGTTCTAAGGTCTTACTGTTGAAGAGGATTCGATTTGTCCCCATCTCTCATTTGCTCTTCCTTCTACACTACTTTAGCACTTAACACAATTAACTGTAAATGGTTTATTAAACTAAATCCCCTGTCCCAGATTTGGATATCCCTAGGCAGATGTGCCAGTGCATGGCCCCTAGCCAGGCTCTGGGGGAGGGGGGGAGGAAGGAGTATCCCCGAGGCCCCTGTGTGTCTGACAGAGTGCCCCGTTGGTGGCACTGGGACAGTGCATGGCTGGACTGCAGCTCCACACACTACATTCCCCACACACCCCTGAGACATCCTATCCAAGCCCCATGCAGACCTTCCCATACAATACATCCTCTGTGCACTCCCCCAAACGCAGGCTATGCACTCACCCACGCACGTACATATCCCATGTGTCTTTCATTCATGCCCCACGCCAGCCCACCTGCACACTCCTCAATGCTTCCCCATACATGCACCCCGTACACACACCGTCTATAACCCCCACGAACCCATTATACAGCCTCCACATGGCTCTCCCGTGCCCAGCTCCTACAGCACCCGTGCGCATCCCTCCACACTCCTCATACACCCCCCGGCCCAGCTCTGTACACCCCCCGCACGCAGCCTCCTGTCCTGGGCGAGCTGGGCTCCACAGGTGCTGGGCTGGGAAGGGCTGGGCGTGCCCCTCCCTCCGCCGGTTCCCCCGGACCCCCGGGCGCTGCCGAGCGAGGCTCCGCAGGGAAGGAGTTCAGGGCAGCCGCGCCGACCGCAGTCGGTATCTCTGCCGGGCACCGCTTCCCCCGCGGGATCCGCGCTTCCCCCGCTCCGGACTGCGCGGGGAGCCGCGGCCAGCCCAGCGGAGCCCAGCCCAGCCGAGCCGAGCGGCAGGTGGGCTCCGGGGCTGTGGAGCTCGGCGGGCGGGCGGATCGGTGGCCGCGGGGCTCTCCCTGCCGGCTGCGCCCCGGGACGCGGGGGGGAAACCCGTGGGCGGGCGCGGGTGGGGGGTACCGGGGCATCCTCCGCAGGGGGAGGTGAAGGAGGCGGAGAAGGAGGAGGAGGGAAACCTGCTTCTCTGGAGGGACGAGGTAGCGGCGCTGCAGCGGCGCGGGCTGCGGGCACATGCCGGGCTTGGAGCACCGGAGCAGCGGGATTCCTGCGGGTGGCTCAGCCCAGCTCCCGTCCCGGCCCCTGCAAGAGCGTCAGCTGGACTCCTGCAGGGAGGACGGCTCACCTACGGCTCCGCTCCCGGAGTGCATTGATCCGAGAGCAAGCAAACCTGGTAGTAAGTACTTGCTCATCTTTTATGTATGATTCGTTAAAGTTTTATTGTTCTCTGCTGGCAGGTAGCAAGGGATTTTTAGGAAAAAGTATTTGTAGGCTCTGTTGTAAGGATAATCTCCCTGGGTCTCCTTTGGACTCCTGAGCCTTTCAATGCAGAGGTGCATATGTGGAGGCACATGTAGGAATGTTCCTTCACTGCATATGCACATCTTTAATGTTTCAGACTAAATTATGTGTCAGGGGTTTTTGTGGCTTTTGGTTTTTGGTTTTTTTTTTAACTTCTGCTGTTCTCGAAGTAATTTGTACCATGTTGCACAACATGCTTAGTGTCTGAGAGAAGGGTAAATCCTGGTGACACACACTGCAGAAGGATGGGGGAAAGGAGATGAATATTTAAAAATATTAACTTGGCGGTGTGTGGGGGGGGGGAAGTGACTTGTCTTCATGCTGCCTTCACGCTATGGAGCAATATGCTTTTGGAGATTCTTTGCTTTTTAATCCTCTTTCCTGCGTGTGCACATCTGGACTCTGGCCTGGCACTGCTCCCTGCACTCAGCCTGGAAGGGAGTGGCATGGCAGACTAGCAGGGATTGGAGACCAGGGAAGGAAAGGCAGAGAATCCTTCCCTCCTCTTACAGTTTAAAGATACTTTTTAGCCCCAGTTTTGTCTTCTGCAGAGTAAATCTGTAGGAATACTTCTCCCAGAGTCAGGAAGCGGAATCACAAGTGTTTTGAAAGCTAAATTATGTTCTCTACAGAGGGAATAGCTGAGAGGATAAATGCAAATACCTGATTCCACACACCCTCCTTCCAAGAGGATTCCAAGCATTGAACTCTATGGGAAATGAGCATGGAACTGCATGACATGCAGAAAGGTGTGTTCCTACTGAGACCACAAAATTATGCTACCTCTTTGTGGAGTGCTGGAAAGCCATTTCTGTCAGTGAAGCTGTAATGAAAGTAGTAGTTCCTCTTGTATTTTAAATCCCTAACAGAACTACCGTCTTCCTCCTCCTACTTCCTGCGCACATCTTTATTTTATTTAGTTTGCTAATGACTTGTGTTATTATTTGCCAAATATGATATGTGTCTTCCTGTGCAACTTTGTGTGCTGAGATGTTCCTGGAACTAGGCTGTAAGAGTGCATTTTAGGAGCCTTCTGCTTTTAAACTAGAACTATATTTACTAATAGCTGAATAGTTAATTTTCATCTGGCACGTATCTAAAGCACTTTCTGCTTCCTCAAATGATACTGTTCTTCTGTAGCTGGTCACTGTGTGCATTGTAGTTTCTAACAGAGTGCTCGTGATGACACATTTTCATGATACACTGTTACACTCATCCTTAACACTTTGCAGTCTAATGCTACAGGACAAGTGCTTTAACTCCAAAAGTAACTGGAGTAACTTTGTTTTAGCAGGTGAATGTTTGCTTCCAGAGGACCAGTCACTAGAATGATAGGCAGCATGTCCTGTTCTGGTGTGCAATGTGTTCATGGCATTTAACCTTGTTAGATAAGCATGAACAGAAAGTGCCTGGTTTAATAAACATCACAGCTAGGATTTTATATGAATGTGGGAGGCTCACACTAGTTAATATCACTGACCCACTTTTTATTGGTCTTGTAGGGAAATCTTAATAGGTCTGCTGCAAAGCAAGTTAGAAATCTGATACTTTGCTGTTGCAAGCATCTCTCCATAGTTTTAGTTGCTTTGCTGCATGGTGCAAAGGAGGATGAAGGAAATAATTTAGTGAAGTTATGTTGGTTTGCTTATATGATGATGAAAGAGAATTTATAAAGTTTGAAATAAGCAGAGATTATGTATTGCCATTGGCTTAAGTTAAATGTAAGAGATGCAGAATTTTTCAGCAGTTTTTTGTCTGTTTTGTGTTCTCCCTGGCTCCTCCTTTAAGTTCATTAGGACTTCCTGTGGGCGATGATCCGATTTTTACAGTCAATCAAAATCCATACCAATATCCTTACGCAGGCCAAATATACTGTATTTAGAAAGGCTATAAACCAACAGCTACAAATTACTTTCAGAGCCCTCCTAAAACAAAATGCAGATGTACATAGAGTTCAGAACAGCTCCAAATGCTGTGCCTTAAAGTTGTGGATGTCTAAATCCAGAAAATGTGCTCAGAAGCTGTTTGCAAGCCATGTAAGGAGATGGCTGAAGTTTTTGGTTAGACTGTGGCTACAGTTCTCCGGAGTCTGTGGTTGCTGGGCTCTTCTAGCTAGTTTGAGTTCAGGTCTGAACACGGGCTGGAAGTGATCCTGGTTTTGCGGGCAGACTCAACTCCTCTCCTTCATAAACTTGTCAAGTTCATAATAAAACATGCTGTGGTTGTTTGCTTTTGCTGTGTTTAGAGCTGTACTCAACAGCTTTCCCAAATTTTGTTCCACAGGTATGAGTTAGGAGGTAATGAAGGTAATTTATTTTTTCCCATTGGCTAGTTTAATACACTCTTCTCTCTTTGATGCTAAATGACTCTTTTTTTTAAGCCTCCCTTTGGAAGGTAGGTGTCCTTTCTCTCATTGCTCAAGAAGCACGTTGCTGCATCTGTTGCAGTAGACTATTTAAGCTTTCTCAGTGGCATCCACTGTGCCACACAGCATCCTAGCAAACCCTGTGCAGCTGCCTCCATCTCCTCCACTAATGGAAATGCTTCTGTGATGTACACTAGGACTACATATGTTGTTTGGATTTCAGCACTGCATGCAGAGAAGTTGTGATTAATCCATAGTGCTGAAAAGGATTCACTGGTGAAGCCAGATGGATTCAGGTAGGATGGACTCTGGGGGATTTTTTTAAATTTAGCACAGCTTTTAACGTTGTCTGTGTCATCTGTGATTACACTGTGGGTTTTGCTAAAATCTGGGTCTTTTGTACGGGGTCTGTTAAACGTGCTACAGCAAGGTCTGTCTCTAATAATGTCTTCATGAAGTGTCTCTACAAACAGAAGAATACACTAATTGCCAGACTAACATGTTGTTTGGCTCTTTGAACAAGCTACTGAGCACTAACTTATGAATGGAAACTTAAAAAGTTCATTAGCAACCTGCTACATGAAAGAAATGCCAAAATGAAATGAAAATACATTTGTACTACTGTTGTTGCTATTAAAGCTGATACAGGATTCCAGTTTAGTTTTTGTGGGCATCTTGACTAATTTAATAAAACTTTTTTGCCTCTGGAGTTTCAGCAGCTGCTCCCTGTATAAAAGCTGGGAATAACTGGTTCTGCTTTAGTAGGAATGAAAGGAGAATTGAGCTCTATAGAAATGAGGAGATTAGAGCTCCATGAGGCATATACCCATTTAATGCTGCTGGAAACCAAACTCGCTCAAATAATCCTAACTCTCACTTCTGGTGAGTAGAAATTCTAGGGGGGAAAAAAATTCCCTTAGTGACTTATTAACAAAGGCTTTTCAGGTTTGCTGGGATTTATCATGTGAGCCTAATCTACCTTTTGTTCATCCAGTTGGCAGGCTTTAAGATTTAAAAGGGTCTGCAGAAACTCCTCCCCCAGACTCCTTATTTAATTAAAGAGGCTTGGTGCATTATTTACCTTTGAGTCTTCCATTTATGTGGCAACAATGAGTTGAGGTTAACATATTGTAAAATACTTGTGAATGCTGCATTATAAGCAGGGGAAAGAAGCAAACTTTGAAGGTTATACCTTCAAATTTACACTGACCTATATGGGTTCAGTCAGAATGTCTGAAGTGAGGCCAGTCCTACATAAGTACTGAAGTATAAATACAGGTGTCTAACTCTACAACAAATTTCCCTGCCTCTGTAGGCAATTCAAAGGGTCTGGATGAGGGACAGTTTCATTTGCTGCTAAGAGAGCTCTCCAGAGTCACTGGATGTGCAGATCAGGCCTTGCAGGCACCAATTTTTTCTATATTTTGCTTTGGTAGTTCAGTAAGACAGACTGGTAACTGTAGTTCTCTTGCTGGTTCCCTCAGTTTCTTCTCCTCCCCCACTCCATTCATCCCTGTAGCTGTGAGCATCAAGTTGCAGATAAAACGACTTCTGAGAGAGCAACGGGATGCAGCTCTTGCCAAAGGCAATTAAGTGCTTAGGATTACAGTGTGCTTTACAAAGGGTGTTCTTGCTGAATCCCTTTCCTCTTCTGCTTGCTGGCACAAAGCAGTTTCTTGGCACTTACCTTTGTTATAACAAGTCTGAGCATTGCTAAACTTCATTCCAGCGTGTCCGCTCTCTGAAGAAGTCTAGCAACCTGCGGTGTCTTCTGTTTTGAGGACAGTCTGGCTGGTGATTCTTTACCAGGAGTCAGCTTGACCTCATCACCTCTGCTGTAATTGGATTAAATTCACTCACTTGCCAAAATCAGGGCCAGCTGATGGCATATTAATTATTCAGACTGAATGCTGTTTCTTAGGCATAGGTTCCTTGGTACCAAAGACATTTTTAGGGCTTGTGGTGCAGCTGATGTGCCACAGGGGTACAGAATTGTCACAGAGGGATGTTTTCACTTTTCTTCACCATAAAAGTGAAAGTAGAAGATATAACCTGTGGGAGAAGAAATGACTGGCTCTACTTGCCAGTCATGTGCATCACTTATTGCTGCTTCTTGTGAAATGTGATAAATTGCTGAGAGTTCAGGGATATCCTGGCTGAGGAAAGTGAGTGATGGCATGTGCTGTTTTACACACCTGTGGCAGTTTATTTCTAATTATTGCACAGCAGGTTAAGATCATTATTCTGAGATGTCTTTTTACTGCTTTTTCTGTTATTCTTCAGCAGTCTTGGGATCTGATGTACTTGCAGGAGTGGCAGGATGATATCTGAGCAGAAAAATGTGCCCAGAAGGACACTGGAACTGTGTAGTGAAGGATAATCTGATCACCAAGGCTGTAGTTTCATCCTGAGACCTTTTATATACTCTTTAAACCAATGTAATCCAGCTTTCAGTGGGAACCACTGTTAAGTAGCAAAAATCACTATCCTGATTGTTAACCTCAGCAGAATGTTAAGGGATGAGCGAGTAACGAGGAGACCAAGAACTGAGTTGCAAATACTCTTATAAAGAGGATTTGAGTGGTTGGAGAGACACAGGGGTCCAGAGACTCTCTGAGATGTTCCAAATAATGAAAGGATCCCTGTTTTGTGAGTTAGCTTTTCTTATCTGCCTGGAAGTACTGCAAGTTTTCTGTTTGCTGCCAAGGCCTATAAAGAGTTGCATTTTGCAGTCAGCATGGGTCAGAGGAACTAGAGCTCCCAGCTCTTTGTTCGTATCAGGACATTGTTGCATTTGATTTCAAGGTGATGTTGTTTTCTTTAAATTCTATAAACTGATGAATACTTACGATGCAAAGCAATAGATAAACAAGGTGAAATATGGATGTGAGGTTTTCCATGTTTACTGAGTGACAGGTACAATTTCATTTATTGTGTAAATGTGCAGTGCAAATAATAAGGATGACTGTTTTAATACCCCACTATAACATAGTTGTCTAATCATATTTTTGGCAGTGTTAATTATTATGAAGTTGCTTGTTGCTTACTTGAATAGATATATAATTCCATTATTTCTTTAAAATGGTGTAAGCAGTTTGTTAAATATTAAAGTTTTTTTTCATTCACAAATACTATATATTTGGAATCAGAGCCATTAAAAAAAAAAGGGACAAAACATTGACCATCTCTCCTTGGCAAGAATTAACAGTCTGGCTGGGTAAAAAAAAAGTATAAAGGGCATGATCTGTAAGAAGCACTGTCAAAGACTAGGTCAGGTAACAACTGTCTGCATGTTCCTATGGTCTTGACTGTATCAAAAGGAAAGTTACAAATCAGAAGCAGTAAGCAGGCTGTGTTTCAAATACACAGGAAAGAGGAACTTGTCAAGAATGGCTGGCTTTACCCAGGTTATTTAACTCAGATCTTTTAGGATCATAGCTTTCCTTTGCTGGGAGAAGAGGAAGGTCTTAAGCCAGTGCTTCATGTCTGAGAGTGTGACTGACTACACATCACTCATTGAAGTCCAGCCTGGTTTTGGATGTGAGAAGCCTTTTCTGTTTTGTGCAGTATAAGTTTACACCAGTGCTGTAGTGGCTTAGCTTGGTAGGGTCTGCCTTTGCTGCTGTTTTAGTGCTGACATTGTGGCTGTGGTGACCTCAGGGGGTGTATCTTGGGCAGAGCCTGAGAGACCATGGCAGAGGGAGTCCTGGCTTTGAAATTTAACAGCTGATGTATGGGTGTCTCACCCCCAGCACCAGAGCAGTGCAGTTCCTCTGACCTCAACAGAGTTGCAGCATTCATGGTTTTCAGTGATGTGGGAGCGAAACTGGGCCTATATTCTTTTAAATGGTCTATTTAGCAGCTCTTTTCCATATGCAGTCTCCATGCCAGTGACAGGAGCTTCCTGGAACTGACAGGAGACACAAAAGACCCTCTTCTCTAAACCACTGGACCTTAAGAATATTGAAAAGATGTTACAACAAGCCTCATAATACACCATTGTCAGGCTCTCTCTGAAGATGCCTGCAGTGATATCATACCTCTAAGCTTTCCAGAGGGGGTGTGATGACCCCACATGGAAAAAAAATACAAGAGTAATGGTTTGGGTGGCTGCGAGGAATTTCATAGGTCTGCTTCCCCTGGCTGTAACTTGAAACCAGCTGGAGGCATTTAGTGCTGATTGAACTCATATAAGAGGCAAAAAAATATCTGAGCATGTATCATGCAGGTTTTTTAGGAAGAGATCTTGGCTTGTAAATCTGTGCATGTCTGGGTGGATCCTTCTCACAGACAGGGGAGTGGTGAAAGAAGGTTTGTTTCATTTTCTTCTACACTTCCCTTTCTTCTTTCTACTCATTTTCCTGTCCCTTTGCAGTACAGCGATTTTCCACGTTGCTGTGAAAGTGTCCGTGCTTGTGAGCGGAGTGAATACATTTGAATGGAAGAGGGTTTGTGAAGTCTGAGCTTCAGCATTCCTAGGGGAGTGGCAGGGTGTGCATTCTGTGCTCCCTCAGCCCCGCTCAGGGATGTGCCGTAGCAGTGCGTGGTGCTCTGGCAGGAGAGGCTGTGCAAGCCACCTCTGTGTAGACGGGAAAGCAGCCTCGAGTTGGATACTGGAGAACGAGACTACCACAAACAAGTATGAAGTCGCTTACAGAAATATTTACTTAGTCCTTTCCTCCGTGGTTCCCTCTTACTGTGTTCTCAGTGTGGGTCACAGACAGCCGCAGCCCTGAGGACTCCTGTCCCGCAGAATGTGACCCCCGTTGGTGTCTCCAGCCCTCGGGAGCTGCCATTTTCTTTCCCTAACTTCTGGTACCCGGGTGTTCTCTGCCTGATGAGCTTTTTGGCGCCATGACAGGCTCTGGTGTGTAGCAATTTTTCCCGCTTGGACTCCCCTGGTGCCAGAGCTGGTGGAAGCCATCTGGGATTGGCTCAAGGGCCCCTGTGCCGCTTGTCCCTCATGCCATTTCCCGATACGTTACGTGAGGGATGTGCCTAAAAGTGTGGCTGTGGGATGGCAGTCAGTATCCGTGAGGGAATCCGCTCATGCCGAGGGGTGGGTGCCAAGGCAGGAGCGGTGCTGTGCAGGCTATTTGATCTGGGTTTTCCTCAAATGCTTCTAAACTCAGTGAGTAGAAGCACTGCTCCTTCATTTTACATTAAACTGTGCCCTTATTGAGTTCATCTCAGTGGACTAGTAAAGTATTTAGTTTTCACTCAATCTATTACTTATCTGATATGGAACTCAGTTACACTCCTTTTCCAAGTATTTCCAAGCTATAGCTGTGGATGCTGGGGTCATCCTGGTTAGTCTGAGCAGAAGCTGGGGGCTCTGTTCCTGACTGGACCATAGTGACAGCCAGAAAATAAGGTTATAAAAGTCAACTACTGGCATAGCATCTCACCAGCAAGGACAGTCAGAGATGGTCGGATAGTTCTCCAGGTAAAATAGTGTGGACCTTTCTCCATTCTCCACATGCGTGATATTGACTTTAAACTTCATGTAGTATCTTCTGACTGCAAACGCTTTGGCACTTTTTTTGCTTTGTCTCAGAGGGTAAAAGCAAACATAAGTGCATAAATAAGTTTTAGTACTTATTTTATACTGTTCTTTGCTTGACTGAGGTAACCCTCTCTGAACTTGCTGTGACGGTTCATCAGTGCATGAGCTGTGCAGGGTCCTGTGTGGGTGACAGGCACCTGTATATCACATTAGCAATGGATGGATATCAATACTGGAGTGGGAAATTGCAGTAATAGGCCTACTCCTCACTAAATTAAAGAGGAGGAGGAAAGCGTGTGATGTTTCATGTCTGTTCATGCCTGTCAGGTTTTCTGTGGTGAACAGAATTCACATATAGCTTTCCAGTGCTGTTTCTATTCTAGCTGCTTTTATTACACGTGTGAGGTTTTGAGATGGACTGTGTCAAGGGCAGAAATAAGAGAACTTTGTCCAACTTTGTTAATTTTTTATCTGTGTGGCATAGAATTGTTTTCCTGAGGAACAAAAACAAAATAATTTTTTTAAAAACTAAGAGTAACAAGTTGATGTACTAAATTGAATCTCAAAACAAGGGATTTATTGTCTTGAAAACAAACTTGCTGTAATTGCATTTCTTGTGAGTTTTTTTTCTTCTGTTGAAGCTTATATTTCACTTAGAGGACAGGAAATACAACTTTGCTGATTACATTTTTTTAAAGCTTTAAATAACTTACTGTCTTCAAAGATGGTGTTAATTTTAAAAAATGCTTCTGAAGTGAAACTTTGGTGAATTAAAAATTAAATTGTGTGGGTAAAATACTTTATTTTATAACTACTTATCTGTACCGTGTGTACAGATGTTAAAGGTGCTTTCAGAGGGAAGGATGTTATAAGAAAAGTTCTGGCATCTATAAATGGTCTAAATTGTTTTATTTCCTATTCTTTGCTGTTTGTATCTGTCCTTGTCCCACTCTCACTCCTGCCATGAGAGGTAATGAATGTTTGTGTTCTATCACCTTGCTCCTTTGCTGGGCCATTGCTTATCCTCAGGAAGTGGTGTAATGTGTGGGAATGGTGCAGTCTGTCTATAAAACGAATGCCATTAGACGTGACTCAGTGTTCCAGTCAGCCTGATATGGTGATGAGTTAACAGGAGAACCTTCAACAGCTGTTTTTTGAGATCCACTTCTCTCCCTACCTCTCCAGTTTCCACAGCTCTTGTGTTAAGGATATTAGAGGATGTGTACCTGTTTAGTCCTTTAAGTGTCTATTTATGGACCTGTTGTCCAGAGTTTGTTTAATCCCTTTTTGAACCCACTGACATCCTTTTGACTTCACAGCCTTGCGTGACAGCAAGTTCCAGAAGCTTGTAACCTGCTGGGTAAACAAGTGGTTTCTATTTAAGTGAATTGATTGCTTGTTGCAGTGAGTACTGCCTTGTTCTAGTTTTGTAAGAGTTCTGCATTTAACAGGTCATGGGTTTTTCATTACACCTGGTCATATCATACTCTTCTCTCCAAACTGAAGAGTCAGAGCCTTTTTAGTATGTCCATGTAAAGCATCTGCTCCATTTCCATTTAGTTGTCCTTTCTGTCAGCTTGCTGTGTCCTTCTTGGTATGTGGAGAGCAAATCACAATACTCAAGTTGTGGGAGTGCTCAGGTTGTGTAAAGCAGCAGAAATGCCTCATCTTGTTCTCTTTTCAAGGATTCCGATGATGTTTCTGGCTTTCCTGACTGCTACTGAACACTGAACCAAGGATTTAAGAGAACTGTCAAGGATGGTTCCAGGTTCTGAGTAGGAATAGTTAGAATTGATATTGCTTTAAGAAATTACTACACTGACACCTATCTGCCAACTTTTTTTCGCAATCCGATAATTTTGTCATTGATTGATAAACATGCTGAGTAACACCAGTCCCAGGGGTGATCCCAGGAATTGCGCTGCTGATTTCTCTCCATCTTAAGAAGCCTGTAAGCTCCATCCTTTGCTATCTTATTATTTCTAATGTTTGCACTCTGTTATGTTCTGCATTCATTACCGTGAATGAAGCTGAACTTGCCAGAGTGTGGTTTCCAGGTTTTCCTACACAGCCCTTCCCATAGCTGAGAGTTGTGCAGGCAGGATTTACAAGTCCCCAAGTACTGGCCAGAGCCAGCATAGCTCTGGCTTACACACCTTGGCTAGTGGTTCTTAAATTCATATTTGAATTTCTTCAGAACTTGTGTGAACATTGTTCTGTCCCAATGATTTATTAGCATCTAGTTTCCTTGTTTGGTCTGGTATTTCCTGATTTTAGTTCAGATTGGTCTGGCTCCTCTGCCAGATTTACAACAAAGGGTGCAATGGATGCAGAAAACTCCCCAAAGATTTCAGCAGTAAAGACTGATGGAACGAATTCACTGAGCTTCTCTTCTACAATTGCATTATCCCCATCTCTCCCTGTTACACCTCTGTCATCCAGCAGCTGGACTGCTTTCCTAGCTGGCTTCCTGTCCTTGTTGTATTTCAAGAGCTGTTTATTAGCACAGTGCTCTTTGTTTGCAGGCAATTTTTGGATCGTCTTTTAGCCCTCTTAATTTCCTGCTGACGTTTTACTTACCATGTTTTGTGGGCTTCCCTGTCTTTACTTAAGCAATCCATTTTCTAAGAGGTGACCTATGCCCTGCAATACTCTCCTAACTCTCTCTGAGGCTTCCTACTTTTTTACCTGCTCCTTTTCAACATTATAGAATCATAGAATCATAGAATAGATTGGGTTGGAAAAGACCTCCAAGATCATCAAGTCCAACCCCTGATCCAA
>JAYRBT010000181.1:10350692-10395625 GCA_036023395.1 Myiotriccus ornatus
TGCCATTGGCCTTCTTGGCCACCTGGGCACACTGCTGGCTCATGTTCAGCCTCCTGTCGATCAGCACCCCCAGATCCTCTTTCTTTACGGGCACATCCTTACATCTTTCTCTTTCTTAAAATTAAATAACTATGCACTGGTTTTGTTTGGTGACCCTTATATCAATGCTGTTCTTTGTGTTTCCTAGCAAGTAGCCTTTCTAGTTTTCTCTGGTTTGGGTGGTACCCTGCACTTGGAAGTTTCTTTTCCACTGGAGAACTGTATATCTAGAAAAATGATTGGCATTATATCATCCCTTTTTTTTCTTCTAGGGACTAATACTGAATATTTCTAAACATCCCCACGTGTTGTTGGCATACAGCAGCTGTTAGTATTGTAACACTGTGGAAGCCACCTCTTAAAACTGAGGGGCACAAGCTGGGCATGAAGCCATTCTGGGTGCTAATGGAGCTGAATATGTTATTACCTTTTGCACACACACAGTGTGTGCAGTGATGATTAAAAATTTGCATTCCTGAAATCCTGGGCTGGATTATGTATAAAATTCAAAACCTGTGCACTTAAAATATCTGACAGGAAGGTAGCCTTGCTTTTCCAGTTTTGCAGACATGGAAAAAAAACCTGAAGGAGAATATTCAGTGGTTACGTGAGAGGTCTCTGTGGACATGTTTACAAGAGCTGAAGCATGTTTATACTTATTTGTGTGCACTTACTGGAAGACTGTCCTTATTCCATAAAGCACATGCATGCAGTTGCAGGAGCAGTACAGATGTTTACTCTCTAAAGGTGCACTTAAAAGGGCTGGTTTTACAGATGCAATCCAGCACTGAAACAAGATATGCAAACAAGTTATTGTTGATTAATATTGCTTAGCTAGTTGAAGCTAATGTTAAGTAATAAAACTTAGACAGGTGAATAACCCTAGTACTGTGTTCTCTTTGCCCTGTATCACTGAAGTTCTATACATTCTTTCTACTGGGAGCACAGGATTGGAGTGTTTGTTGTGTTTTTGTTTGGGTTGCTTTTGTTTTGTTTTTGCTGAGGCACATCCTGTCCCCTGTTATAGCCGTCCTTGCACTCTGTAAATAGGTACACCTAAATTTACAGAGCTTGTCTGAGCCTTTTCTTAACCAGTGAGTGCTGGACCAATCTGACTTCAAATCTAGCTATGTGTCTGTGCTTTGTTCTTGAAAGACTTGGATTCAAGCCTACTACATATCTTCCTGGACCAGAAAGCTGTTGGAAGTGAACATGCTGTGTCTGGGTGATGACTTTACTGATGAGTTGCAGGAGTGCCCCATCATGTGATGAGCTAAATAATGAAGTCGAGTTGTGTACTTTAAGAGTTACTGCAAAAAGAATGAAAGTGAAATTGAGCAGAGCTCATCAAAGCTGACTGAAATAACATCTGTGGTGAAAACCTGGACCTCATCACTTCATTGTGATACGTGCAAGGGAAATGATGTCAAGTGAAACAGTTGCTTGTCACAGAGAGGAACTGGACTTCCCCATTCAGAGCACTTCTTACAGTCCTGTATCTGACTAATCCATTCTTGGGTGATTTCTTATCAAATAAAATTTCAGTGGCTGTCAGGATCTTTTGCAATCATTGGCTTCTGTTGATATTGGTCTTAGTGCCAGGTTTTGGAAGCATTTTCCTTATTATCTAGGTATAATTTTCTACTTTGTGGATGGGATGGTGGGTTTAGGCAGCAACTCCAGCCAGACTTGACTAGTCTGGTATTTAGGTATCAGTAATTTCAACAGTGTAATTATTCGTGTTCTTGTAACTGTACAATACATTCCTTGATCTGAATTATTTGCAGAGCTCTCTACTAGAATGTTTTTCAAATGGTACAGTCAAATACATAGTTCTTACTACTTTCATCACTAGGTTTCAAAACACTTTACAAGGAAGTATCAGAAGGAAAGGAGTTTGGAAGGATTTCTCCCAGGCCTGAAAAAAGGTAAGTAAGGTGAAACTTCTGTTTCCACGTCTGAATGCAAAGTTGTCTTGTTCTTACTAAAGTCAGTTTAGGAGGTCACTAAATAAAACTTGTGAGTGAATACACTTGCACTACTGATAATGCAGGCTTAGTCTGGATTTAGCTCAATGCACTGGGGGAATAAACAACAAAAATGTCACTTAGAAATGCAAATGTAGCTATGATAATATTTAGGTATTATTAAATATTTGAGTTCTTACCTTTCAACTGTATGCTTCACATGCAGAATTTCTGGAGCTCATTAGAGAATTTTTGGGGGGGGGATTTTTTTAGCCTAATTCACTATGAGTTTCTAATATAATATTTTTTTCCTATACTTGCGAATTAATATTAGTTCTATTGGTTCAGCTGGATTAATTAGCTCAAAAATATTTAATAGAAGGAAGCCAAAGTAATATTTTCTTCCAAAATAAGAATCAACCTCTGAAAACTGTACATTAATTCTGACTTCTTATCCATATCTGTTGCATTCCATCTGCAGATCATGAAGGTTTTTAGGTGCTTATAAATTGGACATGAAACTATTACTAGCTACTCTTGTGAGTTTGTAACCTAAAAAATAAAGAAAGAAGGGCAAAAATAACGCTTTAAACTTATTACATGGATTCCCTATACCTTGCCCCTTTGAGATGAAGTTATTCACTCTCTTCCCTCTTCAAATGAGAGAGTTTAAATGTATTTATAGGAAGACTGCTCTGCAAAGTTTCCAGACTTATAAGAGATAGAAATACTTCTAGAAACTTAAAAAAAAAAAAAGAACTTACTAGGAAAATAATAAGTTTTGAACTCTTTGACAAATATTGAATCTCAACTTGTGAAAACAAAACCTGACTTTCGGTTCAGTGTCCGAATTTGATGGTGTGATTTTGAACAGCTCTGGCTAACTTAAATTCAGAACAAGGGCTGAGTGCTCTCTTTTGTGTTATGGAGTTACACAGAACAACAGTTAACCTGGAGTCATGTTATGCCAGCCTTCTGTGAAAACACAGAGTAAAGCCTCATCACTTCCCCTAAAGAGTTTTTTCCAAGATGATGCTTCTAGTGCAGTGATTTTTATACATATATATTCAATTTTTTTAATGGGGAGCCGTACTGAGCCGATAAAACTGAGTATTTGTGATTTATTTGTTTTTCTAATATAGGGGGATTTGCTTTTACTCTGCTGCTTTTCAGAAGCATGTTTCTTTTCAGTTGTGCTATAATGTACTCAATAACTTGTTAAAACACATCTCTCAGAAAACCTTGTGGTTTCTTTTCTTTTGAGAAAGAAAGATAGGAGAGCAAAACCACATGTAACACCTTCCCCCCAACCCCCCACCATTTGTTATCTTTCTTCATGCTTTAGAAGAAAGGCAACGTCAAATTCAGATTTCTGCAGCTTCAGTTTTCCACCCCTGGGTTTTGGTCTGTCTCTCAGATAACTCCCCCTCTCAAAGGACTGTTATGTGTGATAAGAAACCTTGTAAACATCTTAAACTGAACTTTGTGTGGTTTTGGGTTATAATACGTGCATATGTATAAATTTATATTTTATAATCTATTTTTCCCCAGTCTCCACATCGTTGTCATGCCCCATTTAATTCTCTCCAGGCTTTTTCAATGCCCTTTTAAGGGTTTATGTGGGTAACTCTACTGTCAAGGCAGAAGCCTGTGGCTCTTGCTGGCTCGTGTGAGGGGACTTGCATTTGCTACAGTGAGGTGGAAGATATTTTCCATTATGGGTTTGTGCATCAAACTGAGAGGCCTTGCTTGGGCTTCGAGGTTCTCAGAAATGGTAAATTTAAACCAACCACTGGGGAAAAAATGTTAATGCTGTATGTTCTTTAAAGAAAAAAAGGGGAAAAGCAAAGGAGAGGAAGATCTAACTAGGCCCTGGGGATCAATCTTGACTGTGCCTTTTTACCACAGCTTTATCCTTTCCAGTTCTTAAAGGTGCTGTCAGTATTGAACTCTAATGACCTGATTAATGCACTGGAAGGGTGCCTATAGATTGTGGTATTGATATTGTTTCCATATGGCTTCCTGGCAGGCAGATTGGCAACAAGATGTCATCTTTGTGGTGATGAGGAGGAAGAGTGTGGATTTTTTACTTTTTATTTTTATGGAACTTCTCTCAGCAAATAAATACTAGTCATTGGGTCAGTTGGTCTGAAAAACAGTAGCCTTGTGGTGAGCTGAATTCTGTAGATTTATTGGAGTCTATAGAGCAATACAGGAAAAAGATATGATATCTATATTGCTTGCAGAGACGTAAAAGCCCTGTAATACTTGTTCCTCCTTCAGTCAGCAGGGAGTTGTCTTTTGAAGCTGCATTTATCCTGTGCACATGAAATCTATGGGATAATCCCAGATGTGTCTCTTGGGGCAGATACTGGATTTCACAGGACTTGTTTCAGAGAATCGAGCTCAATCAGTGCAGCAGGCAACAGCTGTTAAAAATTCTTCACTGCTGCTTAGAATTTTCTTCCTGTGTTTCGTGCTTCAACCAGGCAGCACTGACCAGGCTCAATACAGATGTGGAAGAGTTAAACTGAATTACTGACAGTATCCAGTGGGTCAAAATGAATGACTGAACTGTCTCTTTTGACAGCAGTGTAGTGTCCTACCCACTTTTCTGTGCCAACAAGATATAGCTTTTTTTTTTTAGTGGCAGTGTTTTGTTTGCATGATGGCCACATGTGCAGCTGGTTCGATTTAACCCATGAGACTGAAATGGTTTCTGAAGTGACTTCTTATTTTTATTGTTAAAGCGAAGATTAACCTCCAATCTCCTTTTCCTTACAAGGGGATTTCTTCCATGTATCAATACATAAAGTGCAGCCTTGCTAGGCAGAAGAATCAGCTGGGAGACTGGGAGTGTCACAGTGCGGTTCCTCCTTTGGATCTGAGTCCTTTCACTCCTAGAAAAATGTTTCACTTCTCTGAAGGGAAAAGAGCCAGATCCAGTGGGAAGTCCCTGTCCTAATAAACTGAAAACTTACTTTCGTTCTTGGTGGGATTTGGAAGCTGTGCTGTCTCACCATCACTAACTCGTTTTAAAACCAGCTCAACTGTGTCTAGAAGAGCTGTTCTCTGTGCAGTTGTGTTCATTTGTTTTGTGCATCATAGCTTACAAGGAATGAGATAGAAAATTCCCTGGATTCTTTCATCCACCTTCATTGCATTACTGTCTCGCACCATATCCACATAAACACTTGATTGTATGTACAGACATGCTGGGGCAGTATTTTCTTCCTTTCTTATCTGTTGATCTCTAATGTCAGAAGAGATCAAGGTGGAATGAGATGATGTTTTGCTGACCTCAGGACCCCACACGCCACCAGTGGCTTGTGAGAAAGTGCTTCATAGGAAGGTGGATGCTGTAGATCTAAACTGTTATCACACATGTTTTAACATATAACCTTGGGAGACCACTGTGCTGTTGGACTTCCAGGGCTAGAAGAGGAAGAGATAATACACTGCTATAGGAATAAAAGCCTTGGCCAAAGTTTCAGGCCTTAATAACAGTTTTTGCTGTGAGGAAGCTCTGAAATTGCAATGATTCTGAGCCAGACCATGCTATAAATCTGAGATGTTAGAGACAACTTGCTCGTAATGTTCTCTGAGACTTCTTACAGAAAATGTGGTTCTTATTGCAATGTGCCTCCTCATTCCAAGAGGACTGGCAGCTGGTTCTGCTGCTGCTTGCATCAACAATGCTGTAAACCCTGTTTTCTCTCTTAATCATCAAATTAATGTTCTCCTAGACCATGAAATAGAGTCTTCCACTTAGACATGGGTTTAATGGTGAGTTCAAAGCTGCTATAGCCTCTAGGCTGGTAGGGTGCAGTGTAGCAGGGAGAGGCTCATGGTTTTGGCAAAGCTCTCCTTCTCTGCTTCATTTAAATTCAGTTTGTGACCTGTGCTTCATCAGCTTCACTCCTGAGTCCTACTTCCTTCTTTCTACAGGCAGGTCAGCAAAAATGCCACAGGAATTTGAAATGATGGATACAGGACACAACATGAGAAAGACAACTCCTTCTGCCATAGTTCTAAACCAGCTAAATCCCCAGTGCATGATTTGTGTCTGGTGTGTATCTGGCCAAATGTTTCCATGCAGTAATTAATGGCAACTGTCTGGTGATCAGCCTGTAGCAGAAGGATCACTAAAGCTTTCCGTGAGAAAGCTTTCAAGGAAAACCAGTGTTCCAAATTCATTTCACCACTTCAGTTGTCTTTTGAGGACACACAGCAGCCTGAGGAACACAGAAGCAACCAAAGTCTTGCTCTAGTTTGGATTACAAAATCAAATTAATGTGGACAGAAAATACACATCAATGTCATGGGTGAGTGTTTCCATAGGAGAAGAAATTACTCCAAAATGGGTTCATTGCTATAGATGCTGGAGAGGGGTTAGGGAGTGTCTTGGCTTAGTCCGTCTAAACCAAGGAAATCTGAAATAGAGATTTATGTTCCCAGCTTAATTCTTAAAACTGTGGGCAGGGAGGGAGGAAGGGAAGTGTATCCAGTGGTATGAGGCTAAAGGCAAATTGCCCAGATCTGCCCTCAGAAATGTAAGCACAACTTTCTGTAATTTCAGAGAGAACTTCAAGACATAAAGAAAGGACAATGTGGGACACAGAGGTGTCCAACTCCGGCACTGTCCTTGCAGGAAATGAGACCCAGTGGTCCAGGGGGGCCTGTCCAGCCTTATTTGCAATAGCTGTGCCCTACAACCTCTGTCATACTCCAACAGTTCAGTGAAATTAGGCTTCTTTTGTTAGTGGGAAGCTGCTCCTCTGCCATATTGGAAGCATTCTTCTGGTTTCTAACCTAAATATACACACTGTTCATTTCCCACCCATTACTTTTATGTCTCTGGTTATCCCAGCCTTTTTGTTACTCAGAATTGTAATATTTAAGCATTCTTCTGTTTGGTTTGGGTGGTTTGGTATCAGTTAACAGTACACTGTCAAGAGTGGGGCTAAAGCCCAAAAGAGTGGTGTTTAACATGAGAAACAAAATGAACCTGGAGGGTCTGTACACATGGAAGTTACAGTGAAAGGTGAGCTGTGGCAAGAAATTAAGTTAGCACAGTGCTTCCTAGTTCCTCATTTTATATCCCCGCTTTCAAATCCCTGCAAATCAGCAGTGTGTTTAGTCCTCTCCTTGGCTGCATCCTAAACTTGTTCCTCAGTAAACCCAAACTAGCTGTGCAACATATTATTTAAAATCCATTACTGCAATGTGTCATGTTTTACACCTCACAGAAGCTGTTAGGTGGTATATTATAGAGAGAGCAAGAAAATACAAGTCTGCAGCATCAACACATGAAAGAAACTGGTTTTCTATGAGTTTCTTAAGAGTTGTTCTTATTTCCACTTGAAATAGTGACTGAGCCTCAGCAAGTATTGCATGTGAATTGTGCTGTCCTGCCTCCATCACACAGTTTGCTCCATGAAAGCCTAGAAATAATGCATAGTTTTAATGAAGGGGAATGTTTGAGTTGAATCCTTCCAGCTGCACCTTTTTTAAAGCACCTTTGTACATAGAGTTGCTTTGTTGAAGTGGAAGTCAATAAGGAGGGTTTTTATTAATTCTCTATCATGAAACTCATTTGCACAGCTAGTAACAATTGCCTTTGTATTTAAACTAGTCCACCTGGGAACTCTCAGAGCTGCAACATGTCTCAGGCTACTGTGTTGCTGTATCTTCTGCTTCCTCAGCCAACCCAGAATGCCTAAGGTAGTAAGAGAATAAAATAAAATTGTTTTATAACTCCCATTCTTCTCTTCAACAAACTCTCTTGAAAGCTGATAAGACCCCATCTCCTCCTTGCATTAGAAAGTACCAGAAACTCTCCTTAAAGATGTTTCTTGTAGCCTCACTTTGAATTACACTTCTGGGCAGCATTAAAAACTTGAAGCTTCAATAACACTTGTCTTCTGTCTGCTTAGGTGGAGGATTATAGCATGAACTTGTTACCACTGCAGCGGCCCTTGCTGCATTAACACTTGCTTAGTTTGCAGAAGAATTGCTCTGGTTTCTGCCTGTGCACCAGATTTGGATGCAGCGAGGGCAAACCCAGATTTCCCTCTTTCGTTTGCATAATGTAACCTTGAAGCTTCCCAGCTCCCCTTCTGTTCTCTGTTCCCCAAAAGTATTCTAATATTTGGAATCTGTAAACACAGGATTTGGGATTCCATATGCATCTGGAATTGATAAACTGTTGGTATTACAAAGATGTAACCCTTTACACCTCTAACCCAGGAATGCTCTAGAGAGAACTTACAGGCACATCTGATGCAGATGCAGGCAGAGTCTGAACAGCTAAAAACAAAATGAAAAAGTTGAATGAGTGGAATTTTCATTGCAAACTACCACTTGGGGGGCAGACAGGGAGGAATAAAAACTACACAATCTGTTAGGCAATAAATACAGACATAATATTTTTGAGCTAAGAACTGAAGAGGTGTGAGTCAAATAAAACTTTGTCACATGGCAGTAGTGGGGGAGAGAACCTTTTGGAAGGGACAAGGTAGTGAAGGGGAAAAAAACCCACCAAGCAAAAGCCTCACCCCTAACAGAATCATGGATTAGTTGAGGTTCAGTGAATGGCTTTGTTGAAAACACAAGAAAAGAATTTAAATAGAGAAGGCCTGATAAGTTGCAGGGCATCACAGATCTGTTTCCATAGTGACATTGTTCAAACAGAGGCTTAAAGGAACACCAGTGCCGTGTCAGATGAGCTCTATAGAAGACATCCCTCTTCCAGTGGGGATACTGCTGTTGGTTGTCTGATGTTTTTTTTCCCTGTTAGTTGGATTTGGGGAAAAGGTGATGAGGGGAAAACAAGGGCTTAGAAAAACTAATGACTTGACAGAATGCTACTCCCTTCCATCTCCTACTTTCTGCATTTTGCATGCCCTCTCCACTCAGTTTTACTTTGACTGTTGTAATTGTTAAAAATTGCACTGAAGTGTTTTTAGAAAAAAAAAAAGACACCTCCACCCCCTAACTGCCTATGCTGAAGCAAACACAACTTTACACCAGACATGCGTGTTCCTTCATGTCTGTGTTTATTCTCCTTTGATAAACAGGTGCAACTGAACCGTTTACTCAAGTGAGCTGATTGTGAGAGTAGCACAGTACATTTTGTATTTCATGTTGCCCACTGTCCTAATCATCCTGTAGCCACTGGGCAATTCACCAAACATCACCTCCTTTTCATAATTGATGCTTTCCCTTTTGAAAAGCATGGTCAAGCACTGGTTAGACAAAAAGATGTTTCATGTTACAAATATTGTGGTGTTGGAGTTCTTCCTTCCATTTTTCTTTTCAAAATTGCCACTCTGCAGTTTTTTCTTAGTTAAGTATACTGTGAAAACAAGCACAAAACCCTGAAGTTACAGCTGTATAGAATATAATTTAAGATTAAAAGTATACCAGTCATTTATCTGTGTAAACTATGAAACATTTTCTTGAAAACCCCCAGCATCTTTGTTTAAATAAAACTGCAGCAGTTTTTGGACTTGAACTTTTTAATATGGGCTGAATAAGCCACCTAATAAGAACAGAAATGTATGTAGAAAAACATTTAAAAAATTCACTGTGGTTCTTCAGCAGCTTGACTTCAGTGCACAGGAGACTGGGCCAGTATGGAAATGCTGATTTTTATGAGTGGCCAGGTTTAGACAACTCTTACTCAGAAATTAAAGGCTTCACACTTTGGATGGATCAGCTCGTCCTTATCACAACCATGACTGTCCTTCTCAAAGTGTTTAAAACCATTTGGATTCACTGGATTTGCACCCAATGGATCCGGTCACTGACCTGTTTTCATCTAAGAACACGAGTAGCTTGAGTTGGAAACATTACGTACTCCTGACCTTTAGAGTTAGGGAGAATTATCTGGGGAGGAGTTTTGGCTTCAGTGAGTTAAATGTATTATTTTTTTCCCCAAAAATCAGTTAGTTGACCCAAAACTTTATCTTTAAAAGTAATTTGAATGCATATTGCAAAATACTAATTTTCTGTGTTGGTTCAACAGCTGCTTTATGAAGACACATCCCAAAGGTACTCAGAAACAGAGGGAAGAAAAGCAAATAAAAGTGCAAGTGCAATGTCTTGGCATGAACACACTAACTCTAAGCATACTATTCTAGTTAGATTGTGTGTTTGTTTTGGTTAAGGAAACAGACTAGTACAAATGTCCTGTAATAGCTTGGGTTCGAGCATATAACTTAGACTGTGATAATGACAGTAAACTTGGCAGAGAATTCCTTTTAAAATGGATATTTTTGCACAAAATAATTATATTTTGTAATTAAATCCATTTTTACATATTCCTTAGGGTGGTTTTTCTCTCAACCATAGCCCTTCTGAGTGCCAGCAGAGCAGATAATACTCATAAAATTCTTTCCCTTTTCCAGCCCTATCTTAAAATGGGAAAAAAAGCTTATATTGAAATTTCTTATTTTATTTATTGGGAGAAATAGAGACCCTGGAATCACAGCCAATAGGGCAAAAATTATTTCTCTTTAAATAGCGTGGAAGAAAAATGTCTCTTTTAACTGAACTCTACTTTTAATGAAATATGCTGTTTTATGCTGTATGCTATTTTATTTTATTTAAAATTTCCTAAATTAGGGGGAAACTGAACATTTTGCTCTTCAGTCTCACTCTTTACTTTCCAAAGAGATTTCATTGCTAAGTGTATCCTACTCCAGTGAGAGATTTACAAAGCTTTCATATTTAGTCTTGCTACTGAGCTGTCAGTCAAATAACAGCCTACAATTACTTGAAGGGGAGCTGCAAAGATGGACCAGCCAAGCTTTTCCTCAGTAGTAGCAGATGGAAAAATGAGGGGCAGCTTGAGTGGTTGCTATTGAAGCTTGGCAGGGTAGTGGAGCAGCGGAATTGGTTACCCGTAAACTTTGTGGCATGTCTGTTTGTGGAGGTGTTCAAGACATGTTTAGACAAAACCCCAGCTGATTTCTTTGGGTGTTGGTGGTAATTTTGCTTCAAGTGGGATTTTGTGTTAGGGACGTGTAGAGTTCCTTTCCAGCTAACATTTCCTGGGACTCAGCCATTATATTGTCTGTTTATTGGTTTTTCTTTTTTCATCCTCATCCCTGGGTAAGGTAAAAACCTCCTTCAGCATCTCATAAAACTGACACATCTCAATCTGTGTGGGGTCCTGGTTCATAGAATCACAGGGTGCTTTGTGTTGGAAAGGACCTTAAAGCTCATCTCATTCCAACCCCCTGCCACGGCCTGGAGCACCTTCTACCAGACTGGGCTGCTCAAAATCCCAGTTCATGGTTTATAAACATGGACAGCTCATCCAGTTTCCAGTTTGAAGTTTCTGAAGCTGTTTCTGTCATCCCAATTCTACACTTTCCTGGGTCTCAGCAAACAGTGGTACATTTAGACCATATTTTCCTGATGTGACAAACAATTTCTGTCTATTGATCTTTCCTGGAAATTATATTTTCTTCCATTTCTTATTTTCCTCAACAAGGAATTTAAGGAATATTGTGACTTTAACCTAGAATATAATTCTAAGACACCATGTAGTCGGAGACCTTTGAAAAGTTGCATCTTGGAATAGAGGAAGATATTCAAACTTGAAATTCTGGTCCTTTTGAATGTAAGATGATTTTATTTTCAGTCCTGATCCAGATCTCCTGGTGCTTGGGTGAATGCTAGGGTTAGTAAAAAGGGAAGGGTGAGAATATGAGAACAGAGTGGGGACTGGAAGGAGGAGGTGAATGTTGTCATTGATAACAGCTGATACTTAAGGTGTTTATCCAAGATCCCTCGGGACTGGAGATTAGAAACCTGTTCATGTTGTTGTACAAGCACTAACAACAGACACAGCTCCTGGGATAAGGAGTTTCCCTCAGAAACACAAAGATCCCACCCTTTTACAAGCAAAGAGGTGAGGAACTCTGTCCGGGAAAGATTAAATACCTTGACAAAGGTCACTGTAGTTACCCCTTCTCACAGAAACTGATGGTGGCACAACTCGTGCACTCTGAGTCCGGGGCATTACTGCCAAGTCATGCTTTTCTTTCCCTAATGATTTCCAACAGTCTAGTCAACAAAACAGAAAGCTGGTTACCAGGGAGCCGGCAGAGACCTTCCCTGTGCTATGGAGGGAGTGTGGGTGCGTGTTTGGTGCATGGGATAAAACTCCAGCTCTGCCTCCCGAGACCCTTCAGAAGTAGTTTTCTCTCACTTGCTGTCCAAGCAAGCAGCATTCCACCTGTGGATTTGGTATCCTAGAAGTGTCCTGAGCCAGTTTCTGTTTTGGAACCTGCTGTTGCATGTGTGGAACCCGGAAGCTCTGAGTAGGTGAGGAGAGAGCAACCTTTTCCAAGTACCCTTTGAGGTACATTTGGTTTTAAAGAGTGCATTAATACTGGTTAATCTTTGTCTGAGTTAACATTGAAGAACTAGTGAATTAGAAGCATTCTTCTACTTCCAAAGAAATCTATATTAGTTTTGCCTGTTCTGGTTGTTCAAAATGAGAAAATTACTTAAAATTTTGCTCTGAGAGAGAAAAATCATTAAAGGCATTGAATAATCTTGCAAAGAAAGTGTCCCACTGTGAAACCTGACACCAGTGACATTTTTTTTCTTTTGTGTGGGAGTTATATTTATGTTTTCCCCTCCCATCCTTAGTCTCCCTTCTACTTCTAAGTGATGTGGAAAATGTTGGTGCCAAAAAAAGCTAGATGAAGTATTGATAAATGTGGGAATCGCTTACTTAGAGCAGAGGAGAATTAGAAGGCAGCTGGTTTTCATCTTTTCTGTTAACTTGGGAGGTGTGTGTGTCTTTGTGTGAAGAATTGAGGCTACTGGTTTATATCCCTCTATCATACTGTTGGAGAAGGGGAAAAAGCAAGAGTGCTAAGAGTGAGAATCAATCACACAGCTTTTATTCAGGTTTCTATTCATTATAGATCATGTTTTAATAAATGTAGGGAATATTTGCTTGCAGTTTTTTGTATCTGTGTCAAATATTCTTAAGTGCTAGAGATGGTTTGAGATTAGTTCATAGTATGCTTTATTCCCAAGACAACTTTCTGCTTGAAAAACTCTGTTGAAGTGGAATGAATGTTCTCCTGCATTTACAGCACTGGGGAGATGTTGTTGTGTTGAGCATTGTGTCAGGGCTAATTCTAGATCAGCTGTGAGAAAGCACTGTAGTTACAAATACAACTGAGGATTTGAGAATCTGCATACAATATGTTAATGGAGAATGTAACTTCAATTCTTAGGTAGAGCAAGTGGTTTTGGCGTTACTGGATAGTGGATAGTTCTTTCAAATTGTCAATTCCAGGGGTGACCAAACAACAAAGTTAGAAATTATAATACTGAATAAACCAGAAACAATTATTCTGGTATTTTCATAACATGTATCTTCAGCTCTGTCTATAACTCAGAAAGGTTTGATAGACCTGAGAAGGATTCAGATATAGGTAGAAAAGCCATGGGTATGGAATGACATCCACGGGACCAGAGAGTAGACTAGAACTTATCACTTTGGAAAAAAAACCCTTGGTTGGAGGCTGAGGGTGTCATAAAACTAAAAATGATGGGGAGAAGGTAAACAAGGAGCAATCAGACATAGCTTCATTAGAATAAAGGAAGAATTTGGTAAAACTTAGACAACTAGCTTAAAACAATTTTTTCTTTTTTTTTCATACAAGACATGTGCAATTGATTGTGGAAGTCACTGCAATAAAATGTCAAGAAGGCCAAACTGGGTTCAGAAAGAGGTTAAATTCATAGAGGTTAAACTCAGGGACTATGAAACACAATGGTCTGACTTCTTAAGTCCATAAACTGCTGATTGCCAGAAGCCAGGAGGGTGTATTTGGGGAAGAATTGCTGTAAGCTTACTCTGGCTTTGTGTTCTTTCCCAAGGCAAATGCTACTGACGGTCACTGGAGATATGGGGAGGTTTTGTGGCTTGCTTTCCAGCATCTCTCGCTGTCTGACTTCATTTACAGGCATGATATTTTGGTCATGTTCTACTTAGTCATCAAACTACATCCTACAATTTATCCTCTTCTCTTCTTTTCATCCATAAAGGCTCACAGTAGCCTTGTCTGCCAGAGCTTCATCCAGGAGTTTCTCAGTTACCTATTCAGTGTGGCTCCATTGATTTCACCAGCATGACTGCCTTGTGAGGTGCCAATCTCTGTTCTGTTTTATCACTTTCGTAGCATCTCCGCACTCCCTTCCCTTTCACTTGCTGTTGCTTTAATCATCTTGAAAGCCTTTTCCACTTCTGTTTGTTGAAGTTATTTACTGTCATTACCCAGGTAATTTAGCTGTTGCTTCCCCTAATGGGGATGGCATGCTTCTTTCTAGCCCCTAACCTTTCTGATTGTCCACTTTGGGTTTTAAATATTGAAATAATGGTTGGGGGGAATTTCCTGCTTTTGTCACGGAAAGAATGGAAGTGTGGTGCTCTGGTTCATGTTTGTGAATGTGAAGGAAGCAGTACTGTAAGCTGTTAGTTCTGTAAAGCTCCTTTGACAAGTGGCAGACAATTGTATTTCACATGGGCAGAGTGCGTGTGAGATTTTGTCACTCTGGGTTTCGCTTGTTTAATCCTGTAACTGCCGTGAGTGAATTCCAGGTCAATGCCGGTGTCACATTAGTGGGGTGTGAGCCAGTGTAGTGAAGCTGCAGGGCCGTGCTGTTTTGTTGACCTCTTTAGTGCTGTGCTCAGAAAGTGTGTTTTTTTTTGCTGCTGTCCCAGAGACTGGGAGTGGGAACTTGCAAATTTCCCACTGCAATCAATAGGAAACCAGCAAGTACTTAGGAATGAGAATTGCTTTGCTTTCTGGTGTCTGGCCCACTGCCTATTTTTGTGGTTTGTGTCATAGTCCAGCTTTCACACTCCTCTGGGGGTGAAGAGGTGGCTGCGTTTGTCCCTGGCCACGCACACTGAAATACAGCTCATATACAGTGCAAACACACACAACTCTAAGAAAGTCATCTTCAGGGAGAAGAGGAAATTTTTGTGCCTTCCTGAGAAGGCTGTCCTGAGGAAAAGTAAAGAACTGTGAGCAGACACAGGACTTTTCACCTAAGACAGGCTTTTCCTTCAAAAGGACTAGGTAAAGTTTGGGGACTTATACTCTATTTTTATTACTAGAAGTTCTCAAACTAACATTTTAGATTTTGTAGTCGTGGAGAAACCTTGTTGAAAGAGTGCAGCAACTGCTGCAGCCACCTGAGTTGGCAGGCAACCTGAAACAAGAAGCCTTGAGGTGTTGAATTCCTCTCATTCATTCAATGGATGGCTAATTCAAATGGCATGGATACAACTCTAAAGGTGAACTGTAACTGTTTCACTGTGCATCAAAACAGCTAGAAAAATGCGGAGAGTGTGTAATGAAGGTGAGTAGTATCGTGCTGGGCACTTTTTAACAGCACAGAGCAAGCTAAACATCGGCTTCTGAGTGTCTGTGCAGCCTCAGTCTGCTCAATTAAACATTAACCAGAGATGAGCAGCAGCAAACAAGAGAAAGTATGAAGTGAGTAATAAGAAAAAGAAAAAGAGACCTTTGTAATAACATTTCAGCTGGACTTAGGCATGTATTTGCCTGCTGGCGTTCTCCTGCTCGCCAAATTCTTTGACTTGCAAAAAGGTTTTCCTACTCTCTGGATTTGGGATTTTAACCTGTGTTCTGAAGGATAAACCATTTCTTACCTGGTAAGTAGAAGTTTATGAGATAGGGATGTGCATGCTGTATTTTGTTGCTGACAAAAGAAAAGAATTATTTCCATTTTTCATTTAGCATAAAATATTTAATTTGAGTGGGAGAACGTTGCTATGTTATCTGACTTGAGAGGAATTGGCATTTCCATTGAAAATGGTTTTGTGCTCATCTGTGCTAGAGAACATGGAAGAAATTTACTGTATGAACTTTTAAGTTCATTAAAATAAACCATTAATAAAATTAATTAAATAATAAAATGAATGAAAACTTTAATAAAGTTAGTAAAATAAATGAAGTATATTAAAACAAACCATTCTGAGAGGCTGAGATAAATCTAAAAATCTCCTTTCTCTTTCTCTATATCAAAGATTACTTAATTCCTCTAATTATGATTGTTACTGATATTTTTAAAATTGCTGTTAAGTTAAAGGACTTCAGTGTCCTGTTTTGGGAAAGAGACTGCTAGCCTCAAAGTGCTTCAGTCTGGAATGAGGTCAATGGCTATGAAAGTAGAAGAGGAAGGTAGTAAAGGTTTGCAAGACATCCACTGTAGATTATCAGTGAAGATTATCAGCATTACCAGTGAAGGAGAGCTCCTCACATGGAAGTCAGTTCTGCAGAAACAAGGAGCAGACAGATGTTGGAAACTGTCAACAACAGGAAAATGTTAATCTGAATAAATCCTGCTGGGCTCTGTCCTCTCTCCCTTTACAGACACTTATTAAAAGCAGATTCCCCTCATCCAAATCTGTCTGGACATTAATGACATAGTAGATTTTTGCAAAAGACCTGAAAGGTCAAATAGCAGATCTAGTCCAGAATACATCTGCTGGACAATGTGATCATAATTCTAGTCATTTGGGCCTTGAACAGGCCTCCAGTTACCCCAGGAAGTTTGAATCACTCCTGTGTTTGTTATCCTGGGCGCCCATTGCCACGCACTGGTCTTCAAAAACTGATGGAGGTTTTTCAATCCCAACTCAATGGCTCTACCTTTTGTTTACAAACTCAAACCCTGTGAAACAGGCAGTGAAACTTTGTTGTGTATATGTAAAACTATGTCAAGGCCACTTTAGAATCTGCCTAGTTTCAACTCTGCCTTGAGTCATTCCTTTTCCCTGGTGTATCACATGTACTTTCCAAAGAAAGGGGCCAAATGCTGTGCAATTTGTTGGAAAGGTTTAAAATCTTTGACCTGTTCTATGTTCCACTTGTTCCTGTTTCTCTTAGACTTTCTACAGTTGATAATTCCATTCAGTCTGTCCCATGTTCTTATAATCAATTCCTGCCTAGATCTTTTTCCATTTGGCTGTTCTTGCAGACTTCTGATCTTGTTGCCACATTTTCATGACTTGTGTGCGTTATAAATTTTTTAAGGGTGGCGAGTATTTCCCAAACTTTCCATTTTCCAGTGTCTGAATCTGAGAGCTGCCCAGCTGCTTAAGCTGATAAAGTGTCTACTACTGCCCTGATTGAGCCTGCTGATCTTGCACAGCTAAATCTGTGCATCCCACTTCAGAGATGGCTGCACTCCAGGACCTGTGTGTAACAAGCCACATATAAAACTACAATACCTGGAAAACAGTTTGGGACAAAAAGGGCACATGGATGTGTCAGATATTAATGTCAGTGTTTCTGGAGGCCTCACTGTCCCCCAGTAAAACAGGTCCAGATATTGGCTTGCTTTCCTTGTGTCTGAATTCAGCCAAGATCATTCCTATCCAACTTCTTAAGTAGCTTGAAAACACTGAAATGAATTTCTTTAAACACTAATAAGTAATTTCGATTACTGAGAAGGGTGTATTCACTTGCCAGCATGGTACTGGTGCTGAAAGTGGATTACATTAGCCTTTTGTTTGAAATCAATTGAGTTTACAACTCCACTTCAAAGCCTTTGGAGCTTTAAAATAGAGCCAGCAGAAACTGTTTAACAAGTCAATGCTGCCCTGTGATTTGCATTGTTGTAGCTTTAGTTGTGAGAGGGAAAGACTTCATTTTCCTGTACTTTCACTTCTCCCAGGGAGTGTGGTGCAGAACAATAAGCAGCCCATTGAGTTTTGCCTCACCACTGGTTTGCTGGGCTTTACCTCGGCGCAGCTGCCTCCCTACACACTGGACTGCAATTCCTCCTGCACGGTTTCAGCCAGCTGTCACTTCAAAGCTTGATTTATTGTGAGACTACACTGTACTTTTGGATTGTTTCGCTTTTCAAAACTTTAGTTATGACAAAGAATCCCTTTATGATGAAGACTTTATGGAAGAGTGGAACTTTTTAGACGTCACATATTAACTTCTTACCCCTTTTGTATGTAGGACAGTGCATTTCTTCAGTGACCCAGGGAAAACAAGCACAGTGGCTTAAAACAAGGATGATACCCTAACACTTAAAATCCATAAATTTTTATTTATTTTAGTCACTGTTAGTGTTTTTGTGAAACTAACAAAGCAGGAGGCCTTAGTTTAGGCATCTACTGCTTCTTCTGAGGTATTTCCGTAAAATAAAATAAAATGTTTCTCTTTAACCCTCACACAATGAAGAGGCTTCTGTCAATATAAATAAACAGAAGAGGAAGCAGAGAGGGAGATGGTGAATATCATTGCTTCAGCAAAATTTGTCTTTGCTTTTTGATTTGTGACTTAAGCAGTTAGGAAGTTGAAGCAAGCAACAAGATGCTTTTTGCCCTAGTGAAAGGCTACATCAGTCTTGGCCCACTTTTCTAACCTTCCTTGGCCTGTATTGTTCCAACTCAGGAGTAAAACTTCCATACTTTTTAAGGGTCACTGACTTGGAAGAAGATTAATAGAAACATCAACTCCATGGAATAAAAATTATAGCTGTTTCCTTTTTAGTACTGAGCTAGTATCATTTGTAGTTTGAGGGGAAAATGTAGGGGCTGACCTACTCAGAGTCTGTCAAAAATGTGACAAATGAAGAGCAATACACTCTCAAATTGACTCTGACTCCTGGTGTATTGAGCATCAAGATTTTTCTGTGGCTCTACCATAGAAGGAACCCCAGACAGTTCTGGATTTCCGCCACCTCTTTTCTCTTGGGACAGGGGAAAGAGGAGAGACAGATTCATTATGCTCTTACCACTAAAAGACCTTTTAAATGCACTGAGACACTTCTTGTGCATTAAGTCATAGCTGGCTTATGTATGATTCAGGTAGACTTTGAAACAGTCTTCCCCAGTCTTGAAAATCTGTGGACTCCTGGATCCTGATTCCTTTGGGAATAAGTTAAGGCTGGTTTTGCACCTTTTTTCTTCTATTAGAAATTACCTGCTTCACAATAGCCCGAGTGAAACCCTTCAGCTGTAACAAAGGTACTGTTTTCTAAAACCGCTGTGCCAAAAAAGCTCTCACTCATTCTACCCCATTAACATCTGCTCTTTTTCGGAGGAAGATGAGACCTCGGCTGTCCTGTTCTCACATGTGTTTGCTCTGACACCTAACCCAGGGCTCTGCCTTGCTGCACAAATAGAAGCAAAGCTGAGCAGTCTGGCAGCACGGGACACTGGAGTTTCGCACAGCCCATGGCATTTGCTGCTCAGGGCTTCCTTCTTCATGTAGCAAATACACAAAGTACGAGTGACGGAGCCAAACAGATCTCCACGTGTGTGGAAGTGATAGTTCATGGATAACGCAGCATGTCTCCCTCCATAATTGTTGTCCTTTAAAGCTTGCACACAGATTTGTTTCATCGAAGATTCACAGTACCAGCAAAGACAAGGAGGTTTAAATATCAAGCGAGCAAAACTGAATTGGATTTTATACTCTGTTCTAGAGTGCAAGGATTGATGATAAGACTGGAGGTTGTGAGCAAGGGATACTGACTTTTGCTTTTTCCTAAAGACTTGCGCAAGGGAACGGGTCGGGGGAGAGATGTAACAAACCCAGGCCTTGTGCTGAGATCTTGAAAAAACATGCTAATGTCACAAAATGGCTTTGAATGAACAATAACTGATTACAGACAGTTTCTTCTGTTGGAGCACAATTTGCATCCTGACACAAGCTCTTCATTATAATCACTGGTTCCCTGTGCTGGTACAGAAGACACATCAGTGCCTCATGCTGCCAAGCACTGTGGCTTTTCAGAAGGAAGAAAAAGCCTTAATGCTATTTGTTCAACCCAGCCAGAGATCTACTGTTTATAATCTGAGATATCATAAAATGTGTTTTCAATTACCTTGTGCATATTTTTAAAGAATTAAATTTCCATCAAAGGATTTTGTGAGCTGTTTGATCTCACTGTGTCTAAAGAGCCCAATCTGACCGGAGATAGTTTTGTCTGAACACAATACGGCCCAATTGTAGCAAATGTGCCCTTTGAGCGCATGTGACTTTAAAAGAAATCAGTTTATTAGTGAGAGAAGAGGATGGTGGGGGGCCAATTTCCAGTGTTAGCTGTGACATGAGTAGCTAAAGACTGGATGTGCAAAGGGACTATGGTTCTTTGTGCTATATGAGTGACTTAAGCTTTTGTTTTCTTCTGTGTTGCTCTGGATATAGTATTCCTTTTCCCCCGACATCTCTATGTGTGAGACACAGCCCTACCCTACTGTGAGAACCTGGAAACAAAAAAATGTAGTATTTTTGTTTCACTGAAAAAAGACTGCTTATGATGCCGTTGTGCTCGGCTCTGTGCAAGACACAGATGCTTTGCACCGAATAAACTACAGATAAAAAGAAGGAAAAGTGAAAAATTAAACGTTTTTATACAGAGATAGTGTCAGCTATTCCATTTCCTGCTAGATGACTGTTCTGCCTGCTTTATCACCTTGTCTTTTCAGTGTAATTTTCAAGGAGTGTAGTGACAGAATTCAGATTTCTGCTTCTCTTGGATGGAAACTGCATTTCCTAAACTAGAAAAGTAAGGCAAAATATTGAGAGTCCACCGTTTTGCTCTCTGTGCTGCTACATCTTAAGCAAAGAAATACCTGGAAAAAGTAGCTGAGGTCTCAAGAGTGATAATTAGTCCAGTGGATTAGCATGCTCATGTTGCTATTTTAGCTTTGAACTGTCCTGGATGTGTCTGTAGAATACTGTACTGCCCAGATTAGGCTTATGTGAGATGTAAGAACACCTTTCCTGTGTTGTTAAAGTAGCTGTTAAGTCCTTTTATGAATGCAGCTCTTTGGAAATAGTTCCCCAGCTGTAGTCAAGCATGTATCATAGCTGTTGATGTTTTTTTTCATCATCCTTTATTTCTGGGGAATCCTGGCACGAAGCAGAGGTTTTCTTACACATCGTGCTTCTCCTCATCACCTCAAATCACTGTCTCATTTTGGGTCAGCTGGGTAGCTGTTGATATTGCTTGTCCTATGCACTAACTTGCAGTCCTCTTTTAGAGTGCTGTATCTGTCTGCACGTAACTAATTAATGAAAATACCAAAAACTTGGTTTAACTACACCAAGTTAAACTGAAATTGGGAACACTTTAGTCCATAAGTTTGCGTGGTGGTGGCATTTTACCCATCTTTTGCTGACACTGTTATTGTTACTCGGGAAGTGCCTAAGATATTACAAGTAGATGTCGGGTGGGAAATAAACAGTAGTAGGTGAAGCTTTAAAAAGACAAAGAGCCTTTGTATGCAGGTGTCATCCAAATTAAGGAGCAGGAAAGAGAAAGCCAGACCCACTGTACAGCAACAGCACCTTTGTATCTAAACAGAAAGGGGCCTGTTTTTCCAAAGTTTCCAGCTAGTGATAGTAGAGGCAGTAACGACACACAGGACTGCTTTCCATCTTACTCTGCCAATTCTGCTCCAACAGAGATGCCAAATAAATTTCCATTTATGAGTTTTTCAGTAGAAAACAGACTTAGCAAAACCCCTGCTCTTTTTTCCCCGCTGGAATTGTCTCTGCCACTTTGTGGTATTTGCTACCTGTCTGACTGTCAGTAGCATGAAGCAATGGAAGATCTGTATGAATGATATGTGTGGAAAATCCCTAAATCGTTCACTAGTTGTTTCTTAGTATTTCTAGAGGGGAAAGTAGTGACATCTCCAGGGATGGTTTTTCTATCAACTGGGCCTTCACTAATGGGATTAGCAGGCTAAATGCTCCAAGTAAATCCATCCCTGGCATCAGTGCATCAGAGGTGAATTTTGTCCATCTATTAATACATTAGTAAAAGCCCAGTATTTGTTTCCAAGACTGACTGGAAATGGATCAAATTCAATACTTTGTATCCACACTGTGTTTCAAATTAATGTTTCTATACAACACATACAAAACTGTTATTGTCTCCTGACCTTTGCTTCTACCGAAATCCGATGGGAAATTCCCTCCTATCAGAAGCACCCTGACTGCAGTGTACACCATGTTCTGATTCCAGGTGAGTGGATAGTTCCCAGGACCTACTGACTGCATACCAGCCTCACTGGGACAGAGATTTGTTTGGGTTTTTATTTTTTTTTCTTTTTTGTTTGGTTTCATGTTTGTTTTATAACTAATAATGTAAGGAGCACTTTTGTGCTCCTCTGGATCTTATTGCAAGGCAGACTCGTGTTTGGTAACAGTCACTTGTTAGATCGTGTGTATGGGAGCAGAATGTGGGTGACTTAAAATGGGATGTTACATCTGAGAACAGCTTTGGAAAGTAGCTTTTGAGGCTGCTACTGGATAAACAAGGAAATATGGACTGTTCTTGTGACCCTGTAGGCAAGAGATCTGATACAGGCTCTTACTGAACACTTAGAGAAGGGAAAGGAAAGTCAGGGAGCAGGGAGGTGGGAGTGTAACTTTTTTTGTAAAACGCTGTGGCGACAATGATTCACTCACACTTGGTGTATCCAATTCTGGTAGCCACAATTTACGAAGAAGGCTGAAATTGGGAAAGATTCAGGAAAAATATAAAAGAATGATGCACTGTCTGGAAAAATGCCTTGAAGCCACAGACTAAAGAAGCTCAACCCACTTAATGTTTCAAAAGGGTAAAAACATGACTCTAACTGATTATAATCATACCAACCTGGGCAGCTGGTTACTGATGGTAGAATTGGACCCAGAAGTTGGAAGCTGAAGGAGAGTTTAATTTTCACTAGAACTGAGATACCCAAATCTTAAAAATTAATAATATGGCTTTAGAGACATCTGGGGGTGACTGACATCTTCTCTAAAAGTTCTTAAATAAGTGGAGGAACTCTTGCATGACTTCTTTGAGCTGTATCTTCTAACTTTGAACTCAGTAAAAATTCTCAGTTGCTGGTTTGAATTCAGTTCAATTTTCAGTTTGTGGTCCAGTTTATAGCTTCTCTGAAGACCTATTAAAAATCTAATTAGAGCTGTGTTATTTTTGAAGGATGGATATCTGTTATAAAGCCTCACTGGATTCTTCATGATTTTGATAGTTCACTTCTTTATTACCATATTGCTTTAACTCCTGAGTCACAGCAGAATGTCTTCCATAAATTGTGTCGAATGCCTTGCAGGCCAACTGAAGGCTGGAATCTCTGGTCAGCTGTACTGTAGCATAGGCATGTTATGGAGAAACTGGAGTGTACAGCCAGCCTCAGAGCACAGGACAGGGAGAAATTCTTGAGCTTTAATCCCACTTACGTGGTTTTTGAGAACTCACTTCAGTAAAAATGTTATGACTAAGTGAGCACAAGCGTGTGTATCTGCCCAGAACACACTTGAGTGTGAGATTTGTGTGAAGCAGCAAGAGAAGCTTGTGTTACTTTTTTGTGTGAAACAGAGAAACTTAAGGCGAACTCCAGCTTCATAAGGGTGATTTGGGTTATTTTGTCCACTGTAAGTGCGACCTTTACAAACGTTCATAGTAATTTGACTGAAGAGAGCCACGAAGAGCAGCTGGGCAGTATTCCTGCTAGGTGTGTCCAGCCGCAGGAAGGACTGCTGTCTCCCCCTCCTTCTGTCAGAGCTATGGGAAAATTGGCAGCCTCTTAAAATGCCTCACTTCTCAGCTCAGATTCAAATTGAAACACAAAATAAGAATAAGCTCTCTTAGTCCTCAGTCAGGCTGAGTCGTCAGCCAGTGATAACAAAAACATGTATGCTATGGCACAAGCATAAGTACTTCTTTTTTAGGAGTAATTTGCAATCTTTTAAAGAGAATTGCCACTGTATCTGTTACAGGTAAGTCTGTATAGCATCTAATTAAGAATGTATTGATGTCAGTTTGAGATAAAAAGCAGGAAAGCAATCAGGTTTTATTAAGCAAAAACATCAAGAGTAACAGACCAGTATTTCCACCACTGAGTGAAATATTGTCCTGTGCTAGCACTTGTCATGTAAACTCATTCTTTTTTTCAAGTGACTTTATTTTGTGAGGCTGTTTTATCCAAAGTCAAGAAAGAAATCATCCTAGGTGAAAGCTGTAAGGTTTTGGGTTTGGGGGGGTTTTTTGTTTGTCTTTTTGGGGGGGTTTGTGGGTAGTGGTTTGTTTGTTTGTTTGTTTGGGTTGGTTTTTTTTTGTCTCACTCAGATCTGTAGAAATTCAGGAGTCTGGTGATTGGCAAAGAGGATAAGAATTTAGGTTTATAGATTGCAGTAATCCATATACATGGAAGAAAGATGCATCTGTGTTCCTGGGTATTCTAGGGAAGAGATCACCTTAAGGGAGGTGGCAAATGTTTTTCTACGATGCTCTCAGTCTCTACACCTCACTTTTCTTGTAGATTTTCTATATGTTTCTTGGAAATATCCAGAGTCAAGGAGCTGTACAACCTGTTTTTAAACAGAGGGGTTATTTTCTCTTCGTCTGTGTTCACAAAGCTCAAGCACACAAGCTTGAAAATACTGAAAGCTTTTCAGTAACCCTGAAAATTATGCTCAGTCCCAATTTAGGAGATGGATGCCCATGGTTATGTTAGATGCATCTTAGGGTGGATTTTGTTTGCTAGGATAGGGTATCATAAACCTAAACTCACCAGGTTTGACTTACAGGACCAGTGATTATTCTGTGTTTCTTTTAACATGTGAATCTGTTGTCTATCTCTGTACCCTCTCCATTACTGAGACTGCTCAGTAACCTGTAGAGCACAGTCTTGTTTCAGGCCAAGGTCCTTCCTTTCTTACCAGGCAGGTCATCTCATCTGTATTGTGCTATTTTCCCTATTTTTTTTCTGCAGAGTTCGAGGTGTAGCTGCCACTTGTGCCTCTAACCTGAGTTAGGTGTTGCAAAGGAAAAGAGGGAGCTGAATTGTGCCTCTCTCCCTTCTGTACCTGTTAGCTCTGAATGGGCCGTGATGCTGCACTAGACTAATCCCAAATCTCAGCTAATTAAAAGGCACCCAAACCAGTCAAGGTTTCAGCTACGGGCAAAACCAGCTATTTCAGCAATGACACGTCAGCTGTGGATAAGGGAAAGCACTGTCTGCTTTGGATGTGTTGGAATTCAGAGGTAAAGAGGAGGGAGGAGAGGTTCTTCTTTGGGCAGGTTTGCTGTTAGAAGTGAGAAACACTTTTCTTTGCACAGGCCTCCAGGGAAGAAGTATTTCTTTGGGGAACTCAGTGTTTAAGGAAATATTTTTCTAGTTACTGAAAAATCTTATGGGAACTAGTAGTAGTTCATGTTTGTTTCCTTACTGGGAGTAGCATATAATTTTGCCAGATTAATTAACAGCTCTGATTAATTGAAATCTCAGTAAAGGACAGTTTACTATATATTATGAGATTGGACTTCCCTTCCCTGTCCCCCCCCACCCTGAGTGCAATAAAAAAAGAACAAAGATTCCCTTTAAGAGACTACATTAAAGGAACTGCACCTCTTCAAAAAACTGATGCAATTCATTGTAATCTTTCCATTCCCCTCTCGTGAATATCTGTTCTCAAGTGGATTCAGAAATCCCCAAAGAATTTTAGATAAACAAGATTATAATATGTACTCAATAAAAGGAGAAGAAATGAACTATTATGAGCACAAAACATGAAAATTCTAGACTAAAATATTTTTTGCAAATTATAGTAATCAGTTTTTAAACTGATCTCTGAGGTTATTTTTCTTCCTTTTTATGATTCCAGCTTAAATCTAGTATAGCCTTTTTCTGGTTAAAGATATGGCAATGACTGAATTTTGAATTATTGTATTTTCCACTGTTCTTGGGTGTCTGGACCTCTAAATAACATCTGTATAAAACTCTTGAAGGCCCCATTCCTGTAAATTCATTACTTCAGTACAGTTTGCGTCTTGAATCCTTTAAAGGGCCGTGAATTAAGCTTGCATTGAGTTTCCATTTTCCCTATTATTGAGTGATGTCATTGCAGGGATAAAGAAAGAATATGAATAGAGATGGAGCAGCCAAAATTTATAAGAGCAGAAGATGTTAATTTTTACTTTTTTTTATTAGAGATTCATTCCAGAGACGTAAGTATATTTTCCAGCATTTAAAGCCATTAGGTTTTAATTTAGTATGTGTTTTTTTCCAAGTTTTGGCACTACTGAGAGGTCAGGAGCTGACAAAAATGGATCATAAGCAGGTATTGTTTCATCTCTTTTGTTTTCTCTGCTTGTTGATGCTGCAATAATTTCCCTCCAGAGTCAGTCTCATGATGATCCACGTAGGATCAAATGCAGATATTTTGATCTTCCACCAGCTGTAATGTCCTGATTTCTTTATGGTTTCATGTCTCGTTTGCATTGCAGTGATAAATATATGTTTTCAGCGAGAAACAAAACAGCACTTGCTCTGAGTGAAGGGAAGTCAGGATAGCCCCTGGTGTTCTGCAGAACTTCAGTGGTTCAATTTACATATCTCCTCTTCTGCCCCTTCCAAGTAGAAACATATAATGTGCCAAGAACAGGCAGTATCTGACCTGCAGAGAGGGTGCTTTGGTGCTGGGCTGTCAGCAGTGGCTTAATTGGGTCTCTTCACTGTTTGCGTTTTCACTCTTGTTTTCATCTTTGTTCCTGTGATGTGCTGGTTTAGGACACACAAATCTTTAGGATACGCAAACCTTCCTGAGTAAGGATACGCCTTACTCATTGTGTGGTGTGGACTGTCCCTCATTAAGAGAGGAAGCTGTTAGAGGCATAGTCCATGTGCTGACTGAGTAGACACCTCCAGCTTAACCACAGCACAGCGCCATCACTGTCCCTGCCAGTTGCCAAAAGACTCTGAGTCTTCAATACTGAAAATACACCAGTTTCCAGAGTGTTAATGCAGTACTTCTGTTAGCATAAAAATCACCTCTTTACTTTTAGAGTGTTATTTTTTCTCATGGTATCCTTTCTCAGTGAATGAGATTTATCATGTACTTTCTCTGAAGCAGCGGATATGCAGCCCTAACTAGGGTGTCTAATGGAGTCAGTCCAGTTCAGAAAGCTGGGTTGAGCCTGGAAGTTAAACTATTTGTTAGAATGGAAAATTAATAGTCTGAAGCTGATCTTGATTGTTTTCCTTCAAAACGGTGGAAGACATTCATATGTGCTGCTTTTCCTTAGTGGTTTGTGCTAGTAACCTTTGTGAAATAAATTATAACAAACTAAAATCTGACTTTCAATAGTCAAGAGCTGAATGCTCTGTACTTGGCTCAGCTCAAGAGAAGCCACTATACCATGGCTAATTCTCTTCTCAATGGGATCAGAATGAAAAATCACACTACAGAAAGCAGATGATTGGAGAAGATTCACTAATAGGAAAACTGCTTGTCCTGGGAAGAGTTTACAGCTGTGAATCTAGATCTCATTTTAAATTTCTTACTCAGATTCCCTTAAAGAAAAGTTTGGTCTTTTAAGCACATTAGTCTCTAATACTACATATGTAGTAGTCCAAATAAGTTGTCCGTGTTCTTTATAGATGAATAAGTTTGTCTCCAAAGCATTTTGAAAACACTAGAATCTTTTTCTCATTAGATAATTTTTGATTGTTGAGTCTCGGGTGTAATAGTAAGCATATGGCCAAAATTATGACATCCTTTGTTGCTAGAAAAGATGTTTGCTTGTAAAGCATAACTAATAAAGTGACCTGTGAGAGCAGAAAATGAAATGGAAAGAGACAAAAGGTAAACCCAAACAAAGGATTCTGTAAGCAATTTGGGTTGCAGAGTTCCAGTTACCAGATGTCTTTCTGCAAGAGGCATTGTAAAGGGTGTATTTTTCCTAATGCTTTAACTAACAACAGATTTGCCTGATTATTTATTATATTTATTTGTAAACAATGCAAACCAGTTTCACCCTTGTGGACGAACTGAGTAACTTGGAGCAGATGTCTCACTTAGCCATGTTTATGTGCTCTTTTATTGGATGTCTGTTCTTGAGCCTTAAACCTGTCAGCAGCGCCCCAGTCTGTGCTACAGTGATGCTTCTCGTGCCCTGTAAGCTCGGAATCAATCATTACCATTAAAGCATTTGCTTTCCTCAATGTTTGCTTGACTCAAATGCAGGAGTATTGCCAAGGATTCACTTCTGTCACATGCCAATAAAGTTACATCTAAAGGCTTCACAAGACTGTGCTTCTTCTGGCTGAAAGTCGTACTAAGGTTTTGTGTCGTATACTCCATGGCTGTTGTTTCATTTTTATTTCCATTTAGGTCTGCATACTTAATATTACCTATCTAACTAGACTCACGAAATTCATGAAGAGCTTTATGTGTGTGCAAGGCTATGTATCTGTCAACACAGTCCTTAAGGAAAGGCACTGGCATTAATTAGGACTAGCAATTAGGGAGAAATGGCTGGTATTCTCAAACCAGAGGGCACACTGCTGTTTTATACGGTTTGCATTTCAGGTTCATTTGTTTAACGTTTACAGTGCAAATCTCCCTTTTTTTTTTTTTTTCCCCCCTGTGATTTAAAGTTATTTAAAAACCCCAACCTTCAGTAGTTTGTAATTGAAAATCAGCTTGGCCATCTTCAAAGAAGGGGGGAAAAATAACTTGAAAGGCTAAAAAACTATAGGTAGACATTTACTTACTTTTCATCATTCACCTTTTTACCTGAAGATACATGTCTTTGTGTGAAACTTTGTGTGCAGTAGTAAACTGACAATCCTTATTTTTTTGGAACTATAATGACATCTACCAGTTATTTGAACGACATGTAAGTGGTTTTTTGCATGTAACAGACCATTTGGGGTTCGGGTGATTTGAATCTTCCATTCAGAAGATACAGAAGCTGAGCATAAGAGGGGTTAAAACATAGGCAGCACTTCAGTCTAGAGAAAGTAGTAGTTAAAATACACATAGCATGGGGAAATCTGGCAAAAAGAAAGCCCACAAAAATCCTTTTCTACTCTCTGGGAGATTTATAAGGTACCACAGGACCTTTCCAAAGTAAATTTAAACTATTTAAAAAATGCAGCAAGACATCAGGAGAGTTATCACTAGCACTTTTTTAAAACAAGGCAGAAAGACAAAGAACGTACACATCTAAGAACAAAATCCAGCTCCTCTAGTCCTTGAAAACAATTGCTACTTTAAAAACAAAACAAGCACACTTGTGGAGGAGCAGTTCATCAAATACTCTTCCAACAATCTCCCGTTACTGCAAGAACAGTTGCCACTTCTCTGGATGGAAGCGTTGCACGGAAGAATATGAAAGAGTGTGACTGTTGAAGTTTGCCAAAAGGTATGATCAAAATTCTGTTAAATCAGGGGAACCTTCCCTTTCATTTCAGTAGGATTTGAATGTGAGGTATTAACCCTATTTTAAGTCGAGGCAGGTTGAATAGTAACACTACATATGAAGCTACTCATTACATGTCCAGTTTTAAACATGCAGCCCTTGTCAGTATGAGGTCTGTTCTTTCACAGAATTAAGGCTTGGCATATAATAATAAAAAAAAAATAATAGACTGACCTTCAGCTGATCTCTCTTTCTACAAGAATGCAGAGAACAATTTAGGCCCTAATACTGGGAGAACTTGCTTTCATGCTTAGTTTGATTTGGAAGTGCAATCATATCGAACTCTCCTGTGCTGCTGGAGGGAACCTTCTTGCAAAAAGTTGCTCTGAGTCTTGGTGGAGGTTTTTTTTGGTTTTTTTAATAACAACTAATACTTCTACTTTAGTTCATTATCACTTCTTGATAATGGAAAATACATATGCTAGATCTGGAAAGGCTTTTTTAAACAGCTCAAACCAAGATTTTATCTCCTGTGGCAAGTGCTCAAATAAACACTTGCTTACTCCACAGCCCTGTCTCTGGTCTCTTTAAGAGACTTACCTGATAATTTTCAGTTACCACAATTGTGTTTTGGTGCTCATCTTTCATTTCCTCAAAGCCATGCTAAGAGGCTCTGGCCATCACTAGCAGTGCTTTATATGGAAAGTTTCTGTTATGGTTTAACAAGACGTGGTTTAAGAAGAAAACCAACTCTACCCAAGTCAAAACCAGGACAGTATCTTCCAAAGCTTACAAAGCAAAAGGGTAGATGTGCAATTGGCACCATTTCATAACAGCATCTTGAAGGTTTGAGGTTGGTGCACGAAAATCCAGTGTGACTGCAGTTGCTGTCTCCCTTCGGTGTGAGCAGAGATGGCCCCTGCTCTCCTCACATCTGTTAGTGTCCCGTGCCGCCCTGAGGCGACGGAACATTGCCGAGTGTTGATATTTCCATTATTCCCTTCTGGCTTCCAAATCTCTTTGATCATTGGATCCACATGGTTGAATGCAAGTGGAATTAATATCACTTTAAGCCTCCAGGCTCGTTCAATTTAGCATGTCTCTTCCTTCGTATGTATTCAATATTAAATCCTTCTATTGAACTGAAAACAAATACAGGGCATTTGTCCACTTAATTCATTTTACAAGCTTCTAAGATTCTAGGCTGCTGTGTCCCAGATAATGTATGTTTAAAAAAAAACCTAGGAGAAGGCTGGCTTCACTTTTCTGTGGCTTTGTGTGGCACAGCAGCAAAGCAGCCACTCGCTGAAATGGACCAGTAGGTTTTCAGCTAAAACTATTATTGTGACTAGAGCAGCAAGAATCTCTGCAGCTTTACCCATTCAGGCTCAGCATGGATCTATTTTATCCTGTTTATGCTTGATGTGGCTTTGCATTAAGCTTGGGTTTCAAATTCAGAGAAAAGCCAATGCTGGAAGGAAAAACTTGCTGTGATTAGGGATGGCAATGGCAACTGAAATGTTTGCCAACCTCAGGAAACTGGCCTAAGATTTAGACTTACAAGAAACCCTTTCAAATCGGGCAGTTGTGTTCTTTACTCAAGTTTTGCTCTAAAGATTTCTAATTATAATATCAAAAACCTGTAACAGTTCATTAACTTCGTATTTTCTTCCAGATCTCTCTTCCTGCACAGCACCAGTAAATCCAGATAGTGCCTGTCTTTTCCAGCACAGAAGCAACTGCCCCTTTGTAGCAAGTGGTTAATAATTGTTTTGGATATCTCATGGACTTAGATGACTGTGCTGGGAAAAGCTGCTCTTGTCTGTTAAACCAACAAACCAATTTTTATTTGGAATTCTGCTGCATCCTGTTATTTGTTCTTGCTGTTATTGCCCATTAGAAACTTAAAACTAGAAAATAGGGCAGTAACAAGTCTTTTTGATGTCTGTCCTGACTGTAGGGATTGCCTTTTTTTTTACCCTGACTCCTCAGAAAGGGTGTCTGGTTTTGTTTTTTTTTTTTTTTTAATTTGTGAGGTAATGTTGGGAATAAGTATCAGAAACAGAATCTGTAAGTTTGGGATCCCAATCCTTTCTTCGAATTACTGGATTTTGTGTGGAATTTGCTTGGGTTGCTCTGCTTAAAAGTCATCTATTAAAGCAATTAAAAAGATGCTTTGAAATATCTCCACTATTTGAAAACAGGACCATCTATTTAATCTGAAGAAGAAAACTCTCACTAGCTACTCTACCTCTGGTTTCAGATAACAAAGTAATTCCAAATATGAGGCTGTTGCCTCAGAGGCAGAAATCACACATTGTCCTGTACTTCACCAGGCAGATTCCTGGAGGCTGGTTTTTCCTGTCAGATAAGCAGTAGAATAAATAATGTAGAGTCATTGTGATTGCAGATCTCCCACAACTGTTAGCAGTGGAGTTCAAGATTAATGGGTTTACAGTGAGCTGCCAAAACTTTTACAGAAAGATGTGCTACCGGATCCCTACCCAGTGTAAACTGGTTCACTTCTGTGGCCCTGTGGAAATAGGCTGATTTAAACCAGCTTAGATCTTAGCTCTGTACCTTAAAACATTCCTCTCCCTCATGCAAACATAATAGTAATCATAAAAGCATTACTGTTTGCTCAAAGGTTGGACTCAATGACCTTGGAGGTCTCTTCAGACCTTAATGGTTCTGTGATCCAACGTTGTCAGGAAAGGGGCCCATGGCTATTGAAAAGAGTAGCAAAGTGGTTGTGCTTACAGGAAAAGTAGGAACAGTATTTGAGGCACAGGGGATATCTTCCCGTGCTGAAAGCTGTGACATCCTTGTGCTCTCTGAGCCTGCGTGACAATGCACTGCCAGGGCTGGGGCACAGAAACTGATGCTGTGGCATGGCTGGAATTCCACTACAGACCTCTAACTTGCTGTGCAAAAAGGTCTTTGTGCTTTTATTGCCATCTCAGCTTCCTGTGCAATGGATCCTGGAGGTGCTTACTGAGGGTTTAGAATTTGCTAACACTTGTCAATATAGTGCTATATTGACTTCGAATAACTACTCTATATATTCATAAGGTCTTATTTTTACTATTTATCTTACCTTTATTCCTCTGAATAAAGCTAGATTCCTCAGAAACCATACCTGATGTTAAAAAGCCCCACCTCTGTTGAGTCCTCTTCTTTTTTTCCTTTGAGACAAGTGAGTACTCAAGGGCTTGATTTCTCTTAATTCATGTTTGCACTCACTACAATTTTCAAAAATCAATTATTTTCTGTGTGATTTTGGAGGCATCTTTTAAATCTGAAGCCTAAACATTCCATGATCAGCAGACTTGGATATGTATCACGAGGCTCAAATATTCCAGGAATTTCCTCAGCAAGACCAATGAACTTTCTATTTGTGTACCTTTGCAATTTTCAGTGAAATTATTTCTAGTCTCTATTTACTGGTTCTTGATATAGATTGTCTATATAATTGCCTTTATTGGAAAAACACTGTTTTAATAATCTCCATGAGAAAACAATCTTCCTGTGCAAAACCACTGTTTGCTAGAATTGTGTCTCTGCTATATCTGAGACTACACTGGGAAAATTAGATTCCTATTCTTCTCTTACTTTCTCAATGCATGGAGATTTTTTTTGTCTAAAATGGGATCCTTCGTGACTTGAAGAACTTTCATGTTAATTTGACACTTTCTGTGACAATTGCATGTTGTTCCTGGTATGAAATGATACAGATTTTATTGCTATTTTTCTCAATTCCCCTCTCCAAGCTGTACAAAACTATTTGATATTTTTGATCTCATCAATACTAGCTTTTCCCAGTTCTTTTGTTACTTCCAAATTAATTACGCACCTCTTGTCTGAACACCTAAAATTAAGGCATACTGTTACGTTTTAAATTGATGAATGAATCTCCGTGGCACATCCAGCTTAGAGCTTCTCTGCAGAGTTTAGAAGTGTATCCATTTCTAAAGAGGTTTTCAGAGCCAGTAGAGGTCTGTATGGAGCTCACAGAAGTCTCCTGGCTAGTGCTTGTAAATGAAGAGCTTGCCTTGGACGTGGTTCCCCACTCAGGTCTCACTGGAGGCACTGGCAGCCTTTCTACTGACCTCAGCAAAATCGAAGTGAGGCAACACTATTTTGCCTGTTGCTCACCTCCAATATACTGCTCGTGGAATAAAATGTGTGGCCAGGGACAGAACAGACACTGGCCAGGATCTGCCCTCTGTCCTCACGGCTGGAATTGGTTGTCACGATAAATTTAACAGAGTGAGGTTAAATTTTTATCTCCAGGCTTTAATATGCTGGCCTGCTAAGAAGCGTCGCTATCTCAGTGTGGTAGTGGGACCTAATTTAAGTGGAGAAGAGGGATGATTTTCTTAAGCTGTCATTAAAGAAGAAATCTCTGAAGGGAACTACAGGCAAAAGGAACTAGGGGGGGAAAAAAAGAAAAAGATGGAGAAAATGCAATGAAATTTTGTATATGCCAGAAATACACCAAAGAGGTAATGGGATGTGAAGTGTCAGCAACATGCAAAGAACTAGCTTTTTCCATATGTGGGGTTTTTTTAAGTCTTCTTTAATGCATCATCTTAAAAAAAATAAAAGTGAAGAATGCATTTCTCTGTTTCTAATATCAACGTTGCACATTTTTATTCCCATCTGTGTAAACACTTGGATAATTGGCGTCTTTCTGACCTGCTCACTTTCAGTACTGGCGTGCAGAGCAGTTGTTGGGATCTCATAAAAAGGAGAATTGCCCTAAACTGGCAACTAGACAGACTGAGTGAGGCACTTGGGTGGGGAGAAATATAAAACACTTTGCAAAAACCAAGCTTAAAAAATGGGGAAGGTGAGATGGTATAGAATGATTCTTCAATAACCAACTTCATGGATGAAAGTCAGTCAAAAGAGGTTTGTATGAACCTCACTCATTCTTGGATCATTTGTTTGTTCTTATTGGAGGGGTTGGAAATGGGAGAAAATGTCCTAAAGTTCATTCAGTTAAAACTGTTGCATTCAACAGTGGAGCCATCATGATTCTCAGCCCCAGTGCCAGTATATCCGAATATTGGTCGCTCTTTGACAGCCTTCATCGTATGTTCTTTATTATTTTCTCTCTGCCTGTATGACCTTTCTCCTCCTCCTCCTTGGCAACTTTTTGCATCCTCAGAGTTGTTTCTTTCATCTCCTGTTTATTTCTTTTCCCTTCTTATTCTCTATCTTTTTTTTTTTTTTTTTAAATTTGTTTTAATCACCATTATTTCTTTCTTTCTCTGTTCAGTCCTTACTAGGGATCATCTCTGTCTGGCAGTGTATTCACCTCCTGCCTTTCACTGCCCGTGAGGAGAGTAGTCCAGTTGCTCTGAATGTTAGACAAGGTGATGGGACTGATGGGATCAGGTCTCTGTAGAATATCTTCACAAAAGCATTGAACTGCCACGTCTTGCTCAATTTGGGCCTTTTAGACAGGGATAGGAGAACATGGTGGACATGGTGGAAGGATTTTGTGATTCCTACCACTTTTTTCCCTGTTGATGGAGTAAATGTTGATATGCTCATTGAACAGATGTTGTGTAAAGAGGGGTTGAGGATTGGGTGGGGCCCAGATTTCATGAGAAGGGGCATTGTAACAAATTTCCAAGCAGAAGTAACATGGGCCCTTCTTAGCCTTGTCTCCCAGCTGGAAGCAGTCAGGACAGATCTGGATCTCAGACTGAGTCCAACCATTCTTCTGTTCACACAAGCACCATGGAAATGTGAAGAGGCTCCAAACCAATGTTTCACATTTGAATCTTCTTTTATAGACACTTTTAAGCTGATAGCTTCGAGAACACACATGGTGTGCTTTTGTAGAACAAAGCTGAAGAAATGTGATGTGACCTAAGTAACCTACTGTAACACTCTGCTTTACAAATCCAGTAAAAACTATGTAAAAGAACTTTTATATGCAATGTGGTGCTTGAATGTAACAGGGCAGTTTATGTTTGAAGATGGAAATGTCTTTAAAGGCATTAATTTCTTTGCCTGCACATTCCACCCTCTGCAGTCTCAAATGAAAGCTGCTCACTTGTTATCAGCAGAGGACATTTGGCTGAGATTTGCAAACTGGTGCTTAAGTAAGACTAAACCACATTCCTTCTGTCTCACTCCTCACTAAGGTCTGCAACGTTAATGATTTATATATTTGTTGTCGTTTTCATAGGCTGGTTTTTTTTCCTCCACCTCATAACTGTTGTTTCTTTTCAGATTTATGGTGTTCTCTACAGAGTAATAGTTGTCTTGCTGGCCCATATCCAGCATGTGATAGTCCTATATTGTAGTCCAAATTTGACATTGATTGTTAGATGAATCGTGGAGCCATGGGATTGGAAGGGACTTCAGAAGGCCATCCAGTCTTTTCCGTTTCCAAGGCTTGATCAACTGTACGTGTCATTCCTGACAGACATTTGTATGGCTTCCAGCACTGAAGACTTCATAGGACTCCTAGAGCGATGTCTTCCAGGAATGCTTTAACAATTCTTAATTATTAAACTTTTTCCCAAGTGTCTGATTTGTCCCTGGTACAAGTAAAAGCTTTTGACTGTACATCTTATTCCCCTTGTATATTGAGAACAAATTTGTCTTCGTCTTCTTTGCAGCAAGCTTTTGATTGTTTGAGTATAAATGCCACCTTAACTTCATATACTGGGGCCCATTTGGGAAATTACTCAGTGTAAGAGTTTATAAAAATGCCACCACTTTTTGTTTGCTTGTTTCTGAAGTCTGCAGCTGGTTCAGGCTTGGAGTGCAGGTATTAGCCCTGGATGTGGAACCTTACCAGCTGTGAGGAGAGCAGGCAGATGGTTTCAGTGTTAGGGGTTGGGCTTGTTTGGTTCCATCATTGCTAAAATCTGGACAGTAGAAGTAAAGCAGAAAAGAAGTCTCCAGCTCAAAGGTTGCGTATGGGGTTCACCTTTAATCATGTGAAGACTGCTTTAACTTCTTGTTCTCTGTTACAGCTCTCTTGGATGACACTTAAAGGTTTCACTTCTATATGTCTATGAATACAGGGGGGAGGAAAGTCACAGCAAGATGTCATGTGTCAGATCATGTGAGTGTTGTTGGCCAACCATAAGCTCACTCCCTTGGATAGACATTTCTTTATCCAGAACTTTTGAGAGCTGTTACCCATGTAGAAAAATTTCTTCTGCAATCTTATTGGAGATGTTCTTGTTGAAGTTTTAACTGTCCCACTGTCTAAGGTATCTTGCAGCAACAAGCTTTGCATGCTATCTCATGGTTTTAGGAAATCAAGCAAACTGTTTGTTAGTTAAGAAAAAAGAAGGTATTGTCATTGTACAGCCCCATCTCATATCTAGGTTATAACTTTTTCAGCAAGGTGATGTTTCTGTTTGCTTAACTGTGCCAAATACATTGTTGAGGACTGGTGTGTACCAGTGATTGGTGGAGTATGCTGGCTTGAGTGCATGAACAAAACTTCCGTTTCCAGAAAAAATAAACTCGCAGGAGAGCTTATGGGCAGGGTTTTCTGCTGACAGTTAATGGGACTTCATAGAATAAAAGGCAGCCCAGAATTTGGCCTTATGCAGAGTGTCTCAGCATGAAGAACCAGTGGCTCTTTCAAAGGAAGAACTAATTCCTTTAGTATTAAGTATTTGCGATACAATTTGAAACTCAGTGGTGTTTATCCACAGCCCTGTCTATCTCTGGCTGAAGGCAACAGGTTTCTTTCCAGTGTTACCCTGGGGTTCACACACCTCAGCCAGCAGAGTACATGTGTTCGTTTTCCCAAATGGCACAGAACTTGGCAGACCCATGGCTCTTTGTTTTTGAGTTCTGGATATCTTTGAAACTGAGGCACAAAAGCAAAATTTAGAGTCTAAACTTCTGCGGTTTATGAACCACAAATCTTCCATGACTCACCTTTCATGCAATTTTATGGTCCTACTGGCTTGGAAATGGGCAACAGCAACTGGCCACCTGCAGCATCAGCATGAAGGAAAGTTAATGCTGTGGTTACTCTTTGAAATGTGGAACTTAAAAAATAGAAACCCAAACCAAAGGGAATTCCACTGTAATATGCTGATTTAGCATAAGGTTCTACCACCACTAAGTCATTGCTACAGTATGACTGATTCTATAAATCTTTTCATTTAAATCAAGTGGTGGGCAGACCTCTCAAAACTTGCCCCATGCTAATGTGCACCAAAATTGAACTTTTTAGCTCTGCTAGAAGCCTTGCTGAAACCTGCACTCAGCTAAAAGGAATGACCTTACCAGACAAATAGGGAATAAGGTTTTTATTTATTTCAAAAAGTTTTAAGTTTTTATTCAGCTCTTGGATCTTTGAGATCTTGGGTTTACTTTTTATTGTCTCTCTATATTCTTATAAGAGATAACTGAAGAGCTGAATCGTTCTTCCTCAGTACTGAGACTGTCAATACATATAAATGACTTTTAAGAGGCTTGAATGGAAGGTGTTTTTTAAGTGCTAAGTACTACTGCTAGCAAAGCAGTATTATTGGGCTCGTGTATGTTGAGTCTTAAGGTCTGAAGCCAGAGTTATAGTTGCAAATTCGTGCTTGTGCACCTGAAACTTCATGCCATTTTCAGCTTATACTGACATGCTTCACCTCCACTGGCACTGAAAATTATTCTAGGATTGCAAGCTGCATTTCAAGATGGTTTCAAGAGCCTCTATTCCAAATGCTTCATATAAGTCCCCTTAAACACATGGTCACCTGGGATTCCCAGCTGATCCTCAGGTATTCTTTGGTGTTCAGTTGCTGGTGACACAGAGATGTGAGTTGGAGAAAAGCAGTGATAATTCTCACCTGCTGTGTGAGGATGACCTGGAACAAATGTCCTCCTACAGATTTCTCTGCTACTGGCATCAGTGTATGTTCTGAAAGGAGCACAGCACTGGGAAAATTGATTATCTTCCTGCAAAAATAGGTTAGTAGTCCAGGTCCTGCTGCTCAGTGATCAAGGTCATACCCACACATCCAGAAGTCTCCATGAATTTTGGATGGTCTTTGTCACATGCATGTTTCTATCATAAACACCAACTTGTAGCAGTTATTCTGTACTCATAAAGTACAAGATAAATGGCAGAAATTAAATATGAAGGTTTATTGGTAAGACGAGGACTGGTGCCATCTCTCTTTCTTCAGATTCTAGAAGTGCCTGCTCTGCATAACCTGACAATCCTTCTTTAAGGACTATGACAGAAGTTATTAGAAGTTTGATTGTTTATGACACAGTCAGTGATGAAATTCAGATTGAGATTTTCAGTCCAAACCTTCTCAAGACAAAGTTGTTTGACTTTAGTACTTATTGAGGATTAAAAATGATCCTTTAATGGAAAATGAATAGATTTTAATTCCAGTGACCTCCTGCTTAGTTCACTGAAAATCTTTCTGTAGGTCTTGCCTTTTTCTTTTTTTCTTTCTTTTTTAAAATGTTGCTTAAGAACTAGAATTGTAGGAGGTTTTGAAGTTGGATTTAATTATTCTCCCCAGTGTGCTTCCATAGGAATCTCCTTTGGAATCAGCAAGAACAAGCCCAAATTGCATCCCATTTGCCATCTGGGTTTCCCTCTGGCTTCAGTTTGCTGCTATAAAATAATTCTTAGGTATGGGTGCTGTACTGAACCTGCCCAGTGCCCGTCACATGTAGTTATTCCTATTTCTTTTAAGATAACAGCTGCAAAGGAGCTCTGTTTCCTGTGATCTCTCCTGATTTACTGCTTCTTTATCTGATGTTTCAAATTAAACATGCAAGGTTTTGAGTCTTAAAATGTCATTGCATTCTTCTAAGACACATGTTCAGCTGGTTTGTAATGGGCATGTTCTTTCTTAAAATCCAGTGCTCAGTGGTTATGGAATAATTGAACAACATGGTGTGTCTGTTTATAACGAAGATGATTCTATGTTATCAAAAGTGTACAACCATTTCTCACTCTTGTATGTATTTCCACACCCTTCCTTGTATTCAAAATACCCTTTGCAGCTGTTTCAGTGTATCAATAAACCTTTAAGGTGTAATTGTTCAAGGGCACATATCAAGGCTCATGTTGGGTGTTCTGTTGTAGCAACATGACTACTGAGAGTGGGTGAAGTTGGATATCTGTACAGATTCAGTGAGCCTGCTATCTCTGGTACCCTAAACAGCACAGATAAATTGAGGAAAACTACAGCATGTTTGCAGCTATGTGTATCTGGAGGAAAGTCTCATTGTTGCTAGTGATTTTTTTGCTGGGCAGCACAGACACTTACAGAGGGCATGATTTTCCTTTAAACGAACATGTGTGATTTTTCTGTTTGTTTTTTTTTTTTCTTATAGGATTTATATAAAGTTTTGACTTCCATCCTTCTTCTTCTCTACTAAACCTGTCTTTAAATAAATATAGGTCATTAACATCCTCTTGAGTTATTCTTTTACATGAGATCAGGATGAAATTCTTCACTCATCCATGGGATTGTAGCATGGAAACCATTTCAGGTTAAAGTCCATGCTGCATTAGTTATGCAAATATAATAAAAGCACAGAATTTGTTGGTTAGAGAAATAGATGCTCTTCTTATATCTCTCTCCGCTAAAAATAATCAGGCTCTGTGTCACCTAAGCTGTGTGAGAATATCTTTTAATGACTTTTAAAGACTTGTCAGCTGAATATTAGTTATGAAGTTTGTTCTCAGCCACACCAGGTCAGCCACTTCTACAGTAGCCACTGTGGTGATTTGCATATTCAACAAAAATTAATGAACTGAGCATCACAGAAGCCCTGAAAGAGTGCACAGAAATAGTTGTCCTTCTTGTAAGGAGACAAAAGGCACACAGTAAACTAAAGGAAACCTGCCCCAAAACACCTCTGATCTCCTCTTATCTCTCACAGTGTAGGCTAAACTCCTAGAAGATATACGTTGCTACTTAAAAAAAAATGACCTTCATTTCAGAAAGTTCCTACTGTACTTCTTAGGTCAAACTCTGTATCAGAATTTCATGTGCAGATACATTTCCTGTGGAGCTTGATGGTATTTCAGCCTTTGAAGCATCCTGGAGAACATCATTGTTTCAGAATGAAACACAGGGGCTGCAGTGGTGCTTTGTTAAAATCAGCACCTGGAACAGTTTGAACCTGTACTTTCCTTTTTCTGTGTACAAGCAAGAGTCTTCCTAAAGCAGGGCTGATGTGCCAAATGGGAGATTCAAGGCACAGAAATTATGAGATTTGAAGAACTTGCTTGCTTCTGGGAAAATCTTTGGCATGATTATCAAAAATGAAATTGTAAGTTGGTTTGGAGTTCTTCTGCTGTCACTTTACTGAGTCTAAGCTTTAGCACAAGTTGCAAGTTGATCTGTAATTCCCATTTGTGTGGGTCAGTTATGCAAATGCATATTGTGGGAACAAACCCAGGGATTTTACATGCATGGTGTTGCCAGAATTTAAGCTTGCAAAATTTTTGGATCATGGGGTTATGCATGAAGATTTGGCATCTGGTCCTGTTCCTACTGCCATCTCTAATAGCAGCTATCAAATTTTACAAGGAAAAGGACAGGACATTTAGGAGTCTGGGTTGAAAATGCCTTGCAATTTCTTTTTATTTTGTTTACAAGAGGACCTTTCTGGAAACTTTTCTAGAAACTATCTTTCAGAACAAGAAGAATATTTATGATAATTTATGGATGAGACAACAGAGGAAGAACCCCATTCAAGTCAGGACTGATAGAAAATCTCACTTGCTCTTATAGTGTCAGGACACATTCTGAGGTTCTGCTTTGACCACAGCACTTTGCAGAACCTACAAATAGCAGAGCACAAACCATCTGAACATCACAAAAGCATGACTCATGGACAGTATCCTATTGTCCCTTAGAAAAGGAAAATATCTATTTCTCTTGTGTTAATAGCATTGCCAGTTCAAATTAGTCCTATTTGCAACATTTTGTTGCTGTTCTTTCACCAGAGCAGCGGTGTAACTATGGCTGATGATGTTACAAGTCCCTCACTACTTGTTCTGGCTTCCAACCTCTTCCCATCACCTAAACTGACACATGAAGTCACCACCTTTGCTGATCCTTTCCTGTCTCTTGGGTACCAGTAGCTGACAGGAGGCAGGATGCTTCCTTGGGTGGTTTTGTGGGACAAGACTGAAAAAGCAGTCACAAGTTATATGGCCCCAAAAATTCCTGTGGAGAATGTGTTAAGTTTCAGACTTGTATGGTAATCACATGTTAGTCCTTGTGCATACCAGTCCTGAGATAAAGAAAGAAGCTGTAGGAAAGGAAATAAGGTGTGCGAGAAGGGGGAGCATGTTTAGAATTGAAAGAAACTCTTTTAAATGCTGAATGTTTTGAAATGTGAGGTGTAGCATTTAGTCCCTAACAAAACTGAGTTCAGTGATCTGCATAAGAGAGTAAATTCTACCTTTTAAGGTAAGTTTTAAAATACGTGCTTTTTGAAAACACCCCTCTTTTGATTTATTAAAAAAAAGAAAAAAAGAAAAAAAAAAGAAAGGTATAATGAGATCCAGCTTCCTGTAGGTTTATGGTAATTTTGTGCCTTTTGCTATTTATGTGGTCCTTTACTGTAGCCTGACTCCCACCCTCTAATATAGTTATCCTCAAAGCAGTTCTTTGTGGTAAGGAAGCACAATAATCCCCACTTTACAAATGGGGAGCCACGGCAAAAGAGAGGCTTAGTGACTCGCCTGAGGTCATGCAGGCAGCCCATTATGGAGCAGGGAATTCAAGCAGGACTCCCAAACAGCAGAGAAATGCTCCAACCCCAGGGCTGTCTGTCCTTTTGCTCCTGTTTTTAAAGCCTCAAAAGGCTGTATCCAGATTTCGGAGGTGGTTCGGGGGCTCTTGAATCCAGTCTGACTAAAATAACAGAGTAGCTGGACCAAGTGAAAATGTGCTGCTTAGTGTGGAGTTGCGATTTCAGTAAGTCAAATAAAGGTTTCTCCGCTGGCAGCTCCGGTTTCCTCTCCCTTGCCTGAGCTTACCCTCTCATACACACACACACATGCACTCCCTGCAACTCATTTTTCTTCTGCCTCGGAGGAAGGACTTGGTAAAAGGAAATTGGTATAATGAAATGGTTATGTAGGAAGCTGATGGTAAGTATTTACTTATATAAAATAAGTGGAGGAGAAAAAAAAACCATGATGAGGTGGATTTCTTAATGTTTGCTTTGTTGGGTTTATTTTTGTGAGCGGGGTATTGAGTGACAGAGATTTGTTCCCAGTAGAAAATGCTTGAAACACACTAGTCTGCTTTGGTATTAGAAAGATTAGAGGGCACACTGTGAGAATTTGTAAGGATTTATGTGCTTTTTAGAAAGGATTAAGAATTAAAAAAAAAAAAATCCAGATTAGAAATGCTGTCTAACCACATCACTACACTCCAAGCCAACATTTGCATGGTGGGTTTCTTTTATGTTTTATACCGGAATGTTTGTATTGCAACTTCGGTTACAGTTGGTTCTGTTTAAAGACCCAAGTCAAGGTGCACACAGCACCTGAAATGACATGCTAGGACTTCGTGTAGCATCCTTGGAATCTTATTCAGCAACAAGCTTGAAATACCCAAGAAAAAGATTTTAGGGATATCCTAATTCTAAAGATTTACTTAAATAAAAGGAAAAAAAAATCAGGTACATTTTCCATGGCTTTTAAGTGTCTGCTTTCTTCCTGTCTACCAACTCGTAAGCTTGGACAAGATTTGTTCGCTGGAACGTTGTTTTTTAAAATATTTGCACATGGTAGTTCCATAGTAACACCAGACTGCACCACATGGAACTAAGTTATTTATTTGGGAACAGAATTGTTAAACATCCTCTAAGCTGAAAAAGGATACTTCCTAATTATTTACTAGAAGCATCCTCAGCGTACACAGCTAATTAAAGGCAGACTGCTAAATGTGGATGATTAGAAGCTTATGTTGCTAGAAAACTGCTTGTGCTGATTTAGCTGTTATTGAATTTGTAAATTCAACCCTGTTTAGACACTTCATTTAGAAAAAACATAAATCTATGCAAGATGTGCTTATGGAAAAGACTAGGTATTTCCTTATTTTATACCTTACAGTCTCACTATATTACACGTCAATTTGTTGATAGTTTTTGTCATTTTACCAACATGCAATAGAAATGTAACCTGACGAGTAACAGTGGGTTAATTGTTCAGGGGTTTTTTTTCTTTCTTCCTATTTTTTTTTTTTTTTTAAATTTCATTTTGTGTAGAGCTTGGAGTTGGGCTTTAGCCACAGGGCTGTGTGTCCAATGCAGTCCAGACATACCTGAGCCCAGTGATGCCGGGAGGATGAGCAAATATTGGATACAGTGTATTTTCCAGGTGCGTGCTGGTGGCTGTTTCAGGTACATGGTGAATTTGGCCTTGGACCACAGCCAGGTTTCCTTGGGTAAGGAGGTGTCACAGTTGCCCTTTGTAAGCAGTGCATTGTATCCAAAGAGAGATACTTGGGCATTTGGTCTTTACAGAAGTCCTGTGAGCATCTGCAGTGCACAGTTTCCTCTCTTGCTTGTTTCAGCCATTACAGTGGCACAGACCAAAATGGAGTTCCATTTGTATATGGGTGAATATCAAGTTTGACTTGGATTCTGAATGTTGGCTGTTGGGTTTTGTTTTGTTTTCAGTTTTACCGCCCTTACACTACTATTTTTAAAACAACATTTAGGTTGTTCATGCTTTTTCTGATGTTGTTGCAGTCTTGTAAACACTCTGCAAAGTTGATACAGATGTGTGGGGAAGGATGTGTTTTGTTACTGGCCTCTTATGGCTTACAACTTCGCTGCAACACAGTTTGTGTTGCGTTACTATCTGCTCACAGGAGAAGATTTTCATACCACCCACATTGTACCCGACACGTTATTGTCACTGCTGGTGATCTGAAAATTTTACTGCAGTTTTGTACTGGCAGACTGATTTGTTGGTTAAGAGTTTCACAGCTAGAAAGACATTGTTGGCTTCTACAGGCTGTGGAAAGGTGTATCTTAGCAGAGAAGAAGGACAAGCAGGAAGAAAAACTGAAGATTGAGTGTTTAGCTGAGCATGTTGAAAAGTGATCATCTGTGGGAAAGGATATTTAAAAAAGACAATTAGAAATAAACTTTAAAATGGGGTTTAGGCCAGTTCAGAAGAGGTAAGAAGATAGAAAATTACCAGTGTCTTATACTAAGAGGGAATGAGGACCACAATAGATAGTTATGGTGATTCGGGAAGTGTTTGATCTTAAGAAGTAAAGAAAAATAAATTCAGAAATGTGCTGGCAAATACGGACTCCTTATGCAGCAGTTTACAGCTGTGTAATTAATTGGAAGATTGCTGGGATAAACTGTGTTTCTAGCTGAGTGGAGAACTGAATTTGGAGTCTTGTCCTTAATGAAAGAACAATTAATTGAATTAATCATCTTCTGTCTTTTTCAGGCAAATTGTTGTTTATTACAATGACTAGAGCTGTGAGAGACTCATTCTTTGTCCCTTCAGGTGCTAAGTACATTTTTTAGAAGAGAAGAGTCTTCCTTTTCATCTCTTGTTTCTAGAATACAATCACTTACTTCCTTTTTTACATGATTTTGTGATTTCATACAGTTCTTCGATAAGTTAAGGTACAAAGACAAAATTGGGGGTTCTTTTTCTGA
>JAYRBT010000181.1:10395725-10416859 GCA_036023395.1 Myiotriccus ornatus
TTTACATGATTTTGTGATTTCATACAGTTCTTCGATAAGTTAAGGTACAAAGACAAAATTGGGGGTTCTTTTTCTGATTATTTTTTAAAGAGTTGCTTATACTGGAAAGGGAGACTTATGGCTTGCTCTCAAGTGACTGAGTGCTAACACAGACATTCACTGCAAGATTAACCCTCATGTAGGTGAAGGCAGAAATTCTCAGTTTAAAGCTTTACATCAGGGTTAAGGGAACCATCTTTGTTCCATTTCTGTGTTGGTCTCAGCAATTCAAATGTTAGAAACACTGGAGGATTTTCTTGGGATCTTGATGTTGATATACAGAAATGCTAACAGAGCATTGTGCCAGAGGAAATCTGAAGTCCACATTGTCTGGGTTCTTATGAATGACGAAGGAGATTTCAAGTATTTTTTTGAAAATCTGTGTGCATACATAATTTAACTGATATCTTGGAAGGATTTCCCTTCTAAACTATAGTTCCTGACAAGTGCATACTATGAAGCAGAAAGCTGTGCTTCCCTCCCCTTAGAACAAAGCACCTTCTGGAGGTGCCTCTGTCTCTCTGTTGGCTGTGAGAGAGGCAAAACTTCTAACTCAGATTAAAAATCTAACTTTTAGACTATCTCTCACAAGAGAAGCTGCCCTCTGTTTTCAAAAAGTGTGGAGAAGGTGTTTCTGTTTGTTTAAGGAGCATGTCAGGTATGCTGTGTGGAAAGCTCCATTCTCAGGCTGGGTTTTCAGGTGCATACATGCGACGTTGGAGTGTAAGTCCCATTTGGAAAAGAATGAGTTTTCTGTTCCCCTGCTCCCCAGATAACTGCAGCCTGTCCTAGGGAAAGTATCCTTCATACAGTCAGGAATAATGTGGCCTTAGTTTAATTGATTTTTCTCATGTTCAAATTGAAGTTTCAGTGTTTACTCCAGTGTTGTTTATTGCAGCTTCCACCAGAATCAGATGAACTAACACATATTCTGTCATGGTTTGGTTCATATGGCAGAGGATTATGACTGGAAGGCCAGTGTTTTTCATTGGTTTAACATGACCTATTAGTGGGTCAAGACATTCCACAGTTGTGTGTTTTTTTGGGTTTTTTGGGTTTTTTTTGTTAAACTCGTCTATTAAATAGAAATTTTACAGTGGGTTTCTAATTTACATAGATGATTCAATGAATTAGAACTAGGGTCAGCTACTACTTTTTTTTTCCTGAAAAACATTAAATCATTAACTTTTGTTTTTAAAAATACAATAATTTTTACTTTTTGTTGGGAAGTATGAACTGTGCAGCAGAAGAATCACCTCTGAGGCAGATATCTGTGAAAAGGTCTCTAAAATGCCATTCTTGCAGCATTATGAGATTTGGTCTCCGTGCTATTTTACTAGTCTGTGTGCTGTAAGAAGGATTTGCAGTAGAGACTTGGAATTTCTGCAAAAGCATTTGTTCTGTACTAGCAGTACTTTGCAGGGAGATATCCAGATATTTCTTAAGATCTTGAAAGCTTGGTATGAAAAATCAGATTTTCCACATTCCCGCTTGCAACTTAAATCCAGAGCAAACAGAGGTCTCTTTATTTCATAAGCACTTGTTTAACGCTGGCTCTACTTTTGAGACTTATTGATTTTGGTGTATTCCAGGCCAGGAAAATCAAAGTCACATTGTGAAAATATCCTCCTGAAATAAGTTATTACCTTTTAATGCAGTTGTAAAGGATGACTTTTTGGTTAAGGCTCTGGCCTGGAACATGAGAGTTCAAGCTGAGTTCACCTCAAGACTGTGACCCTGACCACAGCTGTAGCCACACCAGGCAATCTTCCTGGGTCTCAGTTCCCCTCCCAAAAAATAGCACCTGTCACCTTAGGCTGATGACTCCTGCTGAGTATACAAATATAGCACAGATATAGAACATCTGCCCCTCGTCTGACTCTTGGCTGTTTCTGTAATGTAAGTGGTTACATTCTACAGCTGTCATAAACATCACAACCTCTGTTTCTGTAAACATCACAACCTCTGTATTACCACTTGTTTCTCTTTTACAGTCCACAGCATGGGGGACGTGAAACTGGTGACATCTACCCGAGTCTCCAAAACCTCGCTGACTCTCAGCCCCCCTGTCCCTGCTGAAGCACCAGCATTCACCCTTCCTCCCCGGAACATCCGAGTGCAGCTGGGAGCCACCGCAAGATTCGAGGGGAAGGTAAGAAACAGACGATGGAAGGCTTCTCCTTTTGGTTTTGCCCTTTCCTGAAGCTGACTGGTTGGCTGCAAAGACAGTGAAGTTGCCTCTGCAACACAGGACCTTCATTCAAGAAGAATACACGGTGTTTACCCTCCTGAGGGGCAGGAGCTTTACGGCTCTGTTTCTGTGTAGAGGAGGGTGTTCCAAAACCTGAGTATGTGCTAAGTATAACCTCGTTGAGCATGCCAGGCACTGAGTTTATTATCAGTGGAAAACTGCTTCAAGGGCTGTCTCTAATCAGCATGTTCTCCTCCTACAATTCTACATATTCTCCTACTGCATTTTCACACCCCTGCATCCTGAATCTTCCTGTTCACGGAGCTCCATGTGGGACACAGATCTAACCCTGCTGCAGCACGTTCTTCCTAGCAATGCTATGAATCTGTAACCAGCATTGTGACAGTTTTGTATCTGCGCCACCTGCCACAAATGTTGTTAATCTGAAAGCATAAAGAGCATTGTCAGAGGAAAGATTGATTTGTCCAAGAAACTTGTTAACCCAAAGGGTTTAAAAGGTGAGTAGTAGGCTGTGTGTCCCAGGGTTCCCCTTTCCTCATGTTTGGGACACTGAACTGTGCTTCCTGGCATCCATATTTCTTTAATGTTTCAATCCTGTTCCGTACTCTTGTTTGTTGTAGCTATCTTCCTTTCTCTCCTCTTCTTTTATCCCAGTTCTTTTTCTTGGAGCTGTTAGTTTTCCCTCCCAGCCCTTTCAGCTTCCTTCTGTTCATGTCCCACTCTGATTGCATGCTGACAGCTCCACCATCAAACTGAGCACTCTTTTAATCTCTGAAGTGATGGGACTCCTCCGACAGAGGCAGGAAACTGCAACTTTACTGTAACAAAAGCAAGGGCCAGAAGGAATTTGGGAAGTTCATAACTTCTGAAACTCTACCTTAAACAGAGGGCCCGCAGAGGGCATCTGATATTTATCTTATTTCTTTATGTAAGAACAGGCCAGGAACTGGGATTTTTCAACAGGAACCGTGTAGAAAAACAGGTTTTGGAGTGTATATGAGTTTTTAAGTGCAAAAGCAAAACTCAGAAATAGTTATTGGATTTGACTTTTTGAAGAAAAGCTGGCATTTTTCATAGAAAGCAAATTTTGATGAAAGTGTTTAAAACAAAGAACAGTTTTTTATCAAACCTTCAGTAATTTTTTTTTAGTGCTTACTTTTAATGCGATTTTAAGGCACCAGTAAGAAACCCTTTGTGTGTATGACATTGAGGAGTCCCAATGAGCATTTCCTTTCTTCCTGTTTTTATTGTTTTTCTTTTCCTCCCATCATTATTTCACTTTGATGCAAACACAGTGAGAAAATGGCACCATGTTACTACTTCATGCCTGTGACACCTGTGCCACAAAGCTGTTGCAATTCCAACTGGTCCTTCCAGACAACACTTCAACTGGCAATAACAGTACAGTGAAATTAAAGCTCAAGCATGTGCTAAGATTCGGTTTTACATTTCACATGTTTCCTAATCAAAAGCTCAGGTGGGATACTTCCAGTTTTTATTGCACTCCACAGAGGTTTTTATTATTAAGTCAAATGGAAACAATTGTAAAATATTATGGCCTACAAGCTAGAGGGACATCACTGCTTTGCATTTTTTTTTAGATCTGGTTTTAAAGTGTTAATTTTCCAGGGATACTTATCCCCTTTTTAAAGTAACTTTGAAGGCTGGAAGGGTAAAGTCTGAGGAGATTTTTTCGGTAGACAGAAAGAAACCCACAAATTCAATACTAATTAAACTGTCAAGTTAAATTTCCTTGAAGGAACAAAACTTTGATTGAAGTCCTGGGTTAGACCTGCCTTATGAAAATCTAAATTTATCTCTTCTGCTAGTTTGGAATATGAGCATGGCCAAAACCTTTAATTTTCCATTCTTAAGATGGGGATGACAGCATTAGTATTTTGTTTGTCCTCTTAGTCTAGTAACATGGGCAAGGTGAGGGGGAAAGCAAGTCCAGTTTGGAAGGATACTGTCACTTCACAGCTGCAGCTGCTGACCTTGTGTCATCTGGCTCCATCTTCGGCTGGTTTGTACAGTGCTGCTTCTTCTGTCATTTTAGTGTTTCAGAGGTTCAGAAGCACGGTGGACCTGTTCAGAACAGGTTCAGAAGGACAATCTTAAGAAAAACAATTCATTAAGATTTAGTAATAGAAGTTACTCAACATACTTAGTTTTTTCTATCCTGGAAAATAGGCTACAGATGTTATGATGGGTTGTTGCAGTGTAAATATTGAACCAGACTGAGGCTAAAGGAAAATAGAAAGTTTTAAAAATGGCTAGACAGGAGCTTTTCTTCAAAGAGTTCCTCTGCAGTGGAATTGATCTTATCAGGAAGAACAAACATTTTGAGAATCCAAGACAGGATATAAATCTGATGTTGTGGTGATTCTGTATTCTCATTAAGTGAACAAGGAAGAGAGGGTCCCAGAATTAAACTTTTTGGTTTTCTTTCCATCAGCATGTAAGATAAGTTGTGTGAAATGACAATTCAAGGGGAGTGCAGAAATGAGAAATAGCCCCAAAATGTAGGCGGTAGAAAGGAACTGGAGTTGCGTTTAATGCCTTTTTCTCTTCCTCCCATTACCACCCCGGTTTTCTTACTAAAATCTCAGGAAGTTTATCTACATCTGATTGCAGATCTCGTTTTTCCAGTGAGACCTCAGCATAAAAAGTTAAATCATCATTTTTCAAAAGTGTGAGCATGATTTTGGCCTGGAGCACAAACTGAGAGGTAGAAACACTTAGTAAGGCAAAGGCAAGTTACCTTCCCTCGATGCTCCCCAAATATGTGCTGCATGGACATTCAGTTGTTCACCACTAGATTACTGAGGTGATTTTTAGGGAAAACATTCCAGATTGTTACAAAAGTGTGTTGTGTGTTCTCAACTCCTTAGGACTTGATTGATGTGCTGTTCTTAATTGTGTGAGGTGAACAGCTCAGGGTTGTAATTCATGCCTCTGTTAAGGCATCATAGCTTGTCCATCAGAGCCTTTAAGAAATTCCTGGAAAAGGAGAGAAGCCAAAATGTTAGCAGGCTTTGGTTTAAGATGCTTCTTTCTCTGTTGTATTAAACACTGGAATTTTTATCAGTGCTTTGCTGTATTAAATTGTGATTGTATATCTTAATCTTTCTAATTCTTCTGAACACCACTGGATGATAATGCTGCAGGGCGTGGTAATGAAGGAGATTCCTTTCTTCGCAGCAAATATCATGGGGTTTCTGTGGCAAGTATCACATGAGAGGACAGGAAAATCTGTAAATTGTCAGAGGTGGTATTTTGATGCTGCTGGTAACATTTGATCAACTTGTAATTCAAGCAGAGTGTCCTATCAAAGTCTTAAAAACTTTGGGTGTTCCTAAATTTTACTTTCTGAATTGGGCAGGATAGTTTAAAATTTAATTTGTTTCAGTATCTCTCCCGTTCCGAAACTCAGCTGCACTATTGCATAGCAAAGGTTAAAAACATCACAGGAGACCAATAAGGATGTAATAGTTTAATTGTACTCACTGTCAAATGAAACAAAGCTTTTAAACATCTTCATGAGTTTCACTAGCTTTTCTAACTCCCATGGGGATGGCAAGCATATGTTAATGTACATGGGCAGAAGCCCTTCGAAAGATTTTTCACTGGAATTTGCAAATCTGTACAATTTTCTTTTCTTATGATGGGCAGAAGGTGGCCACAGATTTCCACAATTTTGCATGTTTTAGTGCCTACCTGAGTTTATTATCCTGTTTACTGGTCTTTCAGAGACTACAGTTTCAGTGACTGAAGACTGAAACCTGTTTTATGTCTGAAACTCCATCCTTTTTGATGAGACCTCCTCCTTCATATATAGGAATTTGACTTCTAATTATTGGCCAGCTTTATCCGGCTGTGAGTTCCCACTATAACTGTTAGAGGGGAAGATACATCTCCGTTACAGAACTGAGCATTTAACTGAGTTATTTAAATGTTGCCATGACTCCACTCTGCACCCACCTATACCCACAGCCTAAGTGTTGCTCTCAGCCTAAATTGGCCCATCCTGGGGGCTCAGGTTCAGCTTTTGCTGGGGTTTGTGAGCCTTGTCATGTGTGTATTAAGAAGGTAAGTTAATCCTCCAGTTCCCTTTCTGCATATAGAAGGCTCAAAAGTTCTTTCATTACTTCTTGGGGAAATCTTAGAAAGCAGATTAACTTTCTCTGGGCAGGAAAAAATACCAGGATCTGAAGTCCTGGTGATGTTGTGAAGGTGAATAGAGCAGCAGGATGGGCTGACTCCAGCAGGGCTCTGCACTGGGACTGCCCACGTAAGGAGTCAGCTCTCACCCTCATTTCGCTAGTCCATGTTAATTTCTGTATAGAAAAATACTTAAGGCATGGAGAGATTTCCTTATGTTTCTGCAGAAAACTGTTGGAGAAGCTGAGAACAAAAAGGAGAATCTTTAGGGTTCTGTAACCACTGAACCACATTCACGTGATCTATCACGGAGTTATAGAATGGCTTGAGTTGGAAAGGACCTTGAAGATCATCTTTCCCCCTCAATTTAAGCTTTTGTTCTGAGACCAGTACAATAGTCTGTAGCAGGAGTTTTACCTTAAAAAAAAAAGTAAAATGAAGGTGGTTGACCAAAAAAAGTATTTTTAATTGATGAATATGTGATTAGATGCCTGAACATAATTTTGCTGAACTTAATAGCAATAGACTCACTACATAAAAAATATAGCATCGATACATCTGTTTCTTTACTGTAATGTCAAGAGAGTCAAGCACTTAAAAATGACAAATCAAAGAATCATCAGTTTCCACTTAACCCTTCCCTGTCCAGAGTGATATTAACCTCTGCATTTGATTGCAGCAAAGCACTTAACCTGCCTTGGTATAATTTTTGAGAGTAATATTGATGGTCCTTCATTTTATGAGCCTAAAAAACATTTGTGCTACAGCTCTACTTGAGAGGAACAGCCAAATATCGTGCTACAGACCACAGACTGTTTGCCCAGGGGTCAGGAAAGAATTTTTCTCCTTGGACAAAGTGCTGTGCACTTGGCAACAGTGAAGTGTGGGTTGTTTTTCTGCTTCATGTGAACCATCATACATGGTCCACTGCAGAACCAAGATATTAAGCTACTAAATCTTCCCCTTCCATCCCCCTCTATCTAAGGGACCTGGATGGCAAATTTTAAGGCGAGCCAGGCCAATGTCAAATCCTGCCCTTTCAATGTGTTTTCTGGTTGTCCTTTTACCACCCTGCTGTTGCAACACCCTGTTTGTTTGTTCAAATCACTGAAGTCCAGTGATGTGCATCAGTTTGCCAATTGTCTGAGTTGCTTTTGCTGCTGCTGATTGCATGGGTACCGTTTGAAACATCCTGCCTGAGAATGTGAGCTGGGATCAGGCAATGGGAAACAAGAGGCACTGGGAAGACCCACTGTGATTCTGCCATCTGTTCTGAGATGGAAAGGAGACCCATTTATGTGGTGTATTCAGAGGTAAAGAGTAGGGAAGCATTTCAAGAATGAAGAATGTGTTAAAGAGAAACACTCCCACAGCATTTGTAAATTCTTTCAACTGCCTGCTAATGGAAAAACTGATTTCTGTTTTGTTTTAGTGTGGATGCTGCACCAGCTTTGCATGGCAAAAGCTTTGGTATCTTCTCTTAGTTTGGGGCTCAAAGCAGCAACGTGTGCTCAATTTCCAAGCCTCAGTCAGCAGGCACTCCAGAAGTAAACATTAATTACAATGTATGCCGAGATTTCAGATGGCGGGAACTGACAGAAGCCCACATCATGTCAGAGGGTGATGACATGGCACAAAATCCTTTGTTGTTGGCATGAGATGCTTGCTGTTATAAGATGCACTGGGCAGCCAATCGCATGAAGCTGCCAGTGGATTTGGATCTGCACTTTCTGGAGGGGTGTCTGTTCTGGCCATCTGAGGAAGAAACTCAGAAAAGACCCATGTTTTCATGGGAGACAGTTGTCTGATGGGAGTGAATGCTGTGGGAAGACTTGTACTAATCTGTAAAACTAACATGCACTGTGATACTCCCAGAAACCTGATATGAAACACTGAAGTATGTTTCAAAGGAAAAGAATTGAAAAAGTTCCTCACTTGACTGGAGATTTTATTTGATCTTTCCACAAACCGTTGAGCATTCTTGGGAAAAATGTGGTGCAGTGAGAAGTTACTGAGACATTTTATATCAGACAGACATTGCGATACAGACAGCTGAAATTAAAAAACCCACAAAAATAAACACAGATCAGGTGACTGTGAACAGGTTATTGCACGTTGTGCTGTTTGGATCTTCTACTGTTATGTCCTTCCTTGGTGTAATCAACCTCCCACTATATTCACTTACCACAGTGCTGGTTTTTCACCCATACCGGTGTTCTCATGAGTAATGCATGCATCATTTTATTTGGTTTTATTTTACTGTGTAACTCTGTACTGGCATACAGAAACAGTGTCTCAAATGTCTTTGCACAAGGCCAAAGTGGAAGTGTCTGCTCTGCTGGGAAGTGGTTACGGTGTCAGTCAACATCACTTCCCCACACAGTGTCATCCCAGAATTATTCAAAGACACTTCCTTTCATCAACTGGCACAAGCACCCATGTGTTGACACCCATTTTCCCTGCTTTGTAAATGATATGTCCTATAACAAAAACTGCAGGTGTGCAAGATGCTGCTCAAGAAATTTCTAGATTGTAGACAGGAGTGATGGCCTGTGGGCTCCACTTCTACTTCTCATAAATTGATTTCATACCTCTCTGCCTGTCACCTGTGGCCATCACAGTTATACTTAGGGCTTTCCTGGTGGGAATATTTAAGCATTCCTTGTGTAGTCTTTGTGCAGAGTGTGTGATGATGCTCAGAATTGCTGCACTTAGTGCACTGTCCCACACAACTGATTGGTGCACACGCTGAGGCAACAGCCAATATTTCTGGATGTCTGGCAGCAAAGTTTGGTCAGACCTTTTGCAGAGTTGCTTCAATCTACCAGATGTTCAAAAATCCCGGACAATGCTGAATATCCTCAAATTCCACCCAGGCAAAATTTCTAAGCAGGAAAGAGGCCACAACTGGGGAACACTGAACGTACAGTATCCCTATTATGAGTTGCCATTTTTCAGGGTTGATTTTATTCTTTTGTATAATTGATGCAGTGTAATTGACTTTTGTATAAGTGATTCAGTAACCCACTGAACTGTGGAAGAAATGTGCTATTTGCCCTTAGCCCATTTATTACTGTGTTTGCTTTCTGTCTCCTTTCCCACCTTAATTGCTTATCTATGGCCAGCTGGGGACAGGAGTTCTGCCGGTCCATGCAGTGGCAGAAGGATTGGCTCCCTATTCTTGTTTGTTGTGGTACTCACTGCTGTAATTAACAGAACATCAAAAACAATCTAATAATAATGGTGCTAAGAATAATAGAAGTTTTTTAGAATACTTTAACTAATGTACCTATGAAACCAAAGACAATCTCATATTATTTTGTGTAGTATCCACTCAAACCAGTGTTGTTTAAACTGAAGCCGGACCACGCATTTGTGCTGCTCTTGGTCCCCACTTTTTCTTTCATTTTCTACTTTTTCTTCAGTGTGTTTCTAAGTGTTTTGGTTTTGAGGTGGAAGCAACTTAAATCGCATGATGAAGCTGACAAAAAAAGTCTGTGTGATTTAACTGCATCTACCTGCCCCCAGTCTGAACTGAGGAAACCAACAAACTGCTGACTCTGACAAGGGTGCTGTAGGTGTCTGTTTTGTGATCACCCACTACTGGAATGTATTGTTGTAAAGCATGGGTTTGTGTCAGCTAAAGAGGACAAGAGTGGTTATTTAAGAATTTATCTATGAGGATGGCCCTAAGGCTGATTTTGAAGAACATTTACTTCATTCGTAAGGATTTCTGGACTCGCTATCTTCTATAGTAATAAAACAGAAATCAGAAAAAAAAAAATCTTGAATTATGTATTGACAAATTTGCAGAGGAAAAGAAGATATAAAATATTCATATTGTAGTGTAAAGGAGGTTCAGTCTTCTACAAAAATAATGTGGACTAAATACCATGACTAATCATAAAGTCCACTGCTTAGGCATGATAGCATAACAGTGTCTGAAAAGGGAATAGAACAAAATCTAGTGGTTTCCCAAGAGAAAAACAGCTAATCAGCATATCCTAAATAGCTGAACAAAAATATAGTCAGAGATTGAGACCATGTAGGTCAGAGTAGAACCAGTTAGTATAATTCTTCTTATTTTTCTTGTCCCATGATGGTTAATCCTGAATCTCTCAAATTTCAACAAAGTCTTATTAGGTTCTTCAGTTCTGTTTTTAATTTGAAAAATATCATCATCTTTTCCAGACTAGTCTCCCTTGCTCCTCTGGGTCAGTGCATAAGTCTTTGTTGTGGTCAATTCCACTGGCAATAAAACTCATCATGTAACATTGTGCTTTCTTATTTAAATAAATGGTCTTAGCAGTACATGAAACATGACTGCAACTTAATGTAATGATGTTTTAAATTTGATTTTTTGGGGAATTGTGCATTTCACGGTCATAATATGTTTGAAGGTTAAAAAAGACCTAGTAAATGGAACAGTGTGAGTAGTTGACTTTCTTTTCCCTGCCCTGCAATAGCCCATAGTGGTGTGAGAGGGATGAAAAAGTGGGGAAAGTACTTTGGTTGATTTTTTTTTTTTTCTTCCAGAAATGTGCCCCCAGCTTAAATTTTGTTTTTCTATCTGACCCAATAGGTACAACAGAATGTTTATCATCAGACGTGCATTTGGCTAACTAGAAATATTTTTGCCTTCTGCCATCATAAGCCAGGCTTAAATTCACTCCAGGCCTTTGTGTCCATCTGGGTGACGAAACCACAAAGGTCAGGGAGGGGCTCAGTGCCACATGTAACAATGAGAGCCCCACATAAAATAGCAAACTATGGATTTGACTGTCTATAAATGTGTCCCTTAGAGCTTGCACCGAATGACACCAGGTCACAATTGTGATGCAGGAGAAGAGAGTAGTCATTATTAGCTGGCAAGCATGATGCATTCAGAATCTTTGCAGAAGGCCACATGTGGAGAAGGTTTATAATCAAAACACATCATTACTCATTGCAGTTTTGCTCAGTGCACACTCACTCCAGCACCTAAACTCCAAAGCTGAAAATTTCAGCTTTTGACATGTTGCTTGGCTCTGTTCACTCACAAATGCAGTATGAAGTTTGGAAACCTACTGGGCAAAACCAGACAACATCATTTTTTTTCCATGTAACATCTGGACTCCCTAGTACCTCAGTGCCTGCTGAACAGCAAGACACATGGCTGTGAATCGTGTACAGCCGAACCCATTCATGAAGGGGAGAAGCCAGTCAGTCTGACAGCGAGCAGGGAGGGCTGGCTGCTCCCCAGAGGAGTGTGAGCCAGGACCTGAGGAGGAGCCGCTCACGGGCTGTGCCATCACCAGCTGGGCCTGGTCCCACAGGCTCTGCACACAGCAGGCAGTGCCATGGACTCTCACAGGGTCTACTGATGGTCCCAGACATGGCAAGCAACGAATGGGTTCAGGATTCCGAAAGCAGACACAGCCAGGAACAAAAGTAGGCAAGGCCAGATTGTCCTTCCATAAGTTCAATTTCTAATGTTCAGTCTGTAAGGCATTTTCTGGTTACTGGAGGTTACTGCATTTCTAGCAGGGGCCTGAAACAGCACCTGTTTTTGTCCCTAAGTTGCCAAGAGCTCATTGTTTAGTGTTAGGGGACAAACCTGCCTTCATCATGATTCTTAAGCCAAAAGTCAGCTTTGAGTCAGTCTGTAGTTCAGCATCCCATGTGAATACACATCTCTGTGTTCTTCTCTTATGCTGGGGAAATAACCTTTGGAAGAGGAAAGATGTCGATGTGTTGGGGTAGTGCGTGATAAGGGAGACACTGCTACTCCTGCTGTCAGAGACTACATGTCAAAGCTCTGGAGCCAGAAAACCAAGGCATTCCACTGAAGGGAATGTCCCTGAGGTGACTCTTCAAGTATAAGGGCTTGGAATTGCCTGCCTAAATATGCTAACTTTATTCCTCTAGGAGACCTGACAACCAAGTTGGGAATTAAATCATGTTTGTTGACTCACAAGTTAGTAACCCGACCTCTGAGCTAGCCATCCCACATGAAGAATATGTTGTAGTGAGAGTCTAGAGATGATCTAAGCTCTTATGCCTTTATTCTTCACAGGAGTTTTAGGAATAGACATAGTGGAAACCTGGAAATTTTCCATTTAAAAAAAAAAAAAAATTCAGGCTTTCTGATGATGAAGAGAGCTTTATTCTCTGTAAGTCAGTGCATCACTGTAACCTGGAGCCAAACAGAATAAAGCAATTCTTGTCTTCTGAAAATATTATAGCTAAAACTGGTACAAATTCAAAGTCAGCTTTGCATTGTTTTATTGTTTATATGGAGACCTTTGTAATTCATGTGAAGAATGAGGCAAAATGGAAAAATAAGTTATTTTATGTTTCTTTCTGAATTTTCCTTGTTTTTCTTCACATTTTCAAAATACTGTGGTAAATGTTACTCTATAAAAATACTATTTATTATAAACACAATAGCTTAGCTTACTAAAATAATGATTAAAAACCATACTTCATGCCAAGTGCAGTGTACAAAAGAACATTTCATTTGAAGATGCTGACAATCTGCACACATAGCCCAAAGAGAATGGAGAAGCAAAGACTGACAAATTAAATAGTTCTGCTCAAGGTTACTTGCCTTTTGGCAACAGAATACTGAGATTATTTCATCCAGCTCTGCACTTTCTCAACTCATGTTGAATCAGAGTGGTAATTTTCCTCTAGCTGCATAGTAGAGTCAAATTGTAACTCTGTGGCTTGAGAGTTTGCCATTCTTTCCATGTGCCCCATTATATGCCAGCAAACCTATAGTAAGGGTGCATGTATTATTTAAATTGTTTTTGCAAATTTTAGAATATGAATGTAGGGCATGCTGTTTCGTGAAAGGTTTGTAAATGCACCCACACGTGGTAGTGTGTGAAATCTAACCCATTTATATCGTACTCCCATATTCATAAACAGACATAATGAATTATAAATAATTATTAAAAAAAATAAAATGAACAAAGAATTTTTCTGTTCTGTGAACACCCTGGCACAAGAGTTCAATATACTTAAGCTTGATTATTTTTGTCTATATGAATTCTGGTGTTCCTTTATAGAAGAATAACTCAGCAGTTTGTCCCTGCAGGGAGGCAAATATAAATATTTCAAAACAAAGTTATGCTAAAAACCAAGGCACTGGAAGAAAAATTATGATAAAATCTTGGAAATGCAGATTAAAGAACTATGGCAAATGGTATTGATTTTTGCTTATTTCATGGTACCGCTTGAACAGCCTAATTCAAGTAGAGTCCTAGTGTATGTCTGTGGATGGTATCTAACACACACACACAGGTCAGAATAGAGTGGGATCCTTCTCTGCTGGCCTTCCCAGCTAAAGCAACAGAGGAAATAGTCATTGTTACCCCCTTGACATTTATGTGGGATACTGAGACATGGTGAGATTTACTGGCTTGTGCAAGGTCACACAGAAATACAGACTTGGATTCAGAGCTGAACTGCTCCTCCAGAGGTTCAGTTCCCATCCAGTACCTCAGACACAAATCTATCCTTCTCGCAGATAAACAGCTTCTGATTTTGGAAGAGAAAGTTGGGATTTGCAACAGGTGTGAATATCACAGCTCTCTAGATGACTGCTGATGGACTCAGAACATCACCTTTCCAACAGCAGAATTAGGTCCTCAGAGTGTTGACACAAAGCTCGTCTGTTGGTCCTGCTAATGGACGGAAGTGTAGACAAAGACTTCTCTGCTCGGGAGAGTATTACACAGCCACAGGTTTAATGGAAAACACTCTGTTGGATTTGTTCAGACCTCTCAATAGCAATGCCAGCAACTGCAGTGAAGTTCAGCTCTGCTGAAAGCATACACAGAGTAAGCACTTCTTCTACAACCCAAACAAATGGAGCTACTTGTGAGTGTGTGTGTGTTTCTCTTACCGAGATCACAGCAACTTCAGTTTTGAGAGAAAGCATTAGAAAGAAGAGGCGAGCCCACAAACTTTCTCTTGAACTCAGCACATCTATAAATATTTATCCTGAACTGTTGAACTAGAAATTTATAGCCACATCAATTTGTACTTAACATTTCAGTTAGTGCTTTGAGGGTTTTTCCTTTTAAACAGTTGTTGCTCAGCCCTTGCTTTTTATTTTTATTTTAAACATAGCCATTCATACGTTGTACAGTCTGAGTTACCTCTCCTAAGCTGTTATTGGAGAGTGTATGTGTGTATTTGGGAAAGCTTATAGATTTTACAGGATGAAAGACAGTTGCTAATGAGCAGTTGACGTTCTGCAACAGGATTTTGTAGGGAAGTCTTAACTTTTTAATGCATGGCAGTAAATTGCACATAGTGGAATAAACAGTGCAATGAGAAATGGCAGTTGTTTAGGCTGTCTAATGTATTTAAATCTTCACAATCCAGCACTGCATTTTATATCCCTTTGTAATCACATCAGTTGTACTTTTTAATGAAGTTTAAAACAAATGGCGCTTCTCAGCCCCACCAGGAAGCACTAACCAAGCAGTTCACAGAACTGAGGAGAGTTTTTGTAGCCTATCCAGAGCACAGCCTTTGCCAGCAGACAGTCTTTAAATGAACATGCAACTGTGCAGGCAACTCAGCAACAAAGTCCACTTTTAGCATTTTCTGTGGCCACAGCCAGGCTCCTGAATTGCAGGAAACAAATCTCATCTGGTTGGAAGCTGAGGGCATGTTCATCCAGAGCACAGGGTGTTTGTTACCACCTTACACTCCAGGTGCTGATTGCTGCCCTTAAGTATGGATTTCATAGCTTTAAACAAATTTTCCAGTAGCTCTGTGTTTTGGGCACAGAATGAAGGCATGTTTTCTTTTTTTTTTTTTTTAAATTAGTTTTCCACAATAGGTCGTGCATACTGTGTGTGCTCATGTAAATTTGTAGAGATTCCTTATCAGTTGATAGCATGTACTGATAGGATGTACTGATACTGAATCCCTAAGAACAACATCCCTAAGCTAGGAGAGCATGAAGCTCATTTGTTCAGTGGCAGACCTCCTACAAGAAGATAGGGCCACACTAGTATTCAGTGACATGTAAAATAAATTCACATGCCATTAAGACAGAGACTTCACATCAGTAAGTTAAAAAAAAAAAAAAAAAAGTCTTTCAGTCTTCCAGAAATAATATGTAATGGAAAAATAATTTTTGCGAGTTTTATTGTGGTCAATAATGAACATTCTCTTGAGAATAAAAAGAAACAGAGCAGATTGTCGTCTTTAAAAAGGGTCTGCCAATTCAAACCCCAAATATTTTTGTTATGGAGGGATTGTTGCTCTGAAAATAATTGATGCTGTTTGGTTGCGCTTCGTTCGTGTGGTATCAGCAGAGTCTTTTGACCTGATGCTGTCTCAGTCTCAAGCTGTGGCTCAAAGCATCTGGATTCTGTGATCAGTTTTGTGAGGTAAAACAGCAAAATATTTACAGTTTCCTTTCTAAGTGGGGACATGCACATATTTTGCTAATGACGGAGCAAAATGTCAGTTTTCATTTCATCCTGTACTTGTTCAGGGGGCTTCCTCGTGCTCGTGCTTGATCTAAACAATCATTATCTACCTTTCTGAATTGTTATTGAATGAAGGATGAATGAAGGATTCACACCTGAAAGTTAAAATGTACACCAAGTCTTAAAAAGTAAGCTTGTGGCGGTGGGAAGAGGGGAGAAAACTTCTCAAAAAATTATTTTTATTGTGATAAACTGTTTCATGTTTCAATCCTTTACTGCTGCAAATAAAATTTATGAACAAAAGTAGTGGCAAACAGAGGAAATGAAGCTGTCATGTTGAACTGGATATGAATGAACCACTCCTGTTCTGAAACCTCTTGCAACACAGTGGAACTCTGGTCTGATTTCTCAAAATCCCATAGCAAAGATTGCTGCTGCTCTGAAATGAGCACTGGTCCTACCAGGAAACTTCTGACATTCTCCTTACAGCATAATCCTAAGTGACCCTTAACCATGCGCTTAGGTCAGCTATTTCTTTTCAATTTTTAAGCATTTTAAGCATTTTTTAAGCATTAAGCCTCAGAAAATTTAATACCTATGAAAAGGTGGTCCCTGGGAAGAAAGCTTCATCTTTGCAGTTTGCCTTATTTTTTTGCTTTGAGAAGAGACTCAGAACCAGAGAAAATTCTCATTAAAACTGGTGAGAGTTTCACCCAAGAGAAGGCTGCTAAGTTTATCTACCGAGTTTTGAAGAGATCTCTTGTGCTTGTCCTTGCCTTTGAAAGCTTTTTGGCCCATACACGTGGCATCACTGAAGCTACTGAGACCCGACAGAGCTGCATCTTAGTAAGTTGCTCACACTCTCCTATGGTGGTGACTTAATTCTCTTATTTGTAACACTATTTTACATGGTTCTCATTTTGCTGCCAAAACTCTGGACCTGTTCTGTTTGGATCCTCTTTACTGTTCACTCAATACTGTGCACTTTGATATCTGCATACAAACACTATTCATGGTAAGAAGAGCAGTGGCCTCCCTGTGCTGCAGCTTCATTTCAGTCTTCGCATTGACTCCTGCAACTGCAAGTTTGTTGGCAAGGAGGAAACATGGTCAGATTATTTGATGTAACATTACTAAATATGGACTTTTAGTGCGAGTTTGACAAAGTCTGAGTGTCTCTGTGCCTCAGATCCTCAGCTGTGAAGTTATGAAGGCAAAGTTACAGTTTCCCAAGAGACAGCGACCTGTTTCAGAACTGAAATTGCCTTGAGTTTGTACATAACTCAGTTTCCTGCACACTTCTACTTCGATAAAATGCCAGAATTTTACCGCTTTGCAGAGACCTTGTCCTGTTTGTGTGCCAGGATGGCATCTGGGTGGCACTGGAGGATATAGCCTAAGCTTTCTCCTAGTCTTTATGCAAGGTTTATGGTATCAGACTAGTTTTGAATTGGCAGCCTAGGGAAGCATTTTTAAAAATGGGAGAAATCAGACAATGACTAAATTCAAATATAGAGCTGAAGATGGACAGAGATTCAGTCTATTTATAATCCCATATTAAGTTCAGAGAACTTGTACTTGCAGGAAAAAAGGTCCAGGTGAGCTCTGTGGGTGGTTTGCATAAAACTCTTGTCATGCACTGAATGGCTACAGGTCAGCTGGCTACAGAGTGGGGAAAGTAGAAAGGCAGATGTTGCTACTGGTAGAATGATTTATTAAGGCTCCATCAGAACAGCTCTGCCACTCTGAGACAGAAACACCTGTGTGAAAATGCCCCCATCAGTGTAACAGAGGTTTACAGCCTCTGGTTCAGTTGCTGATTGACATCCCAGCTACACACACACGCTCCTCTATACAGTGTGTTCCCTTCATGTCCTCTGTGCAGGAAAGGGTAGAATTCATCTGGATAGCGTTCTGAATTTCAGCTGAATGATGTTTCAGGTTATTTTGGAGCTGTCTGAAGGCTCCTATAACAGTGTTACTTTCAATGCAATAAATTTAAACTTCTTATTTAAATGAAAGAAAATCTAATTTAAGAAAAACACATACACATGTGATTAATTCTTAAAGACATAAGTAGGGTTTAAATATTCTCTTAAGAGCTGCATTAATTGGGACTGGTGTTTGAACTCAGAAATTCTATAAACTGAAGGCAGCTTGGCACACAGTGCTACTCTGAAATTCCACAGGAGTCCTTCAGAAAAAACATCAGACAAATAGACTTCTTGAGGCTGTGGTACCTGGGAACGCAATGCTTTATTCAAACAGCTACACTCTGGTGGCTGAGCACAACGCCAGTACTCAGTGGACCTCTGGAAACTCCTGACACTGAATTTCACAAAAGAAATATGATTAAATGCAGAAGATTGAAGAAGAAATTATCTGCAGCTGCTGTCTGCTTTGCAGTTAGCAGACCATGTCCTCCACGGATAGGTCATAAATTCTTCCCTGCTGAGTACCATAAAAACTCATTCCCCCAAAGAACTGTGATAGTATGTGTAGTTCAGTACCTTTGCCATCTGCAAAAAGGGGTTGAAGAGACAGACACAGAATAAGCAGATTATGCAGAACTGCTTTTAAAGAGTCAAAATTAAAGTTGGTGGGGTGCCATTCGCAAAAGGATCTCGTGTTTGGTGTCTGGACTATAAAACATCAAGTGCCATTTGGCACTGATGAGTACAGAGCAGAAAAATAGAACACACCCAAGGTTTACAGAAAGACCATTACTTTTTCTTCTATGCTTTAGGTAATGCTTTGAGATGAGCATGTTTGTTCCTACCATGTATTCCAGTTTTGCTCCAATGAGACAACTGTGGATTCTAGACTGGTCTGGAGAAGAGGCAGGTTATCCACTTTGTTTGCAAGGTTATAGCTAAGTCTCCAAATATTTAACATTTTCATGTTTAACCTTGCCAGGCAAGTTCTCTGTTTTACAAGCAAGCTTTTAAAAGGGATAAGCTATTCTTGAGGTACGGTTTGTGTGTGTTTAAAGTCTCAGAAGGAGCTTCACAATGTATCATGTCCACTTTCCTTTATCAAGAACATCTGCTGTTCATTTGTTAAAGCAAACTGCAGCTTGAGCCTAACAGGAGCTTTGTTACAAGACTTACAAAAGAGCTGCACCGGCCAGAACTGTTTCCCACCTGCACTAACCGTAAAAATTAAATTAAAATCAAATTGTACTACATATTAGGTGGGCTGTAATCATGATGTTCAGCTGTAGTCTCAACAGTTTTATAGCACTTCTTTCCTAAGACTGAAATTAAGAGTTCACAGCAGTGTAAACTATCAAGAAGTGGCTTTTTTTTCTAGTTTGAGAGCACAGCTCTCTCTACATGGACAGATCACGTGTTATGGTGTATCCAATTCTTAGCATCCTCTTCTAAGTTTGTTCTCAATTCCCCTCACATGTCTTTTGATCAAGGTCCCGATCCAAAAATCTCTTGGCTCTCGACCCAAGGAAGGCAGGGGACAGTGGCTAGAATCTGATGACTATGGGAAACACCTCTTTTTCTGTAGGACCTAGGATGAGCCCCATCTACAGAATACCTGTTACTATTTGGATTGAGTCTCTTTGCATGAGAGCCTTCAACTGTATGACCTTCAGACGAGCCCGTCTAATAAGTAGCTTGCAATAAAGTGAATAATCCATTTTTGCCGAAGCCTAGATACTGTAAGAAGAGGTACACTGTGCAGTCTCTACCACATTTCAAGTGTGCTATACACTGTTTTTTCCTCTATCTTCACTTCTTTGACTAGAATTAAACTTACAAAATGTGTCATGCTACTCAATCACATTTCTTCTGCTGCTTTCCCAATACAATCTGATGGCTCATTACTTCAAGTTTTGCAAAAAGTACAGGTAGTTTTTCCCTACTATTAACTAGCAATGAGTATTTGCTATGCCAAATTTACAGGCAGCAGAATAAAGCCAAAGTTTGTCAGATATTCTGAGTGGTTTTCCACATGTCTCTTGATGTCTCATTCTGGTGTGACTTCTAATCATCTGCCCACAGCAGACACTTGGGAGCTCAGTGGTAACATTTGACAGCTCTAACTGGGGCTATCCTCTTTTTATCCCTTAGCAGCTTCTGTTCTCTGTGGCCTTTTCTGACATGTAGTTCCCAGAAACTGATGGTTTCTGGTCAAAGATGGGCATGGAACAGAGAAGAGGCTACAAAGCCTTCTCAAATTTCCCTCAGTTTCTGGCATTCCTTAACGTTAAGATAGGCAGGCAGCCAAATAAGCAAAACACCTGCTGTTCCTTTAGAGGAGCTCACTGCTGTCAGACATCAACTACCAACCCACTGGCCAATTTCTCTTGAAAGTTTAGTGCTTGCCCTGTCCACTGTGGTTGTGGGAAATAGTTTATTTTCTTCTGCTTTGCAGGTACTTTTATGCATTAGAAAACATTTCTCATTACTGCTTTTCTTCTTGTATGACTGGTTACCCAGCTCATCCAAACCATTTTTTTGTGTTGTTTCACAACTTCCAGACACTACGGTCTAACTATAAATGTACTAACTACACCACCAACCACCAGTGTTTTAAAGAAATTCTTTGTGTTGCAATGATTGAGATACAGGCTAAGAGCATCACTCATAATAGCCTCAAGGGCTGCATGTCCTTAAAAGTCTCAAGACAAGTGGAAAAGTCTATATTTTCACAATGCCTTATTTGTGTCCATGTACACATTCACTCCAAGAAGTATACATTGTGTTTTTCTGTCTCAAATATAAATGGGCAGTTATGATATCAAGCTGTTCTCACTGAGAACCAGGTGTCCAAAAGCAGAGTAATGTACCTGCAGAGGCACAGAACCTGCTTATTTTGGAGCGTTAATCATAGAATCATTAAGGTTGGACTCTAAGATCACCAAGTCAAACCATCAGCCTCTCACCCCACACGTTCACCACTAAACCATGTCCTCAAATTCTACTCTGTTATTCTTTACAGCCAACAAAGGGGACAACTTTCCTCAAAAAGCAGCAAAGTATGAAAATCAGATTGAAAGATTCATTTTCAATGCATGTGAATAGATAATATTTCTGTCTTTCAAATCAATTTTCTTCAATTCTTCAGTTCTTGGATTAAACCACCCAAATGCAACTGATTCTTTTATTGAATTGATTGAATACTACACACACACATAGGTCTTAATTCTGGACTTTGTGGAATTAAGGCAAAGGTAGTCTACGGAAATAGCAGCACAACTGAATGCTGTGTGCTGACAAAATCTGGATGTCTTAAAATTCTGATTTCATGGGAGAAGGATTGTCTCTTCT
>JAYRBT010000181.1:10416959-10546647 GCA_036023395.1 Myiotriccus ornatus
CACAACTGAATGCTGTGTGCTGACAAAATCTGGATGTCTTAAAATTCTGATTTCATGGGAGAAGGATTGTCTCTTCTAGGGAATTTTAGTCATTAGTGAATTCATATTGCAGCATTTGAAATAATCTCCACGGGGGGAGTTATTTTGAATAGCAACTTCTTAACAGTTGTAACATTGCCAGTCTGAGTACAACTTTTGATGTGCCTGTCTATAGATGATGTAATTTGAGAAGATTCTGCAAGCCAATAAATCCTTTTGATAGCTGTTTTCTTCCTGATCTCATTGCTTCTGTGCTAAATATGACCTTAAGCAGCAAAATGGGACATTTATCTAGTCCTTAACATCAAGCACTGAACACCTCAGCCAGTATAATGATTGTAGTGCTAGAATAGGTCATGTTAATGTTTGCCATCATCTCTAATAGTCTTTAGGTGTTATTATCAAAGTGAGAAAGACTCAATAATGGTACACACAGTGTCAGTGTTTCACAGTTTGGTTTATTGTCACTTATGGCTGACTCTTTTGGGTGCTGTGGGTTTATGTTTTGTTCATTGTGGACCTCACTGGAGCCACTGATGTGTTTAAGCAGGCAAACCTATGGTTCTTTGAAATCAGTGTATAAACAGCTCTGTTATGGACACAGATATAGGTCAAATTTTAGAAAATCTCTCCTGTGCTTTTGATCAACCAAAACAGTCACTGAATATATTTACCACTGGCAGTCACTGAGTGCCTTTTGCTTTGTGACAGTGGGGAATAGTCTGTAGCTGTGCATTTTTCAGTAATTCTATCCTTTAGTGTACAGCTACCATGGACTTGTTCTATTTTTGATCCCTTACTTCTTTTCTTTGGGAAAACCTAGTGCCATCCCTCTTCAATAGCATTCCCTCAGACCCAGATGCAGAACAATCCTAGCTCTGGGAGTTCCACACACAACAGGTTCTCTCTCAGCTCTTTCCCCTTGCTGGGTTGATGCACAGAGGAGAAGGCCTGTTTTACCTTAGCAGACTTTCCCAGGAACACTCTAAGCAATTGATGGGTCCAGACAAAACTCAGAACTCATGTTTGTGCTGTAACAATGGCTATTTGCTGCTTGCTGTCAATTTTCCACTTGTTATTGTTGTAGAAAGGTAAAGAGAAGCTGTAGCCTCACTGGGACTGGCAACACTCACACAGGCCAAGCTGTAAATAAAGGTTATAGCCTTCTGCTGCTGGGCATTAAATAAGCAGATAAATTTCTGTTTGCTGTGGATTTATTCAAGGCAGATGTTTTTAGTGAGCTCTGGAAAGGCTGGGAGGAATATAAAACCTGCTGCAGTTCTGGAATTGATCCATTAGGATCAAAACCCAGTAACCAGTGATTTGTTTAAGGGTCCCTGACACTTTTATGGCAAGACTATGTATTTCAGATAGGTCTGGCTCAGTTTGAAACACATTCCAAACCCAAACCTGAAATAAATCCTTGCAACAGAGCAATTCTGTAAACTTCTGCTTTCCCATAATTTCATTTTTGACAAAAAATGAAAGAAAAAAAAAATCAGAGTTTGGGAAGGGAATGACTTAAACTTTTGAAAGGAAATGGCATGCTGATTGCTGTGTTTGTAATTTTCAGTGTGGCATTTCCTCAGTGTCGAGGTGTGGATGAGCAGAAAACACAGACGTAGCAAGCATGAAATAAACACACACAGAAGAAATGGAAAAATACTTATTGTAGCCTCAGTCATGTGATACTGGAAGGACACATATAATGGTGTACCAGGGCTTGAGGGGTCAGCTAAAAATGGCCTTGTGTGATCCAAGAGGGACTTAGGAATATTATAAAACAAAAAGGAAAAAGGAAGAAAGGCATTTCCCATTGCTTCGACCCCAGTTGCTCCTTGGGATGGTTGATGGAATGTTAATACTTGGGAGCTTTGAAGCTGGGTTGAACAATACAGCAAAAGCACCAGAAGGAATTATGGTAAACTGGAAAAAGCAGTAAATATATTAAGTGATGTGTAATTGATGACTTGCATTCACAGGCCAGAATCTCAGCAGCTGCAAACAGATGTGGTTAGACTGATGTTAGTGAAGAGGTTGTGAGGTAACGCCCTGAAAAGGTGGTTCTGCCTTCACATCGTTCAAGTGCTACTCTGTCATTCTGCTCTGTTGTATTGCTTGATATAACAGTTTGAAAGCCATTTTGCCTCCAATATTTCAAGGAAATCTTAATATTCAGTGAAGCAAAAATGAGAGGTGGTAACTCTGTGGGTAAATCACTTAATCTCTCTGTTGGTTTCTTAATCTAGAATGAAAAGGTGAGTAGAACAGCACTGACAAGTTCATAGTAAGAAGCAGTTATTTGGCACTTTCTGTGCCAGTGAGCACGTTATCAACCAACAGGAGTTAACAGTACTGTAACAACCTCATATTAATGCTTCACAACTCCCCTTTTCTGAAAATGAATTGTGCTGAGAAAGTTATTCCTTGGAGCCTGTGCTCTGAGTAAGCACTAAACCAATTTGCTGGAGAAGGGTTAGGGGTCTGGGTTGAGTGGGAGCTGCTGTTTTACACAAAACACAGAAAAGAAAAGGCATGGCAACAAAATGGCTTTAGAAAGATGCTGTTGTGTTTTTTTAAACAGGAATCAGCTCCCCACTGTGCAGGATCCCACAATTTATTCTTCATGGAACATGGCTGTTGCTTAGGTAAAGATAAACTCAGAAAGAACTGGAGAAGTTTGTACCACAAGTGGAAAGTTTCTTCAGCTTATTCAACATATTCATGCACTTGGCAAACATTAATGTCCTTTATATTGAGTGAGTAGTGTCAGGAAGAAGAGGTCATCACATCACTGGCAAAATTAGTTTCTCTGAACTGATACCCAGAGAATTAAAGGAAAGAGAAAAAATTCTGACAACTGTAGGTTAAGCTCCAGCAGATGAGAAACCCAGCTGGAGTGAGGTGGGGCTGGATTCAAACTGAAAGGTTTTGAAAGGAGAGAACTTAGGAATGGGTAAGGTTGGTTGGTTAAAGATTTTAATTTGGAAAGTAAGTGCTGTGCAGTCAGAGAAAGCAGAGCTGAAACGAGGATGGGAAACTGAGAGGAGAATGCTGGGAGGAATTTTACCCAAGCCACAACCAAGCCTTCTTCAAATCAAGACACATCATCAGTATTTTGCCCACCTGGAGGTTGAAGGGACTTCCTGTTCAGTTGCCAGAATTTGATAATGTAGTTCAGAATGCAATATTGCTTCTTTCCCAGTGAGCAAACACAGCCACAACTATTACTCATCCCAGCTCATCTTGATCCACTCAGTTACTTCATGACATGTAGGCAAAGGATCAAAGAGTTGGAAGATGAGGAGTGAACATATCAGAGTGGGGGTTAGGAGAGAAGTTCTGTAGTCAGGAGTTGTTATGATGACTGGAGGAACTTGCTAACAATTAACACATAGTAACACGACCCTCAAAGGGGACAGGATCTCTCATAAGGCAGAGGAAGAACCTTTGCCTGAGTAGTCATTTTTCTGGTGGAAATTGGTGTATGTCTGCTTTCCACACCCCCCCAACCCCCTTTTCTTTTTTTCCAAAAGAAACACACAGATCCTCATCAAGTTGCAACAGCTCAGTTGAAATCAATAACTCAGTTCTCAGTTATACCAACTGAGGGTCTGCCTGCAAATCTGAGGGTATCATTACTGCCATAGCAGGCAGGGATATATTAATATACTTGCTATTTAATGAGCACAGGACTGGTTTATTTTATTGAAAATTCTTTTTCTGGGTAGACCACAAAGCTTTTTAAGTTGAGCAGTGTGTTTGCATGAATACATGTAGGTACTTATAGTCTCCCTCCCTCCATAATACAAGAATGACCCTTAATGACACTTTCTTAAATTGCAACTCTTTATCTTCTGCTTTTAAAGATTGAGGCAAAATTTGATACGTGTCTGCATTTCTTGCCTGTATATTGTCAGGAGACACTGTATCTCATTACATTTACATTTTAAGCCCAATCCTTGGCAACCATGCTAGAAATTTTTGGTCCAGCTACCTTGCAGTCTTGCATACTTAGAGGTGTAGCAGCACTGCTGCCCTTCAGTTTCTGAACAGTGAGGACCCAGGGTAAGGATTCTTCGTTGGCACTGTCACTGTGTCTCTGTGGAGAAACCGTAGCAGTGGGAAGTTTTTCTGCATAGGTATCTATCTGCCTGACTAGTCTTATGATTTTAAGTTTGACTTATTCAAGAGTTCTTTCATTTCACTGTGTTCTGCCATTTGGCTTGGAAAGAATATGTGTTTAACAGCTCCCGTGTCAAGAACTTTCCACTGCATTGCTAAATGTCCAACATTTCTTCCTGATATCATCATCTGTTAAGTTTTCCTTCTTTCTCCATCTCTCTCACATCTTTTCAGGTCAGAGGATACCCTGAGCCCCAGATCACATGGTACAGAAATGGGCATCCTGTCCCAGAGGGAGACCATTACTTCGTGGACCGCAGCATTCGGGGGGTGTTCAGCTTGGTGATCAAAGGTGTGCAGGAAGGTGATGGTGGTAAATACACCTGTGAGGCTGCAAATGATGGCGGGGTTCGTCAAGTGACTGTGGAACTGACAGTGGAAGGTAAGAGGATAGTTACACTGCTGCAGTGGTGATTATAGAGTTTAATTAAAGGAACAAGCTGAGTTAAACTGTCTAGTTAAAAATCACAACTGTACACTTGTGCTTTCTTATTGGTGCAAGAGAAACTTCACAGTTTAAGGCCTTTTTCAGGGAACTAAATATCCACAGCTGGATAAAGTGTGTGTTGACTTTCAGGTGTGTATGGTGATGCCCAGCTAACACAAGTCCCAGCTAACACAAGTCCCAGCTTTACAGATTTTGCCATAAACTCTGTAATTTTCCTGGAAGTCACCACTCAGGGCAGAGACCAAGGCCTGGACAGTTAGCATTTTCTCTCGGGCAGTAAAAGCTGCGTCCATCTTGGTTGCTTCACAGATAGGCACACCGAGCCAGGGGGTTTCTGGAGCTCTCCATGCACGCTGCCATGTGCTAAGCTGCACGCCTGGTTGTAATCACATGCTTAATGTCACACGGGAAACAGCCAAGATCAAACCCAGGAATTTTTAAGAGAATGTCTGCATATTAGATAGTTGCAAACTGCCAAATGTAAAATTTAAAGAGTGACACAAAGCCAGGGAGGGATTGAAATCAATTGTACTGCAATTTGGTGTTGTTAGAGACCTGTTGAGTGTCACAACCTCTCAGGTCACAACTTTGTGTTGAATTCTTGAAGCAAAGAAAACAATCCGAAGCAATCCTGAAACAAACACCATTTGGGTTTATTCACTGTCAAAATCTCTAACAAATATCCTCAGAGTTCATACTGAAATACTCATTGATCTGGCATGATTATTAATGCCTTCTGTTGTAAAAATCATGCAAAACATTTTATGCCCCTAGTTTTAAACCATGACAACTTTATGAGTTTACTTTATGAATCAACTTTATGAATTTACATGGAGGTGGAGGATTTTTTAAAAGCTGTTTTTGTATCAGTTTTTCTGACCTGGGCTTTGATGCAGTTTAAAAGAAACTTCACGGCAGTACCCAATGACTGAATTTCTCAGAGTTTGAGAATTATATGGTCCTTATGCTAAAAATCCCTCTATGCATCAAGATAGCAAAGCACTGATTTTTTTCTCCTCTCAGCAAAGATACCTATGTGAGGCTAATTGTTACTTGACAAACGCTACTGACAAACGATCTAGTCTTTGCATCTGCATGGCTGTCCTGTCTGACAGTGATGTGGGTTTTTATAAGGCTCTAGAACAAGTATTTTTTTTTCAAAGCCATCAGAGCTGTCTGTTTGATGCTGCGGCTCTGGGTCTCCCCCAGGTCGGTCCCAAAGCTTTCCAGGCGCTGTGTGCACCAGGTGGCGCTGGGATTACACGGCTGCGCAGGGATCTCCCTCCTGCTCACGGCAGCAAGAGGGATGAGCTTTGTTTTTATTTACAGAAAAGGTAGTCTGGGCTAGCAAGGGGCTGAAAACCTAGACAAGTAAAAAAACCCAAAAAAACCCACAAAAAAACCCCAAACATCTTTCATAGTCCGAAAACCTTCTTTTGCTATCTTAATATGAATTAGTGTTGCACTATAGAAATTAGACACAGTGTTTCATTCACTTGTTTAAAAATATTTCTGCATTAGTAATCTGCAGTGTTGTTACTACTAAGTAGACAGTAACTGTGCTAAAACTTTTTGAGGTTGGAGAGCCTAATTTTGGGACTACGGATGACATAAACTTACACTGCAAGTGTTGCATTCCTCCTTTCTGTTTGAAACCTGTAGAAATGCTTATTTTACATAGTCTTTAGTGTCTGTAATTCCCAGTGGTCTTGACAAAGCTTCTGACTTTCTGTTTTTCTGTCCTATGTTACAGGAAACTCCTTGATGAAATACAGCCTGCCATCCAGTGCCAAAACCCCTGGGTAAGAAGTCCAATGGCTTTGATGTTGTTTAACAGACTCTTACATATACTTTGGTAGGAAAACAAGTAAAATTACTCTTTCTAAAAATCTCCATTTATCCCATAGCTACCATGAGAGCTGCAGGGTTAGCAAAATGGTTGAGGCTGTGAGGATACAGCTACTGCTCCCACATGCTGACTGAGGAATCAATCTGGCTGAAAACAGAATGTCCTGCTGACACCTGCAATACTGCACCCTCCTCTGCTGTAATATTGCACGCTCTTGTCTCTGCCCTCTGATACTCTGAGTTCGAGTTCCTTCCCCACAACTTCCATGACCTGACAGTCTCTTTATAAAGCCAGAGCAAATACTGCTTTAAGAGTCCTCAGTAAGAAACAAAAGCAACTGGAATCAGCCTTCTCTCACACAGAATTTAAATATTTCCAAGGCGCACAGCGGGTAAAGTGTGGTCCGGAAGAAGGAAATGCTCTGGTTTGGAATAACTGTTACCAAGGATGGGCCGATGGGGTGATCTAAGCTGGCACGTGAAATAGTCTACTCCTTGTCATGTACTTTCTGCACTTCAGTAAACACATACAATTGAGTGAATGCCACTGTCTTAAAAGCCTCAGACCTAATTCTTCCGAGAGCTGAATTATTTTGTTTTCTAAGTAGTCTGAATTTAACCAGAATTTTTTCTGATTCACATCCCTGGCAATGAGTCACCCTAGATGTAGACAAAAATCCATGTTTCTGGTTATGTTAGTGATCAGAATACAGATAGTTACAACTGAAGACTTTCATTTCGTCACTGATATGAACATTGTTTATATTTGTTTTGAATTTTAAAATTAAATGAGATTACAATAGTGAAGGCTTTTACATAATAAAGTCTGTATTATAAATGTGCTGCAGAAATACATTCAGGACAAATAATCAAAGCAAGAAAGGGCAATTAAGGTTGCTGTTATGTTTTGTTGTACACTCAGACTTTACAAAGCACAATCCTAATCCACTGCATTGCTCAGAGTCAGAGTGATTGTCCTCATTTTTCATGCTCCCGTGTTTTGCTCCTGTTAATTAATAATTTCGTGGTATGGCAAGGTTGTGCCTTACATAAATGGGGAGGGGAGAAAAGAAAAAAATTACGCATTTCCACTTGTGCGTGTTTAGGAACCAGCCAGAAAGCTGCAGGCCAGCTAGTAGGTGATTTTCTTGTAATGGTTTAGTATGTGTGCGCAGATATGTAACTATAGGAACACCACCTAAAGATGGTCACTAACAGACTTCTTTAATACACATTTATGGGCTTCTTTAGTGGTACCATGAAGATGATGACATTACAAGCTATCAGATATTCAATTATATGATAAAGTGATTTTCATTTTGGTATATTACAGTCACCCTTCTCTGTCAGTACTTTTTGCTGGTCCTGTTGTCCATGTAAACCCTTTCATTATGGTATCATCTCTTACTTAGACACCTCGGGCTGCCTCTATGGCAACCGTCATGTCTTGGCAGCACCCTGGACTGAGGCGATGAGGTCTCTGTTAGTATCTGACACCGGGTAGGAACGGTGAGGTATTGACACATCTTACTTGCATGTGGCAAAGGGCCATCTGGAAAAGAAGGCCTTGAAAATGGTTCAGTTTGCTTGAAATTAAATGCTAAAAAAAAAAAGGGAATCACCATCTGCCATCTGCTAATGCATCTTTGTTCTACCAAGGCTTCAGAGCAAAGAGTGAGTGTGTTCCCGTTGACATTAACAGACCTGAAGTTGCATCTTTTTTATTTTTCATGCTATAATATTGCTTGACATTTGATGTTTTATGGTTGTGTAACTGTTTATGGTTTTGGACTGCAGCCACTGATGCCACTCTAGTTTCATTCCCCATGTCATTTCCCAGCTGTGCCAGCCATGTAAGTAGAGCTGGGCATTTACACTTAACAGTCATTCACCCGAGATGGGTGTACTTTGGTTTTGTGCCCTCTTCATGTTTGCTTTGCAAACATTGCAGCAATGAGATTACAAACAAAATTTTTCCCTAAACCCAAAATATTTACCAGGATATGTTGGAAGTGTTGCAAAAACAAGGTGCTGATTCATAAATCAGAAATTAATTACTGTGTCATTGCACTCAATAGCAAAACAAATTACGTGATAAAAAACAGTGAACAGTGGACAAGTATGCACAAATAATCTATTAGGAGGCAACTAAGAAACAGAAAATGGGAAGAACTAAATGCATACAGTGTTTCCTATCATTTGGTTTGCCCAGCTCTGCTTATAAGCAACTGCAAATGTCCCCAAGATCTGTTATGTGTATGATAGATGATAGTACATAGCATAATACTATTTAGTTGCATGAGGAGTCAAGAGCAGTCATTACCCACATTGCCATTTCTTCCACTGGCCAAAAAATATATTGAGTAACTACAGCCTTGGTTGCCACCAATTATATACCCTCGTTGGCAGACCACCGGCCTAAAATGATACCTGATGTGTGCTCTAACCACAACAGCTTCCAGTTCTTCTGTAAAACCAGAATGTCAATTGCCTTTCCAGGGGAAGACTTGCTGTTCCATCTGTGGAGCAGAGGCCAAGCATCTGGGGAGAAAGTCCACCCAAGTTTGCTACAAAACCCAATAGGGTCGTTGTGCGCGAAGGCCAAACAGGCAAATTCTCATGTAAAATAACAGGACGACCTCAGCCTCAAGTAACTTGGTTTAAGGTACGACTTCCCCAAAAATTTATGTTTCCTTTCTCTTTTGAAATTTTGTGACTTGAAAGAACGAAATGCACTTGACACTCCAAATGATCCTGTTGAGAATTTACATACAAGGAGAGCAGTATTCTTCCTCATTTTTTATGCTGAATAAACTCACAAAAGGTAATAGTGTTCCTTCTCAGTATAAAATTCTCTTTTATCTGTCTCATTGCTGAAAATATTTGTATCAAAAAAATCATCTGAAAGCACCAAAGAAGATCCAGATTTTCTCCTGGAATCTTAAGATTTTTGGTGGATGAGGGGAGGAGGAGGAGAAGAAACATTAAAAAAAAACCAGAAAATTGCTCACAGAACAGGGAAATGCTTCCAAGTCATCATCTGCTTTGTTCCAGATTTACCCTTGTCTGTAATACAAGAATGCCAGGGTACATACCTGAAAACAAGCAGACTTGCTGTGGAAGCACTCACTGACATCTCCACGAGTTGGCGGCTCCATCTGGAGTCTGCTGCTCCCTCCAGCTGCCGTCAGTTCTCTGGGACCTGCTGGCTCTCAGGCCAGTCTGCAGTGCAGCTGCTCCACAACAGCCTGCTTCCAGTCCCACCAGACTGCTTCAGGTTTTCCAGCCAGGCAGCTCCACGCAAAACAGGACTTGTCATTCAGTTCTCTTTGTTCTTCATATATTTTTTGCTGGAGGTTATATTTTACATTTTGGTAATGATTGTCAGCTTTTATAATGTGTTAATGCTATAATCTGGCATTCATTCTCTGATTCAAAGGAGAAGTATGTAAAGTTCTTCTTATTAGCAGCCCTATAAGTTCTGTTCATATTGATGTCCCTTAAAACATATTTCAGCACTTGCAGGTCTGCATATATTATTCTGTAAAATACCAGAGTTGTGTTGTTTAGAGGTTCAGTAGTGATACCATTGCTGGTCTGCAGACACCCGGTCCACTCCTTTGAACTTGCTCTCAGTCCATTGCTTTTGGTTAAACTGGTTTTCTTCACACATTCATAATATTATTTTAGTACCTATTTTAAACACCGTGAAGTTTTTTCTGTAATCCATATGCTCTTCAAAATGCAAGTGTGTAGTTGCTCTTTATCAGAGCATTATTGGAAGGCTGTTGTTGCGAATCCTGTTCTTGCATCCCTGCTCATAAGGCCTGGATTAATTGGTATTCATCCATGTGCTTTGGCTACCTGTGAACAACCTCAGGCCTACTACTGATCATGTCATGACAGCGTTGAAGAGTCCTGATGAGTAGTGGGTGTTTCAGCTCTGCCTCACACTCTTGGAAATGAAATTACATGGCTGCTGGACCACATGGCTACTGCAGACACAGCACATGATCACCTTCCTTGCAGCATGGAAGCTTTATCAGCAGTTAAAATGGCACTTTTCAGAACCCCTGAATAAGCCTTTGTGTAAATGTCTTACTCTGCTAATTGTTTTCTTTCCAATTTTCTCACTTGTTAACTTGCAAATAACAGAAGCTTCTGTATCATCACCAAACCCCTGATGTGAACTAGTTTTTAATTCCTTTAGGACCCACAGCACCCAGATAGCAGCAAGTTGATAGAATTCGAGAATGGCAGTGTCTGTAAACAGCGTAATGTCACCCGAATATTTACACACCAAAGCCCTACAAATTGTAGATTTGTTTGCTTTCCCCTCCTAAAATTAGGATGGGAAAACCTGTGGTGCCTGACAGAAAGGTACTCATCCTTAATGGCTGGTGCTGAAGCAGAACCACTGATTCGCTCACAGAGGAGATATTGGTCAACTGTTTTGCAGAATGTGAAGGGAAAAACTGTCATTCTGATCACCTTCTCTGTGTAACAGAGAGCACAGAACTACACTTGTTTATTCCTGTCTCAGCACCATATCTTTGGATATAACTCTAGTGTAGCACTGCAAAGGAGCTGTGTTACAGCAATGCATCTCTCAGTATACCTAGAACTTTCTGCCACCTCCATCTGGCCACGGATGAGATATTCTTATGCAGAATCTTTTTGCAGTTTCTGAAGTGATACAGTTTAAAAGAGCTATCGAGGGATAAAGAACTACTCTCCAACTTGGAAGCTTTCACTTACAAGCATTTGATTTTTTTATTAAAAGATGTTTGACTTCCTGGAACAAGCATGAATAGGAAAAAACTGGTTTGAGCCCACATACAGTGAAAAGAATTTTTTCTAGGAATATGGGTATAATAAATAACAAAAGGCCAAAACTAAACTGAGATGAGGGGATGACAGAGGGAAAAAACCAGCCTCCTGTAGACATGACTTACAGAATTTTGGACACAGTTTTTTGTTTATACCATATGAGTATTATTCATAGAAGGAATTTGGCTAAAAGGTAGGAGAAAGGCATTTTGACTTGCTTTTTGCTCCCCTTCTCTTAACAATAGCTATCTGTCTCATGGGTGTCTTGTGACATTTGCAGGGTGATACTCAGTTGCAGCAAAACGAGCGTTTCAACATGTACGAGAAAACAGGCATCCAGTTCCTGGAAATCCAAAATGTTCAGCTTGCTGATTCAGGAATTTACACATGCACAGTGGTAAACAGCGCTGGGAAGGCATCTGTGTCTGCAGAGCTCACCGTGCAAGGTACAGCAAAGAGCTGGCAGGAGAGAGAAAAGTGAACCACAGACCTTCCTTTAAAATACTTCTGGTTGTGTTCTCAGTATATCCACAAGAAACATTCACTTTTTCCCATTGTCTTCCTCTTTCTCTCTTCCTTATATGATATGTGATAGCCTGTAATGTGCTGCAGCTGTAAACGTTGTGTGGGTTCAGTGGAAAAAAAGGCTATTGAAGTGCTCTGTAACAACTTTCTTTAAAACCAAGTTTTCACTTTTACTGTGATTTGGACTTTTATATGTTTTGAACGTAGATTTTAATTTCAGCATATGGAAGCCTTTCACTTGTCATTGTAATCAGTAATTAATTTTGTACTTCTTGAATACTAGCACCAGATGCACATTTATACCAACTCCCTTTCGGGAAAAAAAAATTGTATCTATATTTGTAGAGCGAGGGAAGTAAAGTAAAGGATCATAACTCTAAACCATAAAGAACAGCTTAATGAGATTAAAATTTAGGCTTCTCAAGTCCCAGTCCCACCTATTTCACTACTTGTAAAGGAAACAAATGTCTTTGCAGAAATAGTTTAGGATGTTCTATTCTATATATGCATTGTTATACACAGTTCATTTTGCAGTTTGATACTTCTTAGGGTGCCCTTTGCAATAACCTCAAAATACAGCCTTCAGCAACCACACTAAAGAGAATTTTTTCAGTCTGTGGGTAAGCAGTCACTGGACCCAATTAAATAATCCAATCAACAGCTGCTGGCTTCAGCTGCAGTCATGAGATCGGCGGGTAATTTTTTGTTGCAAGATTTATAGGTTCACAGCAACACTGACACTCTATAAGGTAACAGTAATAGGAATAACAAGGGGATTTACATTTGGGGTGCTCAGAACCACAACTGACCTTTATACAGCTTAAAGCTGTACTTTTTATCTGTAGGTTCCAATCTGATGAAGGCATTGTAGAAGAAGCTTCTGCAGTTTGCCTATTCAACAGAGCTTTTATAGAAAAGGCTGGTTTTTTTCAATAAGTCTCTTTTTCTAAACATGAAACCCTATCCTTAGTTGCTCCCCCTGAAGTGGTGAGCTTTCTGTTCTGTAATGGGTACATCTGCCTTGAGAGATGATGCGGAACTGGGGTCACAAAGTCACTTGTGGTGTATGTTTTCTTCAGATGCTGACCACACCTCTCAGTAATGTGGGCATTCTTTCTTGGATTAGTACAGGTCAGTAAAAAGGGCACTCTTTTGCAACGTCCTTGACTAATTGGATGATTCCACTTACCTAACCACAATATATAATACCTAATTCATTATCAATTAAATCAGGTCGTCAAGGTTGTTGCAAGATGCTAACAGACAGTCAAGAAGCTCAGATTTACTACATTTTCTTTCAAATCTATGCAACTTCACATCGAGATATTTTTGCTTCAATAGCTACATTTTTTTCCAAGTTCCCAGAGAGGAAGGTAGAGGGGGAGGAAGAAAATAGTTTTTTAAATGACGGGGTTGCATGTTATTGTCTTGTTTGCAATCAGCAGTTATTCAGCTTTCTCTTCTACATTTATCCACTCTCTTTTCAAGCTTTATTTTTTATATTTCTGTACTGTTTATTGACAGGTTTATTGAAGTGAGGTCAATGGGTTACTTCCCTTTCCCACTGCAACTTTTGTTTGGGCATAAATAGATTCTTTTTGTCACTCTGAATGATATGGCAAGTCCAAGCATTTAGATGTGGATTTTCGCTTGCAAAAATCCATGTAGATCAGGGTATCATCCATCATATGATTTTTGTCTTCTCCCTGAGGCAGAGACTCTGAAAGCATTTTTATGGAGTGCTTATTCATGACTTGAAAAATTGGTTATTTTGCAAATTAATTATTACATGTATTTCTACTGCAGTTTGTAGTCTCACAGCTGACAAGAGCGTAGGTGCAACTTTGATCTGACCAGGAGAAAACAAATTTCATCCTGAAGTCTTGATTAGGGGGAAATGGAGAGATGTGGTTGGTATTTGACCTGGAATGGTATTTCTCTCCACACAACTATTTATTATCTCATGCTGCCCCCAAGAGAAACAAATACTGTCAAGGTTTGGGAAAATGCCTGGAGGATTGCATACTGAGGGACTGACTGTGGGCAAATATGTGCTCAGTTTTATCAGTGCAGCTGATGAGGCACCTTGGCAAATCAGTGTAGCTCAGCCACAGTGTAGCTCCCAGATTTCCTGGTGGTGTTGCAAAGGGAAGAAATGCGAGGCGTTAGTTTTTGTGTTATTCATGTTGAACACGGTAATACTTGCTATGCAGCAAATGAGTTGGTGAGTGTTCACAGCTGGGTCCATGTTTTGGGAGGATTTACTACTGTTAGTTTGGTTTTGTGTTTCAGCCAGAGGACAGCAGTGGTTTTGCTGTGAGCATGCTCAGGTGTAGTACTGGTCAAGAGTTTGTCTTCCTCCACTTCTACAAACTCTGCGGAGTTATCGTAAGATTTGATGAGCTGCCTCCCAGTTGCAATCTCTTCCTTACTTCTCTCTCCCAGCACAGAGCTTTTGAGGCTCACAGAACCTTCAGTTCTCAAGGGACTTGAGAACATGACCCAGAAATGCCTCAAAATGGACCAAGACCTCTTTGTGTTTCAGCTGAGCAGTTTGCTGTTGTCCATATCAGTTTCAGTGGGGTGATAGTCTATCGTGACTTCACTGGATTGAAAATGAAGGTTCTTAAGTATATTATTTGCTTAAAATCTTTCAAATGTATGGAATTATGTACAGTATTATATGTATAAGTTACCTGTTTCTTCTCTTCTATTTGAGGTCCAGATAAGACTGACACGTACGCTCAGCCACCATGGTATGTTTTTACTGCAGTACTTTCTCAGAATATTTAATTGCTGTGCATTAATTTTGACACTTATTGCATGAGTTTCTCTCACAGAGTGATAAATGCTTTTGGATCAGACTGTATTTGGAAGTTAGGAAATGTTTACTTGGAATGAGGTTCTCTTTTACTGCCAAATTCAGCTGTCCTGGTAGACTCCTATGAAACAGTTGGTGAAACTGGGGGCAACATTATGAAGTACAGAGTTCTGGTCTGGTCCAGGAAAGCAGAATTCAGATGGTTTTATGCTCACTTCTCCCATCTAGTCAAATAGTTATATAATTTGGAAGAAAACCCAAGCCTGTGAGGAGAAATTATAGGCTGCACCAGAGGGTCAAATTTCCCTTCTGAAGTCAAAAACTTTGAGTGAATCTTGTCAGTACTGAGCTGGCTGTTCTTTGCTGTCATAAGCAAAATGTGGTATGGCCACAGTCTGTGCTGTTGTCTAAAGATACATACAAAAGTGAGGGTACAGTAGCAAGAAAAAAAATAGTATTTTAGGGATTTATCAAGATTTTTAAAGTTAAATTACTATATTAATTTTTTACTGTTTTTTTACTTTTCTTCATGAATAGAAAATGCAGGAATGAAATGCTCTAAGCTGTCCATGTAAGACATTTTCACGAAGGCCAGTTGCTTTACAGTCTTCAGGATGTTTAATCTTTCCTTACATGCCCTGAATGAGATTTTAAAATGGCATGTTCATGTTGTCCTAACTCCATGACTGCTGCAAAGTGGAACTGAAAATGCTGTGCTACCCCGTTTTTCAGATCTGTGTGATTTTTAGGAACATACTTGGAAGTAAGTTTAGTGTAAATGAAACTGTGCAGCTTTAAAGCCAGAACTCCTCATGTACTGCATTCTCCAGAGTAGTTCTGCACCCTGCATGATTTATTCACATTCAAAACAAAAAAAAAAAAAAAAGAGATATTTTGTAAAATGTAAAAATCTTACAGTTGTAACTGCAAATCTCTACTACATTTAACTCTGCCTGAAGAAAATGCCACAATAAATATCCCGAGTCTCCCTAAAAGAATAAGTCAGAGACATTAAGTATAGCAAGCCAGAGCTGTGCTACAAATTGCTTCTCTTATTTCAGAGGGAAATGTTCCAATTCTGCCTTGGAATAATGCTTTGGGAATGTGAGACACAGACACAGTGCCCTACAGGTAATAGCTTAGTGGCCAGGGCAATCGACTTCAATGAAGGAAGCTTAGATTAAAGACCCCAATTAGTCACCTACTGTTGTGTCCCCAAAGTACTGAGAAGATCCATCACAGTTCTGAGAAACTCCACCTAATAAATACATAGCTGACATTGCTATGTCCAGCCAAATTTTATTTTTTTTTTTTTAAATTTGCCAAAACCCCCTCTCCCTTCTCTAGGCTTTGGTCAAGTTTCCTATCAGTCCTCTTTTAAAATCACCTACATTACAAGACACCATAATTAGAAATAGTAAATTTGCTGCACAATTTACATTTTCTTTTCCCTTGAGGGAACTATTTAATGTGGTATTTCATCTATAATTATACCTGACCTCAATTTAAGAAAGCATGAAGTAGTGTTATATCGTGGTCTTGTGTAATTGCTCCCCATCTAAAGCAGTGTGTGAAAGGTTAGTGTCTGACTCACAAAACATCTTAGAACTTGAGCTGTGGATCTGTATCCAGAAATTCCTCAGCTGACACAATGTCTGAGCCCTGACTGCATTTTATGAAGCTTTTCACTCCACCTCTTTTATCCATGTCCATCTGTGTGAAAGAATCTAAAGGCTAATCATTTCACCTTCTTGCTAAGGGCTTGTACATTTATATAATTGCTGATAATAACTAGTCTTTACACAATGTCATATATCTGTAAACTTCTCATTTTCCTTCAGCATGCCATCAAAACCAGCCACACTTGCTGTTAAAACTGTTGAAAACTCAGAATTCAAACAGTCAACCAGCAATGGGATTGCTAAAGAGCTGAAATCCAGCAGCACAGAACTCATGGTTGATACCAAAGACAGGGTGTCAGCAAAGAAAGAGTCCTTTTACTTCACCAGAGAAGCCAAAGACGGTAAGCAGGGACAGCACCAAGAAGCCAATGCAGTGTCTCCTCAAGAACAAAAAGAAGCAAAAAAGGGACCTCCAGTCTTGCAGAAAACTTCAAGCACCATCACCCTACAAGCTGTCAAACTGCACCCAGAACCAAAGGCAGAACCCCAGGCCACTTCCATCAGACAGGGTGAAGACAGGAAAAGGGCTGTGCAGCTCCTGATGTCAGCTCAACAAACTCCACCTCTGACAAGGCAGGCCAGTCCAAGGAGTAGAGAAGCAGAAAACAGGTCTGGAGCCCAGAAGGCTGTAATGGAGGAGAAGAGGGAGCCTCTGGGAATTCTCCCTCAGTTTGAGAGCCATCCACAGAGCCTGGAAGCATCAGAAGGCCAGGAGATTAAATTCAAGAGCAAAGGTAAAGGGATGAAAGTTATCAGAGCCCCTGGGTTTAGTCAGGTTCCCCTTCTGTGTGTGGAAATGGGGAAGCAATTCCTCTTTCTTAGCAAGTTCTCCTCCTAAAGCCTGTTGGAAAGAGATGCAGAATCCAATGCTATTTCCACAAAACTTGTCTTAATGAAATTTTCAAACCATCCCATACCACAGTGTCCATCTCCTCTCTCATCTGGCGTTTCCCCAGATATAACCATTGCTGCTCTTTCTAGGAGGCAGTTTTAGGCCCTCTTATATGAAGGTGCAAGAGAGAAAATGGATGGTACACTTTCCAGAACTGTAATTAGTTATATTGCCCTTGAGCCAAAAAAATTATCAGATAAGGAAATACAATCAGTCACCGGCATTTCCCTTGTGGCATCTAATTTTATATCTCATATTTGGTCAACCTGATGTGAGTGCTTCCAGACAGCTGAAATGATAAAGTCAGAATTAAAAGGGAGATTTAGAGTTTGCTCCAGAAAATTTGACCAGGTTTTAACCTCTCAGAAGAGTAACAAGAGCTGCATTTTGCTGAATATGGGGAGTAGAGTTGGAACACATCTCTTTTTTTTTCTTCATTCCAATTTTAGTAGAAAATAATTTGGAAGCATTTTTCTGCTATTTTTTTTAAAGTTATATTTGCACTTTAAAGTGTTCCCACAAGTGAGAGAGAAATTGGATTTTATGTCTCTGGAGGAAAAAAAAAAAAAAACACTAAAACAACCATGGTAATTTATCTCATTTTCTGATAGTTCTTGCCCCATGAGTATAGAATACAATTTACCTCAGAAGCTCAGAGAGTAAGGAGGGGAAGATCATGGCACCTTTAAAATAGTTTATTTTTCATGTACATTAGTACTAAAAACGTGAATTGTTTTCTGTCAGAGCATCTCAAACACTTTGCAAGCTGTAATAATCCATGATCCTGTTAGGTAGCAAATGTAGTCCGTACTGTAGAGAAAGAAGGAGATCAATCAGTTTTTATTGAAGCCAGTGAATGCCTTTTCATTTGGCTTTGGACCAAAAGCACAAAATAATAATTATGTGCAAGGGCAAGGTGTCTGCAGGGTGTTACGGTGGAACATCCTTAATGGACCTTAATGAGTAATCCAAGAAACTCTCCTGTGAATCCTCTCTGCAAACAGTGATCAGGGTTGCTTTCACAGGCCCTCCTGCCTGCTCATGCAGCACCACCTAAAGCTGGTGTTCCAGGACTATATCCAAGGTGACTTTTGAGTATCTCTGGGGCAGGAAACTCCACAACCTCTCTGGGCAACCTATGCCAGTGCTTAGTAACTCTTGCAGTAAAGATGTGTTTATGTTCACACAAAACCTTCTGTGTTTCAGTTTGTGCTCATTGCCTCTGGTGCTGTCACTGGACACCACTGAAAATTGCCCGGCTACATTTTCTGTACACTCTCTCTTCAGATATTTATATACCTTAATGAGATTCCCCTTGAACCTTCTCTTCTCCAGGCTGAGAAGTCCTAGAATAAATAACATCAGCAGTAGTATCGTGGATTGCAGAGTACTGGTAGATGCTCAGAGAAACCAATTTAGTAAGGGAGGAAGGAATGGGGAGCAGTTTCTCTCTTTCCCCTCTGATACCTCATCACACCCATTTTGTCTGTGACTTTTAGAAGAACAATTTTCAGCTAGCTCTTTTTCAGATAAAATAACAAATAGTTGTTATTTTAAAAGATAGGCTGGCCAAGAGATTTTAGAAGATCACGGACATCAAACTGCCTTTTTTACAATAGTTCTGTGTATTGTCCATTAAGGTTTCTATAATTAGGTATGTGTAAGTTGTACCTAATTTACACTAAAGTAAATAATGGAATTACACTAAGGGGAATACCTGTTCATAAAAATCCAAATGCCTGATTGTCTAGTTTCAGGGAAACCAAAACCAGATGTGCAGTGGTTCAAAGAAGGTCGACCTATTAAAGCTGGAGAAGATGTTCAAATATATGAAGAAGATGGGATTCACTGCCTGTGGTTAAAGAAAGCCTGTTTGAGGGACAGTGGATCCTACAGCTGTACAGCTGTCAACCTCAAAGGCCAGACTTCCACCAGCTGGTTGTTAACTGTCAGGAGTAAGTAGCTCTCGTGAGCCCATCTGCACTTTGAAAACTGTGGCTGGGCTTTTTTAGGAGCGAGGTGACCACATAATTTTTATTTGACTTCCTAATGCAGGTTGATTCAGATTCCTACCTCTGGGAGTAATGTGGTGTGGGACAGCTGGCAAGCTGCTTTTTGCATCAGTTTCCCTTCTGACTTATCATTTGTTGTTGTTTGTATAGCTAAAACCATCTTAATGATTCTTTTGTACCAAGGGAGGCCTTTTCTTTACTCAGTTTTTCTATTAATGCTTATATTTAATTCAGGTTGTCAAAGATTTTGTTGTTCTCCATTTAGTTCTTTTGAAGTTGCTTAGCATTTCTATAGAACACTGAAAATTTGAAATGTTTTCCAAGCACAAAATGATCCTGTGCAGTAAAGCTAATAAGAAGAAAAGGGAAGGAATGAGAATTGCATTTTGCTAAATTCAAGCACACGTCCCAGTGACAAGTTATTTTCAGCTTGAAGGCACTGTCTCACTAGTCTGGTTGAGAAATTTGTTGGCCTCTAGCAATTCCTGTCCTCACTTCTAATGTTTACACCTGGTTTTAGGTTTTGTCCTGGGTCTGTGATTGTGTTTATGCAGCATTTTGCTGTGCCTAAAGTTAAACTCGAATACCCAAGATATTCTCTTTCTGTCCCATGAGAGACCTATAAACTGCATCCTTGAGTCTCCCTGTTTCTCACTGCCAGCCAGGGGAGATCTGGGAGAAGGACTGGGATAAGACAGACAAGAGGAGAGAAGAATTATCTTTCCTGTTCTTTGTGCTGAGCTCTCTGGCAATATGCTGCATACACTTCTACTGATTGGCTGCAAATGGGGGATTCTGGCATAGAAAACCACCACCTAAGATAGAGCTTGAGGGCTGCCAATGCCTGCCTTGTGGACGATAGAAAAACCCCTTCTTTATACCAGTCCACTGCTCAAAATGATTTCTCTGCCTCAATAAAACATTTCACCTTGGTTAGCCCAGCCATGTCACCTAAGCACACCTAGAAAAGGTCGCTAAGTGGTAAAGCTGATTTCGGCAATTTGGGTTAAAGGAACTGTTTTCGTTTTGGTTTTAAAGGGCCTAAAGCTGAAGAGGTTGCTCCATGCTTTTCCAGCGTCTTGAAAGGCTGCACAGTGGGTGAAGGGCAGGACTTTGTGCTGCGGTGCTGTGTGGGAGGGGTCCCTGTGCCCCACATCACCTGGCTTCTCAATGGTAAGAAATCCCCCGCTCTGCAACACCTAGCACCTACAGGCTTTGAAGACTGCACAAAGCGCTCTAAATCACCCTAATTACAACCCCCTGGGGCACCTGAAGAGAATTTACGTGCTTATTTAAGGGTGCTAGGAGGAGGTTCTGCGTTGCTGCAGTTCCGCGGTGTGTCCGGCAGGGAGCGCTGGTGACCGGGCTGTGCCCAGGTGGGTTTTACCTGGGCCGTGTCCAACAGCCCTCACTGCGTGTGACACTCCTGTGCTGCTGCTGGTGACAGGGCTGTGCCCAGGTGAGTGTCCTGGCCGTGTCAGACAGCCCTCACTGCGTGTGACACTCCTGTGCTGCTGCTGGTGACAGGGCTGTGCCCAGGTGAGTGTCCTGGCCGTGTCCAACAGCCCCTCACCATGTGTGACACTCCTGTGCTGCTGCTGGTGACAGGGCTGTGCCCAGGTGAGTGTCCTGGGCTGTGTCAGACAGCCCCTCACCATGTGTGACACGTCTGTGCTGCCCCCACGCCTTTGGCACGAGCTTCTCCTCTGAGCATAACAGGTTGGCATTGTGATCCTGCAGGAGTAATAACTTCTAAACAACATATCTCTCTTTACGATAGGAAAGCAACCAGTGCCTGATTCCAACCTTCCATCAGCTGGGCAGGTTATGATGGGTTTCAGCAGCTACGTTCCCAAGATCTTGAAACCACGGCTCTTCTGGTTGCTTCTCTGCTCTAAATATGTTCCTTGAGATTCTAATGTTTGCCTAAAGATGACTAAAAAAACAAACTGAAAAGTAAAATATTTTTTACTTTCATCAGACTGTGTAATCTCCCACCCTGCCCTCACTGCACAATTGAACAGTCAAGTTCTCTTAACTTCCTCTTGATACCAGAGCTAGGCCCAAACATCAGCATTTTGCTTAGATTCCAAATGATTTCAGAGATCCAGGCCCTACACACTTTGGCTAAGGGCTCTTTCCATTTAAAGCCATGTCTATTAACCACTAGACAAATTTATGCAACTTAACCCTTGATCACCTCTTTTATTCCTGAAGTGCAGTTGAGGTTTTTGCAGACTCTCTCAGGCTATCTGTCCTGGGGTGTGTGTGTGTGATTATAAACAAAGAACAGCATACCTTGCCATAAGGATGTTTCCTCCAGGATTATTTTAAATTTAATTATTTGCACATAATCTCTGTTTTTCTTTAGTCATTCAGAGTAAGTGGGATAACTGAAAAAGGTGGCAGGGCAAACGAACCACGACCTTGAGGTTGGTATGTTCCCACAGCATGGTCTGTTCACCTTCCTAATAACCCCATGTCTAGAATAGAAAGGCCAATGCTTTATTTACAACACGAAACATGTGAGTAAAGGTTCTGACTCTCTCCCACTGGACAAAATTTGTTTCTCTGTCTGAAGGTTACTCCCAAGTTCCTCCCTTGCAGATGTGAGTAGAATCGTTGCTGGGCTATGCAAGAATTGTCTTGCAGCTCAGGGTCAGTCATTTCATCTTTATAAAAGAGTGTCCTTGGTCATAAAGTGTTTCCTCAGTCATTGAAAGATATACTTAGTTATCTTCACATACAGAGCATCTTCCTGTCTCAGATGACTAATTTTGGGTTGATTTTCAAATGACTTAGAGTTCATCAGGCATAGAAACAGAGTCTTCATTTATGAAACCATGTTCTGCTGTGCTAACTAGGAGACTGTTGTCTCCTGAAAAATGCAGCTTAGAGGTAAATAAGCAACATGTTTCTGTGATGCACTGTGCCCCTCTACCTTTTTTCAGGATGTTTGTTCTACACTGACCTTTCTTCTCACTGATCTCATATAAGTCTGCCCCTGTTCAGTTATGACCATGTTTATATTGCATCCAAGCTTCCACCTGCAGGTGGATTGATATCACGAGAAGGCAAATGCAGGTGGATTTTTTTTTTTTTTAGTTAGTTGGGTTTCAAACCATCAGGGTACTCTAAAAATTCAGTGTATTAACTCTGCTCTTAAAACAAAAGGCAGTGATGAGTCTGAGTAACAGGAGCACAAGAAACTGTCATAATAATAAAAATCAGGGACATCATATATTATTCTAAAGACACAAGCATATGGCTTTCATTCCAGGCTCCTAAAACATATCACTATAGTTTAATGCTTTTCTGTCTTGCATCTGATTGTGAGACATAAGTGTTTATATACCATTTTGATACAAACTTGAATTGATTATAAACAGTTGTTTAATGCTGATAATTCTGTGTACACTCCTAGGATCATTATTTTACTTAAGGATCAAATTGGCTATTTGGATATCCATTTGAATGCAAACATTTCCTTCCTGTCCACCAGCTAGCTGGACACTACCAATTTCTTATTTTTATATCCATGATCAAATAAAGGAGAAAGTGGTGTGTCTGGTCCTGAAATATTACTCCGAGCAGACATAACAGTGGTTTTTTGGTGGAGTCTTTCCTCAGCTGACCATATGAAGAAAACAGTATATTCACAGTATATAATTTGAGGCAGGCAGACAAAATTTGTTTTTAAAAAAAAGTGTGTTAGCATCTGCTGTCCATATTTGGAATATAAAGGTTTTTATATTCACAACTGATTGGCTGTGACAGAGGGGGAAGCAATCTGCTGAGAATCACAACTGCTGTTCAAAACACAGCACTTGTGCAGAATCCATAGAAATAAAAATCATATGGGACAGGATGGTAAAGTTCACCAGAAAATATCAAATGCAAATTATCTCCCAAGCATGACAGTGATCACAAGCCAGAATTAATTTCTGAGCAGGATTGTGAGGAAAGGATGTATATCTCGGTGAAATAATGAATGCAAAGGCCAAGTCATCAAATCAGAAGAAACCCAAACAGAAGGCTCCTTTGAGAAACAAATGGGGGGGAGAAAAAGGAAGTACAAAAGCAGAACATTCTCCCTTTCGGGCTGGCCATCCCTTGATACTGAACAACCTGCATGCTGTCCAGTCTGCCTTCCTGCAATCTCCGAGGAATCCAAACCACCAGAGAACGAAAAGCCTTGCAGTAACTTCTTGTATGAGTAGAAGTACTACTTTAGATACTACTTTAGATACCAGTAGTTTTTACCAGCTGTGACTACATGCGAGTTCAAAACATTTTCCAAGCATTGTGCAGAATGACCTCTCTTTCAGGTCAACCAAGGCAAAAAGTAGATGATGTGTGCTCTGCATTGTCTGTAATTACACCTCAGCATCTGTCAGAATGAGCACTTTTTCCATATTCATAGAGAATGTACAAATGAGAGTATCTGACTGAATTATGAAATTTATTAGAGATCTTACTCTTCTCTGCAACTCTACCATTAAACTTGTCTCCAACTTTTTCAAGATGGTTCTTTTGTCCTGTTGCTCTCACTCTACCTTTATTTTAAGTTTCTTTCTGAATTTTCACTGATTTACTGGCAAATTCCCTGAAAGTAAACTTCTTATGTTTTGGTTTTAGCCTCACCAAAACCTTATAAATAACTTTTTGTGTGTGCTCTCTTGACAATACTTCGGCATGTCACTCCAACTTACTTTGTCTTCTTTAAATACTTTACAGGTAACTTCTTTTTCAATTGCAGGAATAAGGAGTGTATTACTAATTTAAGTATCTTTCTATTCATATGCTTTCGGAGGTTTTTTTTATTCCCAGACTTGAATTGAACCTCTTTCTGCTGAATTTAAAAACAGTATGACCATGACTTTAGCATAACAATTCTCTGAGTAGTGTTTGGTTTTAGGATAGCTTTGTGATTTGCCCAGAAACCTTTTAATAAATGGGCCTGGGGAAAATTTCCTTTCTTCAGGCATAGCATGCCAGTAGAAAGGTATTTTTTGTTATTGTTCCTGCTGCCAAGCTGTCGTGGAGATTTGACTGTTCTGCCTCTGGAGAAGGGAACATTTCACTATGGGAGAGTTGTTTTTATTACATCAAAATATAAGTCCTATGGAAGTAACTTAGAATCTTGCTGCACGTTATTCCTAAGGGTTTATACTTGTGTTTCTTTTCTGGGGTCTAATGAAAAGGCTGTTCTGTAAGTGAATTCACTATCTTGTGAATACTGCTAAAAAATAACCACAGTGTTGTTGGGAACCAGAGTGAAAAAGAGCCCTGACAAAATGGTGAAGGAGTCCACATTTTATTTTTCCACACAGAACACTTACCCTATTCATTTGCTTACTTATAACAGAAATAAAAAGGCATTTTTCCATTTTTTGATGAGGCAGCTTTTATCTCCAGTGCATTTCTGGTGTGGCATCACTGCATCATTTGGCCCCACCGAGAGTTCCAATGTCAGAATCCCAGACAGGACAGATATTCTATAGTTGGGCAGGGAAGGCAGCCCAGTGCCCCATGTCCTCTTACAGAAAGCTTTGGGTGCTTGGGCTTTAGCTCTGCATCTACATATTTGAGTGCAGTGCTGTTCCCACAAGCAAAATCTGTGTGGTTCAACATAATAGTTACAACAGTCTGTGTGTAAACTGAGTGAAAAGGAGCTCAAGGGAACCAGTAATAGGAATACGTGACCTGTGGCAAAGGTGGAGAGAGTTTATTCTAAAATTGGGGTTTTCTGGGTAGCTGATTGAATATTCACCCTAATTTTTAATGCAATAGAAAATTTGCTAACTTAACAAACAGATGGCTCATAAGTAAAGGAACAAGATCATCTACCACAATTTATAATATATGCAAGCATTGGATGATGCTGATTCTGGCACACGTTTGTATTTCAGAATGAAACTTTTTGTGCAGATAGATAGTGCACAGACAATGCCTGCCTTCTGAATTTGCCAGTGTTGAAAATCAGAGATGAGAGAAAAATCTGTCACATCACTTACTTTATCCTCATAGTACAGAACTGCTTCTTAGAAACCCCAGAGCTTTGTGCTATTTTGAAATGATTTTGGCAATGAAATCAATATTGATCTTTCCTTTTGACCACCATCACCCAAATGACAGACGTCTTTGATTCAGTCCTGCACAATTTCTCTGCTGTTTCGTCCTCTTCTCTTAGATGACCCTAATTTCTTTTTCCAGCATGATGTTTATGCACAGGTATCAGGCCCTCTTAAGCATTGCATACACTGGGAAAGCAACCAAAGATGAGTCAGTAGTGGAAACTATTTAATATTGGGGAAACAGATTGCAGAAGCATTTCAGAAAGCAAGGCTGAGATTGATGACAGTTCCTGAAACAATAGCAAGGCAGCTTTAAACCATCTACACTAATATTTAAACATGTTCCAAAGCAATTTAAGGAACCAGTTTCTTAAAATGAACTTCTTTAATGGTCACATCACCACAGATCAGACTGCACCTCTGTGTTGCTGCGCTAACACCGTAGTGCAGATGGACTTCTGTAAATCAGCCACAGACCTTGCTGTCTCTCTCGGAATATCTCCCACTACAGAGTACCTTGTGGAGGACTTCAAGTGCTCTTCCATGCCCAACAGATCTTGCACATCTAGTTTTATCTGCATTTTGCCTAGTTCCAGGCAAATTACAAGATGGAAATAAAGCCCAAAGCCAACACACAAGACAGTTCCTGTCTTACTCAGCTGAAAGAGAATCTATCCAAAATGCAAAGAGAAACCTTTCCCCTCTTGCTGCTACTCAAGGTAGCACTCAGTGAGTCTAATGGTGAGCTCTGTCTGACAACCATAAAGTAGTTTGTGCTTGGGATGCTGCTGGTTGTAGTCACTAGAGAGCAGTGGCTGTGCAGCAGAGACTGGGATTTGGCTCTGTACTTTAATGTACTGGCTGGTGCTAGGCATCCAGATTTCACTGAAAACTAGATGTGCCTTTGAAACTTGTGGCTGATGTATTAAGTCAGTTCTCTTCCTTTCTGTCTGCAGATCAGCCAATTCAATATGCCCATTCCACTTTTGAAGATGGAGTTGCAAAATTGACTGTGCAAGATGCCCTACCGGAAGATGATGGCATTTACACTTGTCTGGCTGAAAACAACAAAGGACAGGCATCTTGCAGTGCTCAGGTCACAGTCAAAGGTGAATATGTCAGCGTTCTGTAATTACTAAAATCATATAAACTAATATTTTTTAACAAAAATAATCTTGAATCCTTAACAAAGGTGATTGTAAGTGGATTCCATAGCTTTTTCTAAGCCCCTGTCAGGTGGGTACTTTTTCTCCCCCTTGGAGGTATGTGCAACTTAAGTGCTTAAGAACCATGTAGTGTAAAATAATATGAATGTTTCAGAAAAAGGTATTAATGCTCTGACCTTACCAAGGGCTTAGGGCACAGAGAGCAGTGAGGCTGTTCTGGGAGAGGTACCAGTGTAAGAAAGGCCTGTCACTGCTGAGGAATATTAAGTGCAGGATCACCAATATCACCCATCAGCAGAGAGTGTTATGGTGAGGAGGCAGATGCTGCCCCATTCTCTTGAAAGGCAGAGCACAGAGACCAGTGCCAAGGACTGCAGTTATGATAGCAAATGCCAATATTCCTGTTCTGTTACTAGAATTGATCAGCTGTAATTCTGAACAGGAATATATCAGCTAACTGGGAGCTTAGAACTTTAAATAAGCGGCATTTTGGTAGTGAAAGTACCAGAAGCACATTGTAGGAAGCAATTGAGGTGATCTGTTGTCTCAGAAATCTGAGGCAGTGCTGGACTGACATAGTTGATTTGTCCATGAAAGCCATAATTCTGCACTAGGGTCTGAACAAACACAGTCTAAAAGATTTGAGTTCACAATGAAGAAATGACAGAATTCCATGGATAAATTCAACAATGAGGTAGTATTCATCAGTATTATGGTATTTATTCTTTCAATCTCCCCTGGCATCAGTTTATGCGAGTGTTTTGTTTTATAGGCTGGAGATGATCATCCCCCTCTCTCTTTAATCCCCCTCCCTCTGCAATCAAGTCTGTATTTAGTATTTGTCACTGGTAAATGATATTTTTCCAGCTTTATAATAGTTGGTCACTGCCTGTCCAACAGGCTGTGAGGGACAGCTGCCAAGGGAACTATTCCTTTAGTCTATGACTAAATAATACCTGCCCTAAATTTGTACATGCAGTTTGATGGTAAATGTACCCTGATCCCTGGGATCTCAAGATTTGTCTTTGTTTGGCAGTGTTCTGGGGTGTTTGTCTGCAGCACTTCAGTGCTATGCCTGTCCTATTCTATATGAATCCACATAAAACCCTAAAATGAAAACAAATTCTGGTAAACCTGTGAGTTAATTTCTTGATTACTAGACTGGAAATGCAGTTGTCTCCTCCCTGCCCTCCCATCCCTGAAAAAAAAGTACAAAGTAGGAAAACACTGATTTTAAAATAAGCCTGAAACTAATCTGTTCTCAAAGCTATCACTTATAATTTCTCTGAAGCATTTCATCTGCATTAGCTAAGGGCCAGTCAAGAGGAGCTGTCTTTGCCATGGAACCTGCTGATCCTTCACTGGGACTCAGAAACCAAAAAGACAGCCCCTCTCTTACTGTAAGCAACCACTGCTGAGTTATTTTCGGGTTGACATACAATGCTAACGTGGGAGCAGCAGTGACCTGGACTTTCCCTGGGCTTGTGTTCTCTGCTGGGCTATTTCAGGCTATGTAGTCACTGTTGCACTGTGTGGGATTCCTCCTGTTCTTTAGCTGGTGTGGGGCTAGAAAGCTGCATTGCCACTATCATGGGGAGTTAGTTCCTCTCTTCTGCATCCCATTCTATTTTCTGGGAGTCATGGAATGGTGGGGTGGGAAGAACAAGAGCAGAATTAAGAACATGCATGATAGGCTGTAAACCCCCTTGTTCAACATTTTTGCAGTTTTACCTGTCCCCTCTGCTTCGTCCCTAAAACTCCTTATGCCCCTGTTGCTGTGAGGATTACAGTAACTTTCCCCAAGATTCAGATCAGTGTGGATTTGTCTGCCAAAAATAGTACCAAATTTAAAATCGTGCTCTCCAAATCGCTTATCTATTTGTGTATTTTTTTTCCATCAGAATCTCTGATGGAGGAGCAAAAGCTCATTGGCATTAGTTCTCTGAGTCTCTGAATGCTGCCATTAAGGCTTCTCTAAATACTCAGCTGTTGCCAACAGATTATAGCAGAAAATTGTTGTACATGCAGAAAGTGAGAAAACTTCAAAAATCCTCTCCTGACCAGACACTGATTTTTTGAATAAAGTCTGTAAAACTGTTTCTGAATTGTAACCCATCTTTCTCCAGTTCAGTTTTGTCTCCAAGATGATTTAAGGATTTCAGGTTTCATGCAGTGCTCAGTTTGTTCATTCATTGTTAGAGAAATATTTTCCTTTTGTATGTGACAAGTAACTTCAATTTAATATGAGAAGGAATGGATATTCTTGGCATATCATCAGTATCCAACCAGTGTCAGAATCCAGCTTTTCTTTAACTTGCTACTGTGGTCCTTGGACACATCTCTGAGTCCATCTGGGTCTACATTTCACTTCGTATTGCCATTTTTGGCTTTGCTATTTTACTGGGAGGATCTCATGAAGGATCATTGTGCTGTGATCACTGGGGAAACTTTACCTGGAGTGAATAGTCTGCCTTAACAGTAAAACTCAATTTTATTTTTCTAAGTTAAATTCAGCTCACAGATAACTCAGAAAAGTCAGCAGTAAGGATAGTCAGTGGCAAACTGCTCAATTCATGTCTGATTTATACTATAGGATGGTGCTTAAACCTGCTGGTAGGTTACAGGTGTTATCTAACCATATATTATGTTTTCTGATTAACTTCTGCGTGTTCTTTGCCCTTTGGAATATCTGTTGCTTTGTTTTTTGTCAAAGGAAATTTCCTTTTGTGGCATTAATGTAGAAAACAACATTTCAAAGGCCCTTTGCCCCATAAAGGGCTACTGCTCCAAGTCCTGTAAAATACAAAGGTGGGATTTTGTCCAGTAGTTTGCAGTGGGCCCTGGATAATTAGCTAGGCTTATTGTGGCATAGCATTCCTTCTAAGTCAGCAGTCTCAGATTCATTTATGGTTGTCTTTTGCTTCCTTATTATTAAGAAGGATAAATTCTGTCCAGCACTGAGCAGCCTCAGTATTATTCCTTGGTTTTGTATGACAAAACCTGAAGGTATTTAGCTGTTCGTAGGGGGCTTTTGGCACTGTGTTGAAAAAGTCCCACAGTTCATATGGATGGGGCACGAGAAATGCCATGGTCTTAAAAAACTCAAACTAATCAGTGTTATGCTTATTTAAAGTGAGAAATTAGCATCAGATCACTTAAGTAAGATGACACTTCCTTAAGTAAGTGATCTAAAGGCTGAGTAAATTGGGGTAGATCCATTAGGTAGTCTGTGGAGAAACCAAGTTAATCAAGGTGAAGCTAATTTTGGCCTTGTAAAAGACTAAGTAGACTAAATTGAATCCTGACATCCGTCTTCTCTGTGTTAGTGGTTTTTTGCAGCTGAAATACAGGGAGAGATGAACTACAGAGATTGAGCAGTACTTCTCTGAAAACCTGCCTAACAAATGTCTTCACTGTGAGAATTTTTTCTAATTGAACCATGCACTGGGTAAATTGGTCTAATGCAGGAAAACCGTGGAGGTGAGAAACATGGTCCAGGTTACTCAAACATTCAATTATAGACATTCCTGGTGCCATTTGCTACTCTGAAAATTTTAGATTTTTAGGAAAATCAAAATTTGGGAGACTTTGGGGCTGATGCACAAATTTTCTTTAAAGTTTTTAAACAACATGTTCATGACTGAGTTGTTTCTGTTATTGTATGTGTAAGCTATTGTATTTGATGTTCACACCTCATGTTACAATTTTCATATTATTCTATGTTATGAAAATAAGTATACAAGCCATTTTTTAAATTCACCAGGCATTCCATTTAAAAAACAAACAAGCCACCTCCTTAAAAAGGTATGTGCAGGGTACAGTCAGGTCACCTGAAATATATGGTGATTATATGCTGATGGAGGTTGCAGATATTAAAGTTGAATATTAATATTAATCAGTTTTTTATCAGGGTAGCTGAAAGTTTTAATCAGTTTTTTATGAATAGGAAACTGAGGTGAGGAGAAGTTAATTGACTTTGAATGTACCTGTGTAGTGGGTTGGTGTTCATGCTTTGCTGAGCCTGAGACAATCAGAGTATAAAGGCAAGACAGCTCCTGGTAATAACTGATTTAGCTGCAAGGTAAGGCCACTGCCAGGCATAGTGACTGTTCCTCAGGTCTGCCTCATGCCTCAGATAAGCCTTGTGATATGTGGCTCTCTCTGCCAGTTAACACTCACTGACAAGGAGTTACAGGTCAGATCCACCTGTAGAAAAATGTGTCAAAGGGATATTTAACCACCTGACATTCACACCACTACCTGAGTGCACTACAAAAGATTACAGACCGGAGGGAGAGTGGGAATTGGGGTGGGACATACGATGGGCTCTGTTGTGCCAAACCAAATCAGTACTGCATGTAGGAAGCTTCTCTTCTTTTGCAAACAGTCTCTCCATGTAAGAGAGGCAGTTAATTGCCTCCCCCAGCCTTCCCTAGGTATGGTTTCAAGCTGGAGGGCTGACGCTTAGGAGAATGTCCTGTCTTGCAATTCTGCAGTAGATGACAAACAAAATATCTGACCCACTGCACGCTCCTTGAGGTTTATCCAGCATCCTCCCACCAGGCAGGGGCATTACTGATTGTTTTCAAGATAGAGGACATGAAGTGTGGGCAGTGATGGCAGCAGGGCAGGCTGGCAGCCAGGGTATTTCTGTGGGCTCTAATGCTCTGCAGCCTCCCATTTTGCTGATGCTTGTCTTCTGCACACTGCTTTTTTTTTTTTTTTTTGAATAGAGGCCTAATACTGCTGCTCTTGGTGAGCAAATGCTATTCAGCAGATACTGCTGTTCCTGCTTATTGGCTCTTGACCTCATTTCTCCTTCCCTGCCAGCAGTGCACTCTCCTGACTTCACATCTGTTCCCCTTTCTCCCCCACCACTTTCTGTTCATGCTTGTTTTTTCAGTGCAGCCTCTCCAGCATGTGTCTATGTTGGGAAGCCTGTAGCCCTTACAATCCGATTACTGTAGTCATTCATTGATCACTGGACGAGCAGATTAGTCACCTGAAAGCCTGTCAGAGTCCCTGCTGGTAACCAGTTTATCAGAGCAGTGAAGGGAGATGCTTTCTGGAAAACCAGTTTGTTTTGTTCCTGTCACTCGTCCCTCGGGTATGAATGGGACCATAAAATATAACCAGGTGGAAGAAAAGCTTTCAGGTAGGAGTCTTTTCCTCTGGTCATGAGAGATTCTGTCTTTAGGTCATAGGTTGTTTTTCCTTCTATCTCAGATTGACCTTTCTTAGACATTAATCTTTTAAAGGAGGTTATCACTGCAATAAGCAGCCTCTCTTTGAAGACTTAATTGAGAGGCTACAGCTCTGTTTCTCTGAGATACATATTTCTGCCTAAGGTAACCAAAGTATGATGTCTTAATTGCCTACAGTGATACTTGTGACAGCTTTTCAAAGTCACTGCTTATTTGAAAGCATTTTGCTGTATTTCAAACATAACATAAATATAAAGGACTGTAGATGACTTTACAAAATGCACAAGTCTAGCCTTATTAAATGTCCAAAAGGCACTCCAGACCAGCAGACTCGTGGAACCACCTGGCTGTGTAAGAACTGGTTTCAGAGAACTAACTGAAAGGGAGAGGGGTTTTGTTACTGTATTGGAAAGTCAGGAGTAAGCTGTCATGAGCATCAAAGAAACTCTGTTCCAGAGCTTTCAGTACTGTCCCGAGGTTCTCAGTACATCACTTGGTATGGATCACCAGCAGCTGTAGTCCTGTAAGACTAAGTTTGGATGGGTTTTTTTAATTTTAAATTGCCTTCTTGCAGCACCTCAGGAAAAAACATGACACACAATGCCAGCTAGAGACCAAAAATGGAGGACAAAAGCAAAACATGGAAGCTTTTAATGATAGAGGATGTGCCATCAACATAAACAATGCACTCTAAAGACAGTTTGTTAATATAAATCATTTCCACTAAAAGGGGAACCAAATTTGGATGCAAATGAGGGATGAGTACTTGCAGAATGAGGAAAATTTAAATGTCAGAAATTGCATTAACATTCCTTATAAATGAAAAACAAAGATGAGATGTTGACAGAAAAAAGAAATTTAATTTAAAAAGAAAAGAAAAAACCCTCACCCTTTCATCAATTGTGGTGTGATCCAATATATGAACATTAGCTATTACATACCAGAATGGCAGAAGACAGATGGTTATTACAACAGACTTGGGAACAGCCATGCATTGACCAAGGGGCAGACTGTCCCAGCTTGGATTGCCACATTCTATAGTGCTCTAAGTTTCAGCTGAAAAGTAAAAGTCATCAAAATATATATAAAACCTGTTAACTGAATATATGCCTGAGTAATTTTGAAAGCATGGGCATGGTGTTACCCCAGAGAATGGTCTCTAGATCAGCTGATGTGGATTAGATAAGGGGAACTCAAAGAGCCAGCCACCAAACTACCTCATAGGATTAGCTCAATTTTTAAAGCTCTCCAGAAGTTGCCTAAGGGAAGCATCCGTCATTCTTTGCAGTAAAGGAACTGAACAGAGGGTAGGAACCTTGTATAGCTGTACACTACTGGAAGTGCTTCTCTGCAGCTTCATTTTCATGAAGGCTTGACTTTCAGTCCACATACACAGACCCTTTTTGTTTCCTTTTTTCGTTTTTCCTTAATGTCTAGGTTCAAGAGATTTTCAACATAAATTAATCAAGAAGAGACAACTGACCACAAACAATGCTTTAGTAGAACTACCTTATCTTTTATGGACTTAAATGTCACACAAGTCTTGCTTTAGAATTCCTTTCTGAAACCAACTTTTACCCAGAAATACAACACTGCTATGCTTTTTCTTTTTTCCCCTCCTTCATATTAGTCTAATTTCAAATGTTTCCTTGCTCTCAGGCTGAGTCTTATTTGTCTTATTTGAGGGATTCCTTAAAAGCTTCTTAGTACAGTATCCTTTTGATTACTCCCCCAAAGAGAGGAGCAGAACTATTTTAATATTACCACAGGGTAACTAATTCTGTTGCCAGTGTGGATTTGCCAGAGGAGGGAAAGGCTGAAGGGGCTGTAGCTCTTTAGATGAGTGGCATTCTCAGGGACACTTGTGTTTTATGTGATTGCCTGTTCCTATTGTGATTCCATTGCATTTCAGCTTATGCACAGACCAGGTTTTCATGTAACAAAAGCAGTATCTCTATACATCATGATGTGCTGCAATTAAATTAAAATCTACCTGGGCAGCCACACAAAAAATTGAGACTGTACTTGTGCAGGTGAAATTCTGCCTCGGCAGAATGCACATTTTCACTGTGGAGATAATCTGGCTTGATCTAGCGTATATGAAGCACCTTTTCTGCAGTTCTCCAAGCCCAGATGCTGGGGAATTTGTAAGCAGTGGGCCAGCTGAGCTGCCTTGTAAATGTATTTGGTAGGTGTACACGCTCTCAGGCCTTCCATGGAGTTGCTGTCTGTGGCAGTGACAAAGGAGCAATTACCTGATGTAAATAACTTGCAAGCAGGGTTAGTCATTAATAAGGCTGACAGTTCTGAAGGCAAAAGCAAACACCACTTTGGCTGCAGAAACTTCCAGTGAGACTGTCAGGGAGGAATTTGGTCTGCTGACTGCAAAATGATCTGCTGTGAACCCAGCCATCTACTTCGTATCTCTGACCCCTCACTCCAAATTGAGCTTTCTTCTGAGGAGGGAAAGCAGAGGGTGGGCTGCTAAACTCTTCCCCCTGGGATCCAGTGATAGAACGCGTGGGAATGGTTTGAAGCTGTGCCATGGGAGGCTCTGACTGGACATTAGGAAGCATTTCTCTACCAAGAGGGTGGTCAGACATTGAAACAAGCTTCCTAGAGAGGTGGTCAATGCCCCGAGCCTGTCAGTGTACAAGGGGCATTTGCACAATGCACTTAACAACAGGCTTTAACTTTTGATCAGCCCTGAATTGGTCAGGCAATTGAACCAGATGATCCTTGTAGGTCTCATCCAGCTGAAATAATCTATTCTATTCTGTTTTGGCTGTTCTCTCAAATCATGATTCTTCCTTGGTGCAGTCAATCTGTTGACAGTGGGATTTCTGGGGTGGCATCTCAGTTGCAGAACAAACTGAGTAGACAAAACAGGTTAAAATGCTGGTGACCTGGTGATACAGAGGAAAGACTTGGGAAAGAAAGAGCATACATGGAGCTGCAGGGTAGGGCTGAAAGACTGGCCTGGGGTAAAATAAAGAGATTGCCAGACAAGATAAAATGGAACTTGGCCTCCTTTGTATACCCCTAACCACCCTGAACTTGCGTAGGCTTAGGGCATTGTCAGTCTTAGATTAATAGTTTTTCTGTGTAATGCAAGGCACAACATACAGACTATAGGTTATCCCAGCTCTTCAGTGAAAGCACCTCCCATGGATATTTAAACTTACCTTCCATTTACAAAAGACAGATTATAACTGCAGAAATAAATGATGGGAGGTAGATGTGTAAAGAACACTGCTAGGTCATTAAATATCTAGTTCTCATGAATTAAGTCTGCAAAATGGCATACTAACCTGAGATCTTTAATAGAGCAGAAGTGTTCCTACATGTCTCAAGAACATAAAAGCCTCATATTTTTTTATGCCATTATAAATCAAGTTTGGGCTTCTTGGAAACTTGCAGAAAATGTTTTGACCGTATCACTTCAGGCCTGAGGAAAAACACTTTACATGAAAACAGATGAGTATCCTCATACCAGTTTTCTGCCTTACAAAATCTCTTGACTTTTGAGTTGATATCATTGTAAACGTGAGCTCTGGTAACAGCTGGATTTGTTTACATTGAAAACATTTGAGGGTGTTAAACTCTTTTCAATATAAAGATGTGTGTGAACCTGGGTCTCTCTTTGAGAGGTTTTAGTAGAATCTGCTGCTACTCCCTCTGAGCCCGCTCACCCAGAGCTTTTTGAGTTAAGCATTCTCCTCAGCTCAGTTGACTTATTAGCCTGCGAGCCAAAATGATACTGAAACACCATAAATGGTAAATGTTGCCGAGGCAGTCCTTCCGCACGGCTCAGAGCAGGCATGAGCTGGCAGCTCACCACATGATGCTGGCAAACAGATTCCTCCAGTATAATTAAACCTCTTGTAAGACTAAACACTGCAAGTTGTTTGTGGTGTTCTGAACACAAGGTAGCAAACTCTATCCTTTGGGTGTCCTCGACTTGTGGCCAGTGTAACCCTGGTCCTGCACCGCTGAGTTACCGCACGGGTAGGTGCAGTAGGAGGTGTATATATGTGTGTATATACATGTGTATTTACATGTGTATATGTATGTGTATGTATGCAGTGCTGTAGCTGACCCAGCTTGAGCCAGGGGCTGGAATAGCCACCCTCCAGAAGTTCCTTCCAAGCTCAGTTACTGTGGGACTCTGTGCAGGGCTGAGCAGGCTGAAGTCCTGATATTTCAACAGGAGATGTCAGCATTCTGCAGCTCACATGAAAACAGCTTCAGCACATCTGGGTGGGCAAAGGAACCAGAAAATTTATTAGAATATATGATGTCCATAAAATGTTGACTGTTTTGACTACTGGCCAGGTCCAGTCATTGGAGACCTTCTTGAAGTTTGCATCCTGATCTGGATTTTCTCCTTCACATAAGTTTCAACAGCAAATCTGGGGATGGTCATGCCACAGTGCAGTTATTGATTCTTTTTTAAACTTCTTTCCAAGGGTATAGATTTATCCATATCTTTTACCCTAGAAAGTAAATAGTTGGTTGAATAATTGCAGTTAAACTGGTAGAGGTGTACTGTACAATTGACTTGCAGTAGGTTAACTCTTCGGTGCAGCATGAATTTTCTGTTTTTTCTTTTAGATACACACTTTTAACACAATAACTCACCCTTGGTTATCAATATAAAGATGTTTACAGTTCCACTCAATCCCCAAATTCTGATTCAGACCTTTAATTTAAATTTAATTTGAATCCTTGAATTAAAAAAATTCAAGTGTATTTTGGCTTAGGCCCACAGCTAACATTAAGACTCCTCTAATGATAATTTCCAATCTGCAGATATGCAGAGGTCAGATTTATGTAAGGACTCTTTAAAACCTGTATTGAGAAAACTCAAATAATAGGAAAGCATTTTTTATCACCTTACATTTCTATTAATACAGATTAATAAATAATCTGAAGTTTGATATGGTCACTGCAGATAGATTGCCTTACTATTGATTGCACAAATACTGGAAAACAGAATAAGAGATTAATAGAAATAGTTGTTCATCAGAGGTAATATATATTTTCCCACTGCCATCCAAATATGCTGAGAATCTGTGGGGGTTTTGTAAGAAATTCGAAGAGTTTAAATTCTCCTTAATCTCTATGGATTTAATGCACTGAGAGGCTCTTTTAAACATGGACTTGGATGCTTATTAGAGTGTCTTTCCAATAAAAAAAATGAACACATAAGTGTAAGGGAATGCTGTGGGAAAAGCCTGTATTCCTTTTGCTTTGCAGAAAATATATGTGGGTATATAAAGCACCCTTTACATGCTTTGCTTACTATTTCTGGGCTCCCAAGCTGTGTTTCCCACTGAGCTGTGCATCTTATTACTTGCTGTTTCCCAGCATTCACGCATATTAAAGCCTGAGGAAAGGCAAAAATCTCAGGAACCATGTAAGTGGGATCACTGTGGTGGACTTTTAAATCGAACACCCTGTGCAAAGACTTACCAAAAGCCCGCTGAAATGACAGAGAGATTACTGCCCACCAGAAATGCCTTACATGGGCTTACACATTGTGCCAGACCACAGCTCTGTGCGAAAATTCTTCTCTGTGAGTAGCATTTGAGAAAATCATAGTTCTCTTCTCTTCTCTATTATCTTGCATGGTTTGACCTGCACGAAACCAACAGCTGTGGCTAAAAAATCGTGGCAGGTTTCAAAGGCTACAACAAAGTAAATGAATTGCACAGTCTGAAAACAAGGTATTGAAATGTACCTGTATTGCATCAAGCCCACCCTGTGCTGTGCTCCCTGATGTTCCTTGTGAAGTGCCTTGACATGATCCAGGTGGGAGGAACTGAGTCCACCAGCAGAAGTTGACAGGGGAAGGGAAAGGGAGGGAGAAAATAATCTGCTTGGGGTAGGAATTTTTTAGTCACTGTATGTTGACTCTTATATTCCTTGTTTTCATTCTTAGAGGTGAACTTTGAAAGCAATAAGAAGTAAGAGTGATGAGGGAGCTATTAAATGGCTATGGGTGATTAGAGAGCATTAACATAATAGGAAGAGAGAGATCGGATCTCCTCGTCTTCACATCCAGTTGAATAAGCTCAGGGATGTGTATATGCATAACGAAGCCATGCCCTTATGCTAATGTCAAACTAAATTTTCCTTAGGTTCCAGATTTCCTTTCTGGTGCCAGATACGCTGCATTTTTATTGTCTGTCGTTTCAGCAGCAGAAATACCCTGCGGTGTTATGAAAGGGGATGTTTCAGCCAGAAGCACAGTGACTTGCAGTATCTGAGCTGGGAACTTTACCTCTGCTTTCTTCCTTTTCTTCTTTCCTCCTCCCATGGGCTCTGAAGCCAGCTCTCACTGACAACATTTGGATTTTGAACGCCAGCAGAGTTCATGTGGTGAAAGGGACTTTAGAGGAACGAGGGAAAGCAAGCCTAATACTGGCCTGTTGTTAGCAGCATGCTTATTTGTGTCCTGTTTTTCTTATCAGCTTGCCCACTATTTTCCTGGTGCAAGTCACAGGTTTTGTTCCTAGTGTTGGATAATAGCAAGCGCCTGGATTGGCCAGGGAATTTGAAGTTTTATGGTTGTTGCACTTTCTGAAGCTTTTGCAAACAGTTTCTGGGGGTTTGTGTATGGTTTTGCTTGTAGTATTTTCCTGTCGAAATAACTAGCCAGGTGTTTCCAGAAGGAAGTAAAATCACGCAGTATATTTTCACCATAAATGGGAACAGGGGTTATATGCTTAATCTTGAATCAGCAGCATCCCGTCTTGTCCCTCCAAAACCAATCTGATTGCTGTTTTTCCAAAGAAGACCTGTAAAGGCTAAAATTGAAGAAGCCCTTATATTAAAAGCCCTTATATTAAAATAATCTGTAAAAACGTACAGCACTGCTATTTCATTGTAAAATTGTGACATGTTAAAGCCTTCATCAGACAAACACTGAGTCACTGCATGGTGCTATGTCATAAATAAACAACTAAAAGCATTTACAAGCTTCAAAAGTATTTGAAAATAGTTAACATTTAGTCTTTGTAATTTGGCCTCTGCATGATTGCATGTGTCTCTTCTGAGAAAATGCAGTGATTTTAGACTAAGTAAAACTAAATAACATATCTAAAACTGACTGTGTTGTCCTGTGTAAAACATCTGTGAGAAACTAAAATTGGCAGTAGGCAATTTCAATTTTTTTCTAAGTCTAGAAGTCCACAATTTCAAATTTTAAGTAAACAAGAAATGCTACATGAAATGAGCCCCTATGGTTTCTTAATGAATAAATAGCATTTATGGCTTAGAACAGAAGTCTTTTTAATTGTTGCTGCCAAGTTGAGAAACGCTGGACTGTTTTTTGTGATGTTTTGATTAAGTTGTTGGTGCAGTAAACATATCCTACTGATCAATGTACGCTTCTGAATGACCATAGTATAAGATTAGAGATCCCCATTAAAAATAAATATTTTAAAAGTAGGGGAGAATGCTTGTGTTTTGAAGAGAGCCTGTTCAAGTTGCCACGGAGTCAGACTTATAAGCCATATATTTACTGTATCCTGGACGTCACACGTTTGAATAGGAATACTGGTTGCCTCACCCATTATAGCTTCTAATTTTTGAGCTCTTACTTACAACAGATTTCATATCTGTTCGTAAAAAATGCCTTCACTGTCCCTGTGCTCCAAAGAACATCAGCAACAGGTAGGGAGATATTTTCATTCCTGCTTTACAGTAGGTATTGAGAAATCAAGGACTAAATCAAAGTGTGTGTGCATTTGTACACGGTAGGTTTATAAGGATAGGAATGTCTTCAGAAAGTTACTTTTGTTTCTGTCCCAGGACTAAGCCTCAAGTTTTCAATATTTCAGATTTAATAATCTATCTTAACGTTCTTCTGCGTGATTACATTCAGCTTCCCCTGTTGAAATAGCTCTTTCGTCTCTCCAGTAACTTTTCTTGTACTGTTTAAGCTGCATTCTTTTAAGTTTTTTGCTACTCACATACCACAGACTTCTGGTGTTTTGATAGTTGCCATCATAAGTCTCTGTCTAAGCACAGAACTGGTCTTCATCCAAGAGATCAGCACAAACCTATGCAGTGCTTAAATTTAGTGTAAGCACTATTATTTTTTTAAGTTTTGTGCAATGGTGAGAACGATTCATTTCAATTTGTCAGCTTCATTTATGAAGTGTGAGCTCTGATCAGTAACAATGGTGAGTAGGTTTTCATCCTTTAATCCTGCAGGTCACTCTTTTAGGGGTAGAGGCCTCTAGCCCCCAGTAAATCTTCATAATGTCACTCATACCAATACCTCTCCTCCCCAACATCTGCCTGAGACAACTTAAAAAAACAGAGACCTAGCATTTTCTGTAAACTTGTTGGGTTTGTGATTCATAAATGCAATTACTGTGAATTATTTACTTGCTTCCATTTGATATTTCTGCAGCTCTGTGCAAGAAGGTGATTTTATTCCAGTCCATGAATCTTTCATTTCTGCAGCACATATTTTGGAGGAGTTAGCATTGTTGAAAAATTCCATTTGGGAAATGATTTTCCTTCTGCAGTTGCTCGCCCATGTCTTTTTAATAAGCTGAGGCTGTTACACTGTATTGTCTTCCTAGATTATAAAAATCTGTTTATTTAGGCTACATGCAACAGGCAGGTCAGCCTAATGGAGCAGAGAGCCAGTTGGGAGGGATGTGGAAGAGCTGCTCAGACTTGATGCTGTTTGTACCAGGGCTCTGCTGGAGGCAGCTCAGTCTGGTCTGGGGGAATTGCTGCTAGAGCCACTATGAGCAAATCTGTTCCCTGGTCACTGTTAGCTCTCATTATCTGTCCGTATCTGAAGACTTGAACTTTCCTGATCAGAACCCAGGTCTGTTTTTCGCTTGGTCCAGAGCCACATTTCTGCTTTTATTTTCCTTTCCCTGGTCTCTGTTTATTGAATATCTAGATTTGCAATGTTATTAGTTACTGAAGTAAAAGTGATAACAGGAATAATATTTTATTAAGTGTACTTTTCTTCCCCACCACCCCATCCCTCTTTCTGTCCTACCATTTTCTTACTTTTTTTTCCTTTTCTTGCTTTCTTTGTCTTCTTTTCTTCGTTTTTTCCAATTATATGGGTTTCTGCTTTCCCCCACAGATCTGTTTCACTTTGAGGGACAAAGGGATTTCTGCAAGGCATCAGGGCAGTGAAGGAGCATGTGCTGACATTGCTTAGTACAGCAGTTGTTTGAAGCTGTTTCCCTGAGTAAACATTACAAAACAGAGGGATATGGTGAACCACAGCAGTTTATTGCTGCAGATGAGCTTCACCCAACTTCATGGCTATTTTCTGCAAAGCATCAGTCACTTACAAGCAGGTGCTGTGGGAAGCCCTAGGACTGATCAATGTGGTCTGATGGTGAATCAGGCAGAGTAGCAGGACCATAACACCGATCCCAGTGGGTCTCAGTCAGGTCCCGTGTTTCCATTCTCACATGCATCAATGTCTCAAAGCTCAGTGCCAAGAAAAGACCTACGACATGAGCCAGAGAGACAAGATTTTGGCCAGAACAAGCTTTGCTAGAGAAAAGGAAAAACTTCCCCTCCAGGCAGCTTCCAAATTTACACTGAGCTCAAATTACCCTGGGACAAGCTTAACTTTTTGTCTGCGGGAGGTTCAGTGGGCTTGGTCAGTGATGTGCTGTCATTTTTTCTAATCACCAATTGTATGAATTATGTTTTTTCTCCAGCCTGGCACTTTATGTTGCTGTAATAGTATTTTGGATGTCCTTGATATACCTTTGAAAAATATAAAGGTAGAAATAAGCAAAATAAAGCTATTTTCTTATGTGGATAGAGTGTAGGGTTGGCATTTTAAAGGCAAGACGTAAAAGGTCTGAATGCAAGCTAAACAAAACAAAAAGTGTATCCAAGTGACCAACAAATATTTATGACTTCTTGTGTTTGGTCGTGATCACTACTTTGGCTTCCCAAGTCTCTTTGCTCAGGTTTTTAGAGCAGGAGTGTATTTCCACAGAGATCACAGTTAAACGGTCTGGCTTCACAGCCTCTGGATCCAAGACAGGGGAGACCACTGTGGGTACTGGAAACAACATATCCCAGAAAGATTTTAAGAGTGATTAATTTAATTCCAGAACTCAGCATTTGACTGTACAGCCTCAAAACACACACAAAACAACATTAAAAGCCCTAATACAACAGTTTGTTTTGTGATATATATTGATAACCTCAGCTTTCAAACCTTCCCATCAGCAGCTCCCCAACTGAAGTACAGGAGAGGAGTGTGGTGAACTCAAAACCATTCAATACTGACCATCTAACAAACAAATTGGTTTGTAGTTTCTTGCAAAGTTGCAACTCTTATATTCCTGTGAGTTTGTTTTTAACTCATCAATCATGAGAATGGCAACTTGCAACAAACCTTAAGATTTTTATATGAGTTTAGCAGTGATTAAAGGCACTGAGTTGTTGGTTACAAGTTGTTGGGTTGTTTAGTTGTTTTTTTTTTCACCTGAGTTTGTGTATTTTGTGAAAATGAGTGTAATTTCTGAATGATACTCTATGATATCTCTTAACAATTATTTAAAAGGATTCCTGGAACAAGGACAGTCTCATTTCTTGTCTTTCTGCCTGGAATACTGGCAAAGCAAAACAGCTAAATTGGGTGTTTTCAGTTACTTTTACCTTCTGAAAGCTGAAACAAAACCACTGTCTCAAAATCGTGTTGAATACAGGGTCAATTTGTCATGAAAATTCCATTAAAAGAGCCCTTTTATTCTTTTTAATTTTACAGAAAAGAAGAGCAGCAAGAAGGCAGAAAGTGCACAGGCTGCCAAGTTAAACAAGACTTTTGCACCCATCTTCCTTAAAGGCCTGACTGACCTCAAAGTCATGGATGGAAGTCAAGTGATAATGACTGTGGAGGTATCAGGTGCGTAGCTATAGGACAGTATTATTTTAAAAAATTGAGTTCTGCTGCAAAGTTTGTGGGTTTTTTCCCTCTTTTTAGCAGGTGTCTTTGCATTTGGAAGTAATATTTCTAGGAACCAGTTCTTTAGAAGCCAGGTTTGTCTGCTGTGATCTTCAGGGGGTTGAACATTGTCCAGTGTTAATGTGTTCAGACATCTACGAGTGTTTCTTCATTGGAATGATATAATAATAACAGAAGTTTATTATTGGGTCCTGTTGTTGAACTAGAACTAAGTCTTGGTGGACTTGTAACAGCTTCTGCTGTGAACCAAACAAGACTGAATTCCTGTCAGCTGGCGTAAGATTAGTGCTGCAGAAAAGAGCAGTCCTGGTATGAACCTTGGTAACAGAAACTCTTGATAACCCGCTTTGTGGGATCTAGAACTCGTTCTCCCTCTCTGTTGTCTACATGCTTCCCTTATTCATTTGTATTTTAACCAATAATAAGGCAGACTATTCCACATTACACAGCACTGAAAGAGTTCATGAAATTCTTGAATGTTTGTAAGATGAAATTGCAGAATCAGATGGCAAAAAAAACAACCAACCTCAGTCATTTTCTTAATCAACATATGATGGGGTTTTGTGTGTCTCTGATTTTTTTTGTTTCATAATTTTTAGCTAACCCACCTCCTGAAATTATCTGGCTGCATAATGGGAAAGAAATCCAGGAGACAGAAGATTTCCACTTTGAGAAGAAAGGTAATGAGTACAGTCTCTACATCCAGGAGGTGTTTCCTGAAGACACAGGCAAATACACCTGTGAAGCCTGGAATGAAGTAGGAGAAAGCCAATCCCAAGCAACATTGACAGTTCAAGGTATAAAGTTCTTCTTCACCTTACGAAATGCTAAAATAATTTTAATGTGCTGGCCGAGTGTCTATTTAAAGTACATGAGTGTTTATAAGGTTTGTTGTGAAGGATGCTACGAGTTCTCAGTCTCTGCATCTGAATTAAAAAGGATATTGAGCAGAAGCAGCTTTAAAAAAATCTTTTCACTCTGGAACATTATGTTACTATTTCAAAAATGCATTCCTGAGTCCTATTTCTAGGGACGGTGCACAACTTCTGCTAAATGCAGCTGCAGATTGTAACTATCAGGCTTACTTAGCTATGGACTTGAAGTAAACCTTTCAATTATGTTTTTATTTCTAATTGAAGCCAGTAGTATTTGGAAAAGCTGTCTAGGAGAGAAGTATCCTGGATTTAATGTTAACATTGTAGTGGTAGCACATAAGGAACACATGGTTTCTGCAATCTGAGTAGCAGCTGTCAAAAATTTGCATTTCCACATATACTGTAAGTCCCACAGTAAACACTGAAGTACCTACAAACTTCCTGTGACTGGGCATTCATTACCTTTGTGACAGGAGACTTCATTTAATGTTGTTGTATACTGACATTTTCTCATAGTCATTACTGAGAATTATTGGAGATCAGTGAGAGGCTTTTATTATTTTTAATGTAAAGTGTCTTATCTGCAGTATTTGAGAGAACTGTGCCTCCAGGGATGGGTCTGCAGCCTGTTGTCACTTTCTGCTCTGAATTCAAACCTTCCTCTATCCTCTAAACCCCTCTGAGATCTAACCTCAGGGTCAGTCTTCTATATTAAATTCAACTTGATGGAATTGTTAATGATGATTTATTACATGATCTCTCAACTGCACAGCAGTCATAGTACTGTTACTTGCCCTTAAAGCTATTCCTACTCATATTCTCTAAGGACAAATCTCCAAGATTCCTTTTAGGGCAGCTTTAAAGTCCCTTTGTTTTGCTCTTAATATAAGCCTGGATAAAGACAGTAAAGTGCCAAGTAAATTATTAACTTTAGTATGAACACGTTACTTCCAAAACTAAAGCCTGACTTATTTTCAGATTAAAAAGTTATACCCTGCATGTTCAAAATAACTTTCCTTGCCTGTGATTGCTTTCCCTGAAATTAGTTAGCTTAGGAGTTACATTCAAGCTTGGCATTTTGTTCTGATTTGTAACCTGTGTTTGTACACTACAGAACCCCAGGATGGTATTCAGCCCTGGTTCATAAGCAAACCGAGATCAGTGACTGCAGCTCCTGGGCAGAATGTCCTTATATCCTGTGCCATTGCTGGAGATCCTTTCCCCACTGTTCACTGGTTCAAAGATGGGCAAGAAATAATGCCAGGAACAGCATGTGAAATCCTGCAAAATGAGGACATCTTCACGCTGGTCTTGAGGAATGTGCAGTCTCGTCATGCAGGGCAATATGAAATTCAGCTCAGGTATGTTTGCCATGAAAAAGCCTGTTCCCTTGGAACAATTAGTTATATTTACCCTCAAGTTGAAATTCCCACCTGAAGAGGACAAGAGTTCCGTTCTATTCATGTGAAACATTAGGGTAGTAAAGGAACAAAATATTTCTGAAGGATGAAAAGACCTAATAAAACACAACTAGAGTCAGGAAAAAAAAAAAAAAAAGGACAAAGCAGTATGATTTCCTTCTGGTATCCTGAAAAACAAGCTTTGTGGCAGCAGTCTGGGAAGTCTGTCTAGCATGGGAAACCACAATGAGTATCTTGAGTTTGGAGCTATCGTTTACGATGTTTGGTATCTCTCTAGGTATTTGTAAGGATGCCTGCTTTCCAAGGGAACAACCTGACCAGGAAGGGCCATTACACAAGATTTTGATCTGTACCTTTAACAGGAAAAAATGTTACCTGGCCATGTTTGAAATATCTGAATGTTATATGCAAGCTGTATTCTCCTTTTTCTGATGTTTCTTTGAAATGAGGCACCCTGATGCTTTAAACATCTTGTCATTTCTACAAAATCTGGAAGAGTTGTTTTGAATTTATTTTTATTTTATTCTGGTAAAATAACTGTCCTTTAAATGAAAAACCACATTTGCTGGTTCTTTATCTTGTAGAAAGTGCCACAGTATTTTCCATCTCCAATGGTGAAGATTAGGTGTAATAGTAGATCACCTGTGTGATTATAGAAAACACAGTGTACAACTTGAAACTGATGTTATTACTCTGTACTATTTACTGGGCATAGGTGTATTGCCTTACTTGGCTAATATTTGTGGCTTTTTAAATTAAAATTATGTAATCATCATGGACATTTGAATCCATTACCCTGGAAGAAAACTTTTTGCTCTGCTCCACTCACATTTTAGTCTGGATGTCCTTTGGACATCCACTAACATGGATTAGTCTGAATTGTCCTTTGCCTGCTTGCAAATAAATTACTCATGTGTCCTTAACACAAGGAGAGAGGGAACTTCTTAATAAATGCCACCCATTTAGCCTCTAAACAATGAGCTATTTTTTTATAGTTATAGTTTATTTTCCAACCAGTGTGGCCCAAATGACGGACAGTCACTGTGTAGTTGCCTGGTTTGAAGGTGTGTTTTCATAGACTACCACAGGCAGACAAAAAAGCAGCTTCAGTAAATTTCAGTATTTCAAGTCAGGCGAGGCACTCACTTTTCACCAGAAAAAGGTGCTTTAGAAAATTACAGCTCTTGAATATCAAGATTTCCTATAATGAAGTATTTCTATACTTAATTTCAAGTATTATTACTAACATTTATGTAGGTAGAGCCATGTGTGCCATGGAAATAAGCTGTTCAGTAGATTCAAGCCCTTTATAGTCTTCAGTAAATTGTGAACTGGCTAATTTCATAACTGCTGCATTGTTTGCAATCAACCCAGGGCATCTAGAACATTCCTAATGCTGATTTGTGCAGGTCATGTCTACCTAAATCCTCTCATCTATGTTTCTTTGGGGATCAGTGTGTTTCTAACACCACTCGGTGTTAGAACTTCTCGGTACCTCCGGTGGGATTAGAAATGCCGGTTCAGTTTCCCCTCTGCAGGAGAGAGCAGGGACTGGGGGAACTGTGGCCTTCTACTGGTACATTTCCACATTTCAGTGCGTGTGCCATGGGCATGGGCAGCTTCTCTCGTGATAAGCCAGTGGTTTCACTTCAACTGAAAGAGATATTTCAGCAAAACTTGAGGGATGGAAGAAAGAGTTAGGACAGGAAGAACAAAGGACAGCCGAGAGGGCTTTGTGGAAGACGTTGTTGGAAGTTGGCCGTAATGATCAGGCGATCACCCAGGCCACATTCGTCACTTTTCAAAGTGGAAGCCTCACAATGTCACGACTTTGGAATGAACACTTAGAAAATAATTTCAGAAAATCAGAATATGAGAACAATTTTGGGGGGCAGGTGAGAAAACGTAATGTAGCTAGAAAACAACACAGCAGATTACGTGCTAGTTCCAGTTATTCCCTAATCCTTTTACTGGAGATCCCACAAAGATCAGTGCATTCATGTTGGTTTTTCTAATCCATGATGAACAAAGCTGTGCTGCAATTAGAGCTAGGGGAATGCTGATACCTCGTTTTGCCCTGCTGTCATTTGTAAAATTCCAGTTACTGTTCAGGGAGCAGAAAGCCATATGATTTTAGGCAACTGCTTATGTACTGTGAGTAACAGAGAAGTGATGGCCTCAGGAATATCCAAGGAGCCAAAAGTCAGCTATATAATTTCAAGTTTGCAATAGACCTAAAATAATTTTCAACCCTGAATAGTCTTGTCTAAATAGCTGTCAAACTGGCTGCATTTGTCTTGAGTACTTGATTGAGAAATGTTTATATATTCAGAAAGAGTCTTAGCAGTACCTGAGAGGAGGAGAACTGCCTTTAGTGTCTTCCTCTCAAAAACTCCTACAAAGTCCATTAAAAATATGGAATAACTGAGAAAACACAAGTCAGTTCACTGAAGAGTTTATAGAGGAGTTGACAGTAGGCTATTTTTAAACATAATCATTTTAATTTCAAATAAAATATGCATCTCCTTTTCATGTATTAATTTTAGAAGCATGTTGCATAGCTGCTTTTAGGCAGTCACTCCTTCTCCAGCTCATTTAATTTAGTCTGGGCATGGTTTCCTCCACTGTTTATTATTTTCCAATTTTCTTCTCCATTATTCTTAAGTTCTAAATTCTATTCTAATGCCTCCACTATTCTCCTTTTATGTTGGCTGCTCACAAATTAAAACTCTGGTCTTAAAAACGTGGGTTTAACAAAAGACGTGTTTGTCTCTTGCAGTTCTTTCTCCTTTCATCAGAGTGAGGTGACAAGGACGTGTAGCTTAGTGTGACCCTGCTGTGATCCATCGATGATTGCGCACTGGCTTTCTGTCTTACCAACCCGTATCACTATGTAGAATACATCTTTGTTTTGCCTTTTACTATTTAGCAGACTGCTGCATCTGACTTCCAGGAGGGTAGTCATTGTAGCCTCTCCTGGTCATTGTTTTAAATTTACACAAACCTCTGATTCCTCAACCTTTGCATTCTTCACTTTAATTGTCTTAATAATGTTCCATTGAACCTGTTATGTCTCAGGCCTAGAGGAAAGGTGTTTCATAAATATAAAAAGAAGAACGGATTGACCCATTACTGCAGTTCATCTATTGACATTTGGACATTTTACGGCCTGCAAGATGCTTGAAATGTGAAATAAAAATGCAATTTTTTTGCTCAGAAAAACACAGACATTTATTTCCCCTTCTGTCCTCTGCATCCTTCCAGTGGTGCAAGTGCTGATATCCAGTGTGACTTCCCCACGTTCTTCCACACAGTGTGTACCTCATAAAGGAAGATGAAAGCAAAGAAACTGTGAGAATTGGACAGAGACTGTTAGATGAGCAAAACTTTTATAGCAGCACAGCCAACATGAGAGACCTCACAAATCCTCCTGCAGTTCCTTAAACAAATAATTTGCTTTGTTAACCTTTGTCTTCTCAGACATTAAGTATTTTTTTTCTCCCCACTCTACCTTCCGTAAAAGTTCGGTTAGTGTTGGTTAGTCTATGTTTAGAGATTTGGATAATCTGCTTAAAATCACAGGTAAACATTTGTTTTATAAATCAGTGGTAGCTCAAATACTCTGCAACTCAGGTTATATAAAAAGCAGTTGTCAGATTACATTTCGTTACACTAAACAGTAAATACAGTTCTGTCTTTCTGTAACATACAGTTTGCAAACCTTGTTTTCTGCTATCAACACACTGTCTATTTTTAGAAAAGAAAACCATGACCCCTTCTCATTCCATTCTCCCACTCAACGCTGTAAAATGCAAATAAAATTATTGGTCTTTCAGGTATAAAAAACTTTTGGCAAAACATTCAAGTGAGGTAAATTAGAGCATCCTCTTTGAAGCCAGTAGAGCTGCTCTGCTTTATGTCAGCTAAAGTTGTGATCCAGTAGATTAGTTGCTTTCTTTGGGGTTAAAGCTTCGTGGGGTCTGGACTTTCTCTCCATTTAACTCCCAGAAAAGTTGCAAAACCTCCTACTGAGGATTTGCATTTTCCTGCTCTGAAGCACCAGCTATAACTAGGGATCAACTTCATTGCCCCTCATCTTTTTATTCTTGAGAAAATACAATTTATTCTGCAATATTTGTTTCCCACTTGGTAGGCTGGTAAGAAATTTCGGTGTGTCCCCCAACTGTAATTAAAAGTGCTTTTTTTTCTGTTCCTCCAGAGAGTGCTTCCTAAGGACATGCAGACAATAAGTCTCATCTAAGGTTCAGTGAAAATATTTGAGTAGATTCTGCCAAGAAACTAGTATTTCAAGATATTTTGAACATAAAAGCCATTCCAGGGAAAACTGATCCCACAATAGGACAGAGAGCTATTTTTAAAACTGCTTCGGGCTTTGCAGCTGCGGTTTTATTTGTTTTTGGTGTGTTTTTTTTAATATTATTATTATTATCCCTTGATATTTTAAAGATAAGTCCTGTGCATGAGTATTCTACAGAACAGTCCTGCAAAAGTCAACACTTCCAGGCACTTCTTTACAGCATAGCTCCTAAGCATAGGTTTTATCCATGTCTATCATTATTCCAGAATAATAGAGGCACTGAGATCTGTCTGTGTCTAGGGTTTTGTTGATAAAATGCCAACACGGAGAAGCTCAAGCTGCACAAGTAATATTGTTATTGCCAAGATTCAAAACAGCAGAGACATGAAAGCCTTGAAGATGTGCTTGTGTACTGCAAAGCTCTGTTTTTTCCAAGTGCTCCTATGCATCTCTGCCTTGCCTAGATTTTAAGATTTCATAAATGTAAAAACATTTACCAAGCTTCCAGAATTATTCTTGATTGAATTTAGCATCTAAACCCCCTGTCCTTCTTGGGTTTCCTTGGCTTGTTTCTTCTTTTCCATTCTGTGATCTCCAAGGTAGGTCAATGTTTTTAACTTACCTTTATAGACTCTGCCACTGAATTCAGAAGAAAACAGTATGATCTCCCTGCTCCTAAAATCCTCACTTTGATTTCAGTGGGAGAGCAGGACTTGCCCTGAGAAGGCTACACTTTTGAACAGGGATGTGATGAATCAGACACAGATTCAAGGTTTGTATCCAGTAGTCTAGTCACTCACCTGAATTGGAAATCATAACTGAGATCAAAAAACTACCTTGTGAATAATTTTTCCATCTAGGTACTTGTGCGTCCCACTGTCGCCATCATTTGTAAGTGCTTTCCAAGGTTTTAAAAATAGAAAGAACAAAATGCTCTCCGGCTTTTGTACCCCCTCCTTTATTTTCCAAACCCTGTGAAAAATAGCTTACTTTAGAAGGGTTTACTTTGCCCTCCTTATTTGCTTCTTTGCATATGTGAAGAATCTGCAGAGGGAAGGATGCATTGCAGAAATGGGTCCTGCAGAAATGCTGTTATCCTTCACAGTGGTCAGGACCACATCCAGTATCCCTGCATCCCTCTCCTGGGAGAGTGCCGTCTCTGTTACTTTAACCTCTCACACTGGTGGCACAATTCTTGTGGGCAAATATTTTTGCCGTATGGTCATGACAGAAGCTGAGCAGTGGTGCCTCACTATTTGATGGATGCTGTAAATTGTCTATGCTTCAGCACGTGTGGCTTCTCCTTTGTCAGTTTTGGATTGGTTTTAAGTCCTGAACAGGAGGAATCTTCTGGTAAACCCACAGCCTGCTAACAGCCCTGCAGCACTGGTGAATGAGCAGTTCCAGAGTGTGTCTGCTTTTCTTAAAAGCTTCTGAGAAGCAGGGAAAAAAAGTAATGAGTTTCAATAGTGGCAGTAGGGGACAATTTGAAATGCACTGTTTCAAGACAACAGGTTTTCAGCAGTGTTGGTACCCTGCCATCACTGGATGCCAATCGGTATGTTGGGAGGAGACAATGTGCTATTCTTTTTATTTATCTTTCCATTTGTCTTGCCTTGTTTCTATTTCTTTTGCTTCCATCTGGAGGCCACACGTAAGAGGAAGTAAGAATGGCAGGTCTCCAGTGTGGGGCTCAGTTAACTACTCTCTGCATTGACTTTGATCCTCTCCTGCCATTTGGACAATTTATGTTTGGTACTCAGATCTAGTTTTTTGTATTGAAGGAAATAAGGGCTGTGGCTTTCAGTGCTGTCTTCATGGATTGCCTTCAACAATAATTCCTAGCTCACATATTCTGACTTACTGGATATAAAAGTGTTGAAAATATTTCTATGGTTTCTTGTTATTAATGGTCTTAAGGTCAAGTAAGATATGTTCCTACCAGCAGGGCCTTTACTTTGCAATCCAGTTAATTTGGCCAAATCCACCGATTTCTTTGTGGTGTTGAAGCCTTGATTTTCATATTAGGCTGATCCACTGTTTCTTTTTTTAAAAAAAATAGAAACCAAGGGAAATCTCTCTGAAAAGGTGATGGCACTAATTGCTATTATAAAGACAAAACTTAGTGCTGCACCTGTGATTCTGTGATCTGTGTTAATGATCTTGTATACAGTGTGTCTTCACTGCAAGTTACAAATTGGTGACATTATAGTTTTTTCACTCAAGCAGTAACATATCGAGGAATGTATTTCCATGCAGTTTAAAAAACAGGCAGGACAACATATTTATGGCAAGCCAACAGAAAGGCAGTCCTGAGTCCATGTTTTAAACTTCAGGGCTAAGTGGACTTGAAGGTGCTCTTATCTAGCAAGTCTTTTTAAAGGAAAACACAGCTGGAAAAACTTGCCTCTATTCCCTTCCTCCCCCTCAACACACGTGTTTTGCTCGTGTCCAGGAAATGTTTTCAGTAGCAGGAATTATTTTTGTTCGAAAATCCAGGACTTTGTGGTCCACTCAAAAGCTTATACTTAAACTGGGAAGGACAGAAGTGTTTTTACTAATAAAAGATATCTCTACTCCTCAGTCAATTCAAGCCTGGGTTTTTAATAGCAGTCAGGGGAGTGGTGGCAACAGTTACACAACTGCTGTCCTGGGGGAGTTAAATTTTGCTTTTGGCATCTCCTGTGTTAAGCGGAGAAGAGCTGTTTGGGGCTGGAAGAATGATATATATCTGCGGGAGGGAGGGAGCTGCAGGGGAGGGGGGAGCACTTTAAATGAATTCTTTAATGGGAGCCCTTTCCAGAAGGCATCCATGGTATTCCTCTGCAAAAGGAAGAATAAGTACTCAGCACCATATATGGTGACACTTTTATGTTTTTTAATATAAACATGTACAGGCTGGAGCAATCCATGTAGATGGGTTTTGCTGATTGGTTGGGCCAGGGGGGAGGGAAGGAAATGAGACCCTGCTTTTAATATCTTAACATTAGAAAACTTAAGAGCTTGGGTTTGAATAAATAAACAGTAGGCATAGCTGGAAAGATTTTCAGCTTTGCAAAATAGCCCCTTCCTCTGACTTGATTTTCCAGCTTTTGTATTTATTTTCCTTTAGCTTGTTTGTTTGCAGTTGTTTCATGCTGTAAATTGCTTTGATTTTTGTTCAGGGAGTATGCTGTTCCCAGTGCAGATAGCAACAGATCAGTAAAAGCTGTTTGAGATAGCTTGGCTCCAAATATAAGGGGACCAAATCCACTCAGTTCACCACCACCACAATGCTGGGCATAGGAAAGCAGGAGGCCACACTGGGTTTGAGCTGCTTTAGTACAATACACAGTCATTTACCTCAGGCAAGTCACAGAGGGAGAAACCTCTGCTTTTCTGATTTCACTTAAATATTTCAGGAACCAAGTTGGAGAATGCAGCTGCCAGGTGTCTCTGATGCTGCGGGAGAGTTCAGCTTCCACAGCAGAAATGCTCAGAGAGTGAGTATTTTTCCCAGGGACTTGCATGGGTGGGTTCTATTTTTTGCTCCGTTAATTCCCTGCCCTTACAGACCCAGCCTGGCTGCTGTTCAACCTAATCCCCAAATGTGACCCAACAAATTGTTTTCATCATACAAGCTAAGCACATTGTACCAAGCCAGAGTAGAGAAGATCTTTTTTGTTTGTGCCCTTATATGGCTCCTGAAGTCATCATTGATGCAATAAACTAATGGAGTATGCTCCTCTAATCAACCTCCCCTTCTATAAACACATTTTGTTCCTGCTCTGAGACTGTTCCCTGACATTTTTAAACCAGCCCCTTTCCTGGCTCTCTCTTTCTTTTCTTTTTCGGATCATAGTGGGAGGGAAACAGCCAGCTCTGGAGAGCAAAGAGATGGTGGAGATCATGGTAAACTAACATTTGGTAGAACAAGTGGCTTCAAAAAGAACAGCAGTGCAACCAGAGTAGCTGAAGAAGAGCAGGAAGACGTCCGAGGTGTGCTGAAGAGACGAGTGGAGACTCGGGAGCACACAGAGGAGAGCCTGAGGCAGCAGGAAGCTGAGCAACTTGATTTCCGTGACATTTTAGGCAAGAAAGTCAGCACCAAAAGTTTTTCTGAGGAGGAACTGAAGGAAATCCCAGCCGAGCAAATGGACTTCCGAGCAAACCTGCAGCGGCAGGTCAAACCCAAGACCTTGTCAGAGGAGGAGAGGAAAGTCCATGGTCCTCAGCAGGTGGACTTCCGCTCTGTGCTGGCCAAGAAGGGCACCCCAAAAACCCCATTGCCAGAGAAGGTGCCACCACCTAAACCTGCTGTTACAGACTTCAGGTCTGTGCTGGGCTCAAAGAAGAAGCCACCTGCGGAGAATGGCAGCGCTGGCACCCCAGCACCAAACACCCGCGCCAACTCTGAAGCCCAGAACGCGACCCCCAATTCTCAAGCCCCCGTTGCCAAACCAGCAGTGAAAAAAGAGGAGAAGAACGACAGAAACTGTGAACATGGGTGTGCAGTGGTGGATGGAGGAATAATTGGGAAAAAACCTGAAAACAAAGCACCGGCAAGCAAAGCACCAGCAAGCAAGGGAACAGCACCCTCCTTTACAGAGAAGCTTCAGGATGCTCAAGTTGTGGATGGTGAGAAATTGGTCTTACAATGTCGGATTTCCTCTGATCCCCCGGCAGCTGTCACCTGGACTCTAGACAGCAAAGCCATCAAATCATCCAAGTCCATTGTCATCTCCCAAGAAGGTAAATTAATTGAATTATAAGCCAGCTGAATGGCACACTGTTATATCTGTCTCTTGATTAATAATATTTAGTTCATTAAAAGTAATGCAGTACTTTATTTAAGTCCTGTGTCAGTAACTGTTTCCAGATGCAGCTTTCTTGTTGTTTCAGTGGAGTACGCAAGGAACAGTATTGTTTGACATTTCTTGTAGATTCCCCTTTAACAGCCTGCAGATGTAATTTTTATAAAGTTGAACTTCTTGCATTTTTAAATGCTGTTTACATTGCTAACGCTGTTTAAGGAGCTGGTACATGATGCTTATTTAAGCTGAACTTTAAGCATTTAGAACATTGAAAACATAATAATATTATTGCTGGTTTACAAATTCTAATTTAATTCTTCTGTATGTTTAATATTTCAGGCTTTTTATTGCAATGAGAAACACAGAAGCAAAGAGGGGTTGTGTCATAGGAAGAAATTACTACAACTTCAAGTTACATAGTTAAGATCAGAATTGAGAACTGATTTCCAGTGTATTTAATGCCCCACCACAGATGTTTCTGTTGCCATTGCAAGCACTGAAATAGTTGCACTCCACTGGACTGATGACTTTTAACTAACTTCAAAGCAGTACAGAGTTTGGTAAAAGTCCTCAGAGAGAAGACTTACTGTTTTCAAATTGAATTATTACTTTATATTCCACATTTTGAATAATCAAATCCTACTAGACTGTTGTGTTTTGGGTTTTTTTTTTGACAAAAGTTAATATTGTATCTAGACAAAATATATTTTCATTGGGACAAAAATAGGGAGGACAACTGATAGCACCAAAAAAAACTTCTTTACTTCGTGTTTGTTTCATAAAACACTGAGGGCATTATCTGCAGAATGACACTGTCTGGCATATTGTTGTAAAAAAGTTCATGTTCACAGTAAGAATTATAGCATGATACAGAGGTCTGCACTCTTTTGAATCTGCACTAGTTTTGAGTCTTTCTTCATTCAATCCAGATTATTTTCAGTGTTAGCAAATGAGAACCAAATTAATATGTCCAATGGTTCAGCACAACCAGTGAATCCTTGTGCAGTGTTCCAAACACTGACACATAAGCATTCTTCCAAAGAGGATGCAATCAGAAGAAACATTGCCTTCAGATGGAGTGGGGGCACCCAAATGGTACATTGAGGGGATACCAAAGTATTCAGATAGAGAAAGGGAAATGGTAGCAGGTACATTGTGCCTGGCATGTATCTGAAGTGACGTGATTTTATTTTTTTTTAAAGTACGTGATGATTGTCTCCAGGGGGAACTGTATAGAATAAGTGTCATGTACATGAGAAAAAGTTAACTGGTAGAAATGCTGTGCTTGTAAAAAGGACTGACAGGATCAATCAATCTAATCAGGCTTACACTGGGGTGTAAGAGTTTCAAGGGTTTTCTTGGAGTTGTTCAGAGTGAAAAAAAATTATGCATCCTAAAGTTCCACATCTCCTGTCAAAGTACATCAGAGACAGCGTGTCTGTACCAAAGCTTCTGAGCTATGGTGGAGCCTCTTAAAATCCCAAAGCTTTAGTGTTATGGTGCTGCAGAAAGCTGTTTTCTTGATTGAAATAATCTGAGTAATTGACCATTATAATCCCCCAACTCATATTCTCTCTGTAAAATGGTACTGTGGAGCTGAAAATCCAGTGTAGCTGTGTTCCCAGCGAAGGAACAGGAATGCTCTGCCACCTGCCTGAGCCAGGCATGTGATTTATCCCATCTAGGTGGTCTGCATGAGGTGACTCTTGGCCACAACACTCCAGGGTGTCACACATTAGCAGTGCTTGCCATTGGGGTAGGGAACAAAGGTCACCACTGCACACGGAATCCACTGTTCCAGGACAGCTTCTTGCAGGGAGTGAAGAAACAATCCTTATGTTCTACTTGTACCTGCACTATTACACTCGTATCACACTTAGGCAGTCAGTGTTATCAGTGCTCCAAAGTCAGGCTTTCTTTTGCACATATTTGCAGAGGACCTTAGAAAGAAATATTCCACAGGGCAGTAAGTTTTCTCCTTTAATGGAAAGAAACAGAATGAGGATTAGAACTATTTTTTTAAAACCTTATTACTTACCCTCTGGTATGCTGAGGGGGTGCACTGCATGATGGTCAGTTTAGTGCTTTTTCCTGACAGTACCTGCTAACTTTGGCACTTGGAGAAGAATGTGTTGCTGCTCTCCCGCTGTAAGATGCTTTCATGCCAACTGTTAAGTAATTAACTAGGTATGCATTATACTTACTTAAAGTAAGTTTCAGATTTCATAGAGGTTCAGTTTTCTCTTTTTCTCTAATTAGGAGCACATAACATAGTTGAGGGAAGAAATGGAGGAGAAGGAATAATTGGAGTTACAGACTAGAACTGAGATATAACAAATCCAGGATGAATATCAGGAAATACTGTTCAATAACTATGGAATAGTTATTGAATTCAAAAACTAGGGAAACACTGTGGATTAGTCTCACAGATAGTGTTTGGAGCAACATCAAGCATAGAGAACAACAATAAATCTGGATGCAGTACTCAGCAGCCCAAAGCCAAAAGCCCAGTTTCCATCTTTTGCCCCAAACACTGAACATGCAGCTTTGTCACACCCACAGGTGTCACATCCTTCAGCAGCAGTGCCCTTGGCCAACCTTGGGGCAGCATTTAATGGGCCCTGGAGATAATCCCCTAGAATCATCCTCAGCTGAAAGAAGGTTGAGTCTGTGGGGAAGTAGAGGAATTCAGAGCAAACAGACGCTAGCTCACCTCGGTGGATTTAGATCTTTCGAAGTAATTTTTTATTTCTTTGGTACGATCTTGCTCCTTTTGTGTTCAGCAACAAAATATTCTATGGCACAGGATAGACTTGGTCTGTTCTTAGCCATTTCACCAACTGGTTTTGTACAGCTGTGATGTTTGGTGGTGACCACAGAGGGTTTTTTGTTTTCAGATTTTCCAGAGGTATCTCACAAACTAATAACTTAGTTGTTCTTTAGTGAGTTGGATACTGGAAAATCCTCCATCTAGAGTAAGGCATGTCTATCTGCTTCTTATCATACTACGAGCTCATCTTAGTATGAGCCACTGCCCCACAAAGAGAGAAGAGAGAAAAAAAAACAAGAAGAGAAAGCAGTTTGCTCATCTCATGGTGCCAAATACATTTTGAAGACAAATACATAAAATCTGTTTTCAGGAACATGCCCATGTGATTAAACGAGTGGCATATTTGGCCAGGAAGGTCAAACTTAGAAGTGTACTTGTGTGAAACAAGTTCACAGGACAGGCAAACTGTGTAAAACTGGGTCCCATTATGCAGTCACTCACTGAAAATAACTTTCCTTGTCATGTGTGTCCCAACTGATAGTAAGGCCCTTTACCTGCTAGAAACAATGCTGTTCACAGGTGTCCTGTGTTTGCAGTGCCTGTCCAATGTGCTTTAGCCATCAGAGTGCAGGAGAAGGGAGGGTATTAGCCCTGCTTCTGTTCCACTGGAGAAGCCTGAATACAAACACCAGGATCAGAATAGTCTCTCATTGGTGAGGCCTTTGGCAAAAGAAAAACTAAACCTGCTGCAGAAAACCCCTTCATCCTCAGGCATATTTATGCAGTATTTGTGCTGTATTCTGGTAGTTAATCCAGGGCTTGCAATGTATTCTGTGATTCCAGGATTAAGTTTACATTAGCCATTAGAGGTCAGAATCTGGGCAGCATTATACTGAACGTCACATTCACAACACATCTAATAATCATGTCCCATTCCTTCCATTTTACATTTCAACTATTAATATGGCTTTGTTTCCCTTTGAAGTCATGAACATCAGCACTTGTTTTTCTATTTCCCTTAACAACTCCCCAAATAGTATTGTGTCAGTTGATTGGCAGGAGTGATTTTTCGCTTCAAGTATCATTTTTATGACAAAGTGAGCTCTGACACCACTTTTCTTTTACAAACAAGTCTGACCTGGTACAATTTTGTCAATGGTTTGATTTTATGTTTTTCTTCTTTTAAACTTGCCAGAATGCAGTTATTTACAGTCCTGGGATAGATATTAATGTGGGGTTTGCCAATTAAATATCAAAATAAATGTTACAGTCAGTAACAAACAAACAGAAGAGGGTCCTCATAAATTAGAGCATTTATATGGACGGGTTAGGTGGTGCATGGTTAAGAGACAGTTCACTTTAATATGAGAGAGTTCTTTGTTTGAAGTTATGGGGGAATTTTTGTTTTGGAAAAATGTTTTTAAGAAGGCTCTAGCAGACATTACAGTGGAGTTAGACATATAAGGACTGAATAGAACAATCTTCCTCACACAGTGAACTCTAGAGCAGGACCCATTTTGTTTTACAGTTGTATGGCACTGGCACAGCAGTGCCCTGTGATAGTGTCCTGCTGTGTGACTCGCTCTTGGACAGAAAATCCACCTGGAAGCTTCTCGCATGGTTACCAAAATTGTTCTGTAAGACATCAGTGAAAGGGCTTTGCAAGCCAGCATCTGTACCAGCCTGGACAACTGAGATGCACTGTGAATAACAAGTCACAACTGGCAAACTTGCGGTTTTTTAAGTCAGCTTGTTTCACTTTTTTTGATAGATTAAGTGCCTTGTGACTATATAGATGGAAGAAGAACTGCCTAATATAAACAGTTAGCAGTGACTGTGTAGCTTAGAAAATGCCCTGGGTTTGCACTGCTTTTTGTGAAACAGCATTTTTTTCTTCCCAAATGTCTTGGCAGCATAAAGATTTGGTAATCTTATTAGCAATAATGCCTTAACAACTTTCTTGTGACTTAACTTCTAAATCTTCCTATCAGTTGTGCAAGCCTGTGTCTGCCAGTTTAAGAAGGATCTGCCATGACTTTTTTGTTTTTCTTTTTAATTAACTTTGAGCAGGAGTTTGGTGTGTAATTAACACAACTCCATGTACTGCTGAAAGTAGATGAATTTTGCACCTTAACAAAAAAGATTCTTCAGAAAGTTTAAGGCTAGGGAGATCATACGAGCATCAGTTCTGACTCAACTCCATATTTATCACATGCCACATGCTACATTTCCCTCTCTGCTGTCATTTTTGTCTTAATCTTTCCTCTTCCAGAAATGCATGTAGTGTAGGTTTAAATACAGCGTAAGAGAGACATTTGCCACCAGTAATTTATTGCAATGTCTACCTGTTCTTGGAAGAGTTTTGTTTTTAAATCAAGAAACAAAGCAATTACTTATTTTTAACTGGACAGGATGGCTTTGACTCTGTAAACAAGATACTTCTCTCTCTCTGTTCTTTCTGAAACTTTTCAAAAGTTAAGTTCTTACTGACTTTCTCTCCATGATGCACTTCATCCAGCCCTTGGAGGCTTGGGGTTGTTTTCTTTTGTTTTTCTTTTTGATACCTGTTCTCCAGCTGCTGTTTGTTGGTTTATTATCCTATTTAGAAAACAGGCAGCAGAACTGTATGCTGGTATCAGCACCAGTGAGATGGAGGTCACCTTCCTACTGCTGTGTTCACTGGAGGTCGTTGGTCCTCTTTCTTACCTCACAGCATTGGAACTCATGTTTGGTACTTCTCTATTAAACCTTAAAACTGGAATATACAGCAGCCCTTGCTGCCAGAGATGCTTCTCTTTTCACTGTCCTAAGCCCCATTTTCTCTGGGTGAATAGGACTCAGCTTAACAAGTAAATGAGATTGTTTATGAGGACTGCTCTTTCCCTCTCTCTTTCTGTCTTTTCCCTTTCCAACATTCTTTCTAGCATCTGTAAATTTATCAGTGTTAATTTATGAATACTTCTACATGAAAGATTAAATAGGTAATAACTTTGGTGCTAGTCTGATCACAGAGGAGATCCACTAGAAACAGACTGAGTGGCGATTTCCTATTGTCACCTTCTTGAGGAGATCTTTATTTTGGCAGCTCTATCTCTTCCTAAATCAATGTCATTAATATAATAATATAGCATTAATTGCAAGCACTATAATGTGAGATATCACAAATATTTCAGTAAAGATTAAGAAATTACCTTCACACAACACATTTGCCAGTTAAATATCTAATCTCCTGAATCATGAAAGTAGGTTTCTTACATTGTTTTCTTTAAAACTCTATCAATTAGCAGTAATTACATTTGACATTTTTTCTTCTCTGAAACTCATGAGTCTTTTTCCCTGTTTTTGCTTTTGTCATTGTAACTCCTGTCAATATTTTCCATGTCAACCCACTTCCCGTTTTTAAACATGACTGTGATACTTGCACATATTAGCACTTCCCTGGAAAATTTGAGATCTATTAGGAAAATAACACTATAAGCCAATGAGTTTCTTTAAAAATTATTATGGCTCCTAGGCACAATTTCTCACAGACCAGTGTTTATTAATATTGCCTAAATACTCCACTGTACTTTTTTATTCCATGGGATACAAAATAGAAAGGCATAAATTTCAGTCTGCATCACAGATAGGAGTCAGGACTTGGCCAACAAGATGCCAGTGCAGGGAACAGGACTAAGGAGCTGGGTTTTTGTTGGTTTGTGTATTTGTTTTATATCTGAAGTTCACTTTCTGCGGAGTTTCATGGAAAGAATGCAGAAGCCTGGAGATATTTTAAACTGCCTTGCACTATTTTTGAGTAAGTCAGAGAATCCTTTAATAGCTCAAAATTCAAGGGAAAGGCTTTGTGTATCTAAACCAGAGCCCCCAGTACACTCAGTTTCTGTGGATGTTAAGGGCTTTTCTAGAGCTGCTTCAGTTCCGATGTCTAAGTGCAAGATTCCAACATTCATGTTTAGTCCAATCCTGCACTTTGTGACAGTGTTTAAAAATTGTCTTGGCCTGGTTCTCAAAAACGTAGAGGGTCGGGGGGCACAAAATGGATAGCAAATATTTTTATTTGACTGGGATTTTTGAAGTGCCAGAATTTCAGAATACCCAACTGGGATAACCAGTCTGGGCTTTCTAGCAGTTATGAGAAAATAAGCTTGTTTCAGGTCATGAAGGGGTTTTGCAGAGGAAATACCAAATACTTCATCGAAAGACATTTGGCCCTCTAGCCCCGGGAACTGCCTGGAGCTCTAGATCACAGAACGTGGGCCTGTTGGGGAGTTTCCTGTCCTTATGAAATCTCATCAAGTTTTGCCTGGTTTCTTGCATTGCTGGGGTTTTTTTCTGTTTTTTTTAAGAAAATGAGGTTTCTACAGCCATGCTCCCTCTCAGCCTTGCCCTATACTCCCAATCCAACATGGCCGATACTTCTTGATCAATTGGCCAGTTTCCTACCAAGTCCTAGTAGTCTAAAATTTTGTGAAACTAGTGGCTAAATAAGTGAGAATGATCCAAATTATCTCATTTTCCCTTCACTCCTCCACTGAGGGCTGCTACCATTGTACCTGGTGGCAGCAAGAAGCCCAGCAATGCCCTTGAACTTTGCATGTGCTGTTCCAGTGTAGGTCCCGGGGAGAGTGAGGACATGGAGGGAAATAGGATACAAATTATTGCTGCAGAGAGGTGGAAGTTAGGAGAAGAAGGATGCAGCCCTTGAAAGAAACAGATTCCCTTCATCCTTCTTCTCACAAAATAACTTTATTAAAATTCAGCACATATAAATATTATTTTGGAAGGACTAAAACTGACATTATTTCATGAGAACACTTCTCCCAGCGCAATAAGCCAAATGGAACTTTGATCAGCCCACACAGACTGTCCAGAGCTAGATTTTAAAAGCAAAACCAGCAGAGCACTGAGTGCATATGGCAAGTCAAAGATCATCATGAGAAAACCCTAGGGTTTCCTTCTAGATTTTGGTATAACTGTGGGAAATGACTTATTGTAAGGGTGAGATGTTTCTGGTTTGGTTATGCCACATAACAAAGTGTTTCCCCTGGGGAGTTAACTCATACTGCTGTATGGGCAGCACTGCAGTAAGAGCACTGAGGAATCACCCTCTGTCACATTAGTCTTCAATAAGTTGAGGAAGGGCTTCTTAGCAGGTAGAAAACTCCAGCAGAAACTAAAGTAAATTCTGCTTTATTCCAGTCCCTTCATGATTCATTTGTCCTTACAGGCCAGACTCCTTTCCTGCAGACATCTCCTTCATATGTCTGTCTTTGTTCCATAGTTTATGTCCTTTTGCTATAGCATTTTTAGATTTTGATGTGCAAACTTTTCTAATCATGCTACATATAGTTATACAAATTCTTAGACTGGAAGTTATCTTTGGCTTGCTCTCCAGTTGTCTCTTTAAACAGCAGAGACATGTGAATTTATATTTGCTAGATGCCTGCGAAAATACTTTTCTAGTGTCTCTCCTCCATTTGGAATGGAACTGAAGCTCGTGACATTTTTGGGTTTGGCTTGACTCATGGAGAAGTGTTGCCTCAGGGAAGGCACATGGATTTTCTTTTCACTCTGTGGTTGGCTGAGCACAGCACATGTGAGTGAGGGGTCAGTGCTCCTCTTCTGAGATAGTTTTTGCATCATTTCTCAGGGGGAAAATAGTAATTATTTGGAGTTTCTTGATTTTGTGGAGGATGATAAAGAGGGAAAAAATGATTTTCTTCCAACCCTTGTGTGTTTCTGGCAAACCAGATTTGTTGGGAACCATTTGAGTGTTTTTTATAAGATTTGTCTTGAATAATGACATCCAGGTTTACGAGGGAAAATCTGAATGCCAAAAGCATAATTGCCATATCAGAACTGAGTTTGTCTCCAAGGGAAATCAGTGAACTCCCGAATTATTTTGATGGAGGGGAGTTCTTTTCAAGGACCTTTCAAGGTCCTTTTCATGGGTGAGTATCACCTGTGCCCTTTCTTACATCACAGGGGATACATTTGATGGGGAGCCTGGGATCAAGCACTCTGGAAGGGTAGAAGGCAGCCCCCAGTTAACACAGAGAGAAAGGTGGCAAGTAAAAATGCTGGGAAATTTCCTTAGATCTCAGGAACCAGCATAGACATCTGGAAAAAAAAAAATCTATTCACTCTTGCCATTAATCAGGAGAGACTGTGAGAAAGTTAAATGGAGGAAGGGGGAAGGTTTTACTGCAACTGAGGTAAGTGCAGGAGGTGGGAGACGTTCTGGACAAGGGAACAGCAGTGGGTAGAAGAACACAGTGCCTCAGGCTGTGTTTAGTGGACAGGCCCAGCTTTCCAGTGAGGAAGGAGAAAGCAAGCCCACAATTCATCCTCACTTTATGAGGGATATTTGGAAAGGGAAAGTATGGAGCATTTTGACTGGGGTTCACCCTGGGAAGGAAAGTACTTCTTTGTTCCAAGCAATGCAAGTGAACATAAGGGATTAGGTTTCCCTTCCTCATCCCCCACCTACTGGGAACGACTTCTGTTTTGGTTCACAGAGTTTTAGTTTTTAGGAGGAAACGTATTTCTCTCGGGTCATACCAAGCTTCCCTTGGTAACTACAGAGCTTATGTCGCATCCTGTTTCTGCAAACCCAATTAAGTCAAATTTGGCTTTTTTTCTTTGACAAGAAATGGATTTGTTAGAGTGAATAATTTGATTGCCACTGATATATTGGGCTTTGTAATGGATGCTTTACAATACCAGACATTTATTCATTAAATAATTCAAGCAAAAAGAAAATGTCCCTCAGTGGCATTTTTAAACTCAGACACTAAGCTGGAGTTCTGCTTTTAAATGTGGATGTTCATGGGACTGGTAGAGATAAAGCTGAACCAAAATATTGCAGATGGCTATTTGACAATAATCCTCTTATTTACAATCCTAAACTACTAGCACTTTTGGAAAAAATCATCTGAGTGAGGACTTCAGATCTGTGCTGTAAAGACAAAGAGCAGCAGAGGTGCTGTTCTGGGTCTTCTCTACCCTTATCCATTAACTTCTCCAGGGCTGCTTTGAGTATCCTAGGGAACAGCAGTAAGATTCAATTTATCAAGGTGTTTTTATTTATTTATTTATTTATAAGGTTCCAATTTTGATGTAAATCTTTCAAGACTTTTTCAAGGTTTTTCTAGCAGTGAAGATCACCTGTAGTGAAGGATTGGCTCACTTGATGCATTCTGTTCCTTAATAGCACTAAGGTTTCTGTGAACTGCAATGTGACATTTGATCTCTCCCTCTGTGCCAGGGACACTCTGCTCACTTACCATTGAGAAGGCCATGCCTGAGGATGGGGGCGAATACAAGTGCATAGCTGAGAACGCAGCAGGAAAAGCTGAATGTGCTTGCAAAGTGGTGGTGGAAGGTAAGTATTGTGCTGGATACAGGAAAACCCTTCCTTAGAACTTCCTCATCTCCCCACCTTATTTCCCAATACCAGCCTTTAGGAACCACTTACACAAAAAAGAAAGAACTCTGCCCCCTTCTCTTCTGCACTTTTTGGTCAATAGATAATTCAACGTCTACCATAAAGAGGCATGAGCAGAGAGACAGGACAGAACCAAGGGCTCTGGTTGCTTTGTGGAATAATCTACGTCCTCCTGCTGCCCACTGTATTGCTACAAGGTCTTTAGAGCAGTCAAGTGAACCTGTAAGATTTGTTTCTGAGCTGAATGCGTCCTCCAAGAGCATGTAAGGATTCAGTGTGTGACTCTGGATATCAGTCTGCCTCAGGACTGTGCAGGGCACATTTCTCAGCCTAGAACTTCCCAGTTCTTTGCATTCACTGATGTTTGGTCACTTGGTTTTCTAGTGGAAGTGAGCAAAAATAAACCAATTAGCAGCTCAACCATCCTTGTATGCCCCAGTCTTGGAACATGGAGAATTTACTGACTGAGGTACTCATTTCAGACTTGGTCACGCTGATGACACTGTCCTCCTGCCAAAAAGTCTTTGCCTTGGGCAAATGTTTTATTGTGAGGTCAGCTGAGACACAGACTTACAAAAACTGCCATGGAGTTTAAGTTATTTAAGGGGCTTAAAGTAACCAAGTGTGTTTCTTACCAGCTCACCTTCTGGTGAGCTCATCCTTGAATACTTCTGAGACTTTCCATTATGACTAAAAAGAATACAAAACTAAACAGCAAGCCTAATAACATAGAACTTGGGTACTAAACCCTCACAACTGTGTTGCAGCTGTGGAATTTGGGACAGGAGGTCTAGAAAAGAAAACTATTATTTGTTTTCCTAATGTTGCATGACATAAGGTAAGAATATGATCCCATAAATCCGCACTAAAGATTAGTCTTCATGTAGCCGGAAAAGGGATTGATTATACACAAAATTACGATTAATTATGTTGGTTCCTGTAATTCTTTTCTTCCCGAAGCCTCCTTTACCATACTTCCCACTTCCAGTTTCCTGCTGGACAGTGCATGCTCTGGGAGGCTGCAAGGTAGACTTTGGCTTGCCAAGTCGTGATCATGGGAGGCTGTCAGCTCATGTATTCATTGCCTGATGGTGTGGATGACATGACATCAGCTGTCTGGCTCACTGTGGTGGGGACACCCGTGGCATTAGGAGCCCACTGCTCACATAATGTTGGGCACCAGAATGACCACATTCCTTACTCAACACTGGCTGCCTCATCTGTCCTTTTCATTCTCTCCTGACACGCTACTGAGAAGAGTTTTTTGGGGAATGGCACCACAGCAAACTACAGCTATTTAGGAAAGGGGCCATTTGATATCCTGTGTCTGTGACTGGCAGAGGGCATGACTGTTATTTTTAAAATAGAATTGTGGTATAAAAAACCAACTAAAATTTCTCCCTTCTTCAGTCTGCTGTCAGGATCCCACATGCTGGTTTTTAGACTTAACAAGTAGCCATAATTATCATTATATTCCCTTTGGCACCATGGACATAAGTAAGATTGCAGGAATGTTTGACTTCAGTTGTCAAATGTGTAGAATTTGAGTGTCTGAACTGAGATATCACACAGCCTCCTGCTCTGAATTGTTTGTTAGGAGATTCTGTCTTCCCCTTTTAGCTTTTTAGGAAACTTAGATGAATTTTCACTCTCTAGCACGTATAAGTAGGTGACTGAAATAGCTGATTCCATAACATTTATGTCATTTTTTCTCTGGTAACCAAATTTCAAACAGCTCTCTCATTCACAAATCCTCTGAAAGCTGAATATTTGAAAGCTGTAAATTGATACATCTATTGCTGAGATCATAATTTGGATTTGGGATCTTTCTTTCAAAGATAAATCAAACAATCTAACAAGTGGAGCTTGTTTGGATTTGCATTATAGAATCATAGAAGACTAGAACAGTTTGTGTTGGAAGGGACCTTAAAGATCATCTTGTTCAAACCCCTGCCATGGGCAGGGACACCTTCCACTAGACCAGGTTGCTCCCCATCCAACCTGGCCTTGAACACTTCCAGGGATGGGAAGACTTTGCCTCTTTGGGCAACCTGTTCCAGTGCCTCCTTACCCTCACAGTGAAAAATTTCTCCCTAATATCTAATCTAAACCTTCCATCCTTCAGCTTAAGCCATTCCCATTTGTCCTCTCACTACAGACCTCTGTTAAAAGTCCATCTCCAGTTCTCCTGTATCCCCTTTAGATACTGGAAGAGGCTTTCAAATCTCCCCAGAGCCTTCTCTTCTCCAGGCTGAACAATCCCAACTCTCTCAGTCTGTCTTCACAGGAGAGGTGCTCCAGCCTTCTGATTGTGCTCAACCTGGAGTAACCTTGCAGAAAAACAGTTGCACCTTCTATTAGTATGTGTCTATGTCATATGGGAGGGGAGCTTTGTCTCTCTTAGCTCTCGGTGTAGCCTGCAGTGATGAGCCAGTTTCTGGTTACGAGCTGTGCAATTGTGAAAATAATAAAATCCACCAAACTTCAGTCCTGTGGTGCCCTTTTGCCATTTTTATTTAGGAATGAACAAACATGGAACAGTATCTTCTCAGAAAGATTTAAGCATATGGAGGAAATGCTACTTTTCCAAATGGGTAAATCTGTATAGATCATATAGACAATGGAATAGAAGAATTGCATAGCAAGGGATAGTTTGGGATGAAAGGATGTTTCCCTTTTCCATGCACTGCCTAATGCAGCTTTGTGGACATTGCACTTTGTTCTATTCAGCTAAAACAGACCTGTCAGCTTAGATGGCAGCTCTTGTCTAGCTGCTTTCATATAGGGCTTCTCCCTCTCTGCTCCCTCTTCCTTTCAGAATGTGACATTCACCTGCAAGTCTGTGCAGAAAATCTTTCTTAAAACCCTAAAGGACAGCAATTTCCTCTAAGTTTGCAGAAAGATCCAAAACAAACATTTTATTAGACAGCTTTTACATTATTAATTTTTAAATAGGGTTTGTATTTTATTATTTGTTTTGATTGCAGATGCCTCAAAGACCTCAAAGCCTACTGACAAGAAGACCAAGAAGCCTAAGACCACACTTCCCCCGGTGCTGCCAACAGAGAGTAAGTGACCTTGATTTGGATTGATTTCTTTTCAGTGGAAACAGAAGAGTGCTTTGGGATTCTGTGGTTGTTCCCTTCTGTTTGCAGACACAGTATCAACAGCCTGTGCTGTTTCTTTAGCCCTTGCACAAAAGTCATGTGAAATGAGTTTTTGCCATGTGGGGATTAGAAGTAAGAGCCGAAACTGTGAGTTCAGAGCAAACCTGCTCTGCTCTCAGTTTTTATACTGGTGCAATAAACTTGTGACACCAATTTATTTTTGGCTGCCTCCCAAAGAGCACAAAAATACTCCAGTAGTTTTCTTCAAGCTGTGTTGTGTCCTGTGTAGACAATATAGAGTTTTACCACTGGCAGGACAGGCATCTTGGCTGAAATGTGCTGTAGCATCATCTGTCCTTTTTTTTCCATGACCATGAAGTGGATTTGGGAATTTTGCATTCTTTGTTTCAAGCCCAAACACTTAATTTGCTTTTCATGCTTTCTGAAATAACAAGTTAGCTATAAATTCCCATGTTTGTGACTCTGCAAACACACATTTGATTAAGAGGAAACTTTAAAAGGTAAAGGCAGCACCTTAATGTCGGTTTAGAAATTCCTAATACCACTACTATTTTTGAAATTAAGTGTACAGGGGATACAAATATCTCTTAAATCAAAAGTGAACTTTGAAAGTTGTTTATCTAAGATGTCCACCATGTGAGTCCCTAAAAAAATGTAAAGACATGGTTTAACGGAAACATGAAATATTTTATCCAGCTCTCTCGAAAAGTAAAAGTCTATGATCTGATCTTCCAGTGTGAAGGTTTTCAGCTGCTTTCAGCAGGACCCAGTGCAGTTTTGTACTGACTGATGATCACAGGTAATAACTGTGCTTCTGAAATTGTCACTTACATAGATCTATTCCCTGGGCTACAGCTATTTTTGAGTTGCTGGCTGAGTATTATAACTCTCACTCCAGCCACTCATTTTGGGGGTGTGGGAAGGGTCACACTGACATGCTCCACCTCTGCATCTGAGCTTCAAATGCTGTAAATGACAGCAATTAGGAACAATTCTTGAACATCAATAGAAAAGAAAATGTTAAAGCTGTTTAAATCTCCACGGAGTAGTGTTTTGTATAGTGTTTTCTCTGCACACAAACACACACGTTTTCTCTGATCATCCCAGCAGTGTCATCAATTGCAGTTTTCCCAGGAGAAAGTGTGAGTTGGAAATTTAGTCTAAATATGGAGATATATGACCTGATCCACATCCTGCTTGTCTTGCTTTTGATTTTAGTGGAAATTGGACATAGGTAGCAAAACATAAGCTTGGCTACTCTGGCTGCAGAAATGACTGGGAAAAGAAGGTTGAAATAATGGGGAATGGTTTTCTTAAGGTTGCTCCATGGCATGTTATACCAGTGTTTCAACTTCTTGAACTTCTCATAAGCTCTTCTTTCAAAATGCCTACAAAACATCATTCCTGTTGCACATCAAGGTAACCAGAGAGAATGCCACTGAATAAACTCTGAATTTTGGATAATGAATTCAGTCACAACAGTGTATACTCTATGGGGTACAGAAAGTTTATACTCTCTGCCATTTTTATAAAGAGTTTTCAGGGGAAAAATCCCATGTTTTCCTCTTTCTGTAAGGAATTCCATGTCAAATTTCAAGGTTAGCAGATATGTCAACCTTTTCTCTCTTCAGATAAATTATAAGTGATCCTTGGTGTTTTGTCCTAGGAAAGTAATTAACTTTAGGTTCCTGAAGGCAAAGATCAATACATTTCTTTTTTGTGGAGAATAGTGAATTTTGTCAGTATTTTAACCTGTAGAATTTGTCTCCCTGTGAGAATAGTTGCTGACCCAGTTCATTTGACTGCTCATTCTGACAACATAATTTTATTACTGGAAGCTTGGGTTTTGTAAGCTACAGAAATCCAGTAGTAAGTAGAATTTTGGGCATTACATTTTTTGATATGCACTATATACTGGATTCTGGTGTAGAATAAGCAGTTATTCTGAGAAGAGCATCTCTGAAGGCAGCTTTCTATCATTCAGTGATTAATAATATCTCTGAATGGATGCAGAAAGATCGCTCCCATGCGAATTAGGAAAATTACGATATGTTTCTTTCTGCTTACAAATAGTATTCTGTCACCAGAATTTAGTAATGATTATGCAACTCCTCAATGACAAATAGAATAAATAGCAAAGTTTCTGAGGATAACCAGCAGATCCACCTTTGAATCTGGGTGAAAAAATCCTAAGGAAGAAGAGAGGAAGGGCACTTCTGGAGCTGCACTGACTGTACTGACTTGGGCTTTGGCACTTGTGCCTTCTCCGGGTGGATGCCAGATGTTATTGAGTTAGAACAATAAAGTGTTAAGCTTCTTCTGCGCAGATATAAAAGACTAAAAGAGGCAGTGGAAAATTGGAACCTTTCATTATTTACCATACTGCATTCTCTGTGCTATGCCAGAACAACCAGTGGGTAATAGAAGGGTCTTCTAGTTTGACACTGCCCTGCAGCAGAAACACTGAGCCAAAAATTCTCACCACTTGAACATGTCTCTAGGGAGCTTTGAAACTGCTGTAAAGGGATTTAGGTGTCCAGTTCTCTTTGAAATTAGAAGTTACTTCAAAGTAAGCTTAAAGGGAATGGCTTATTTCAATTACCAAAGCCACTTGCAAAATCTTCAGTGCCTGTGAAATAAATGTTTTTGTCACAACAGACTGTTGTGCTGCTTGAGATTTTTAAGAGTAAATAAAGATTTCAAGGTTTATAAATAAATATTCTTTTTCCAAAAAAACTATTAGTAATCCACATTTCCAAATATGTTGTTGTCCTTAGTGTGTCTTAAGCTGAGGACCAAAATTAGCCCATGATCAGGCACACTCATCTGCAGATCTAGAACCCAGCTTTCTTGATCCTCAGTCTTATGATTCGTTCAAATGCAATATCAAAAATACTACAGATTATTTTAACTGACATCCCAATAATTTCCAAAAGCATATTTTTAAAGGCTTTTTTCAAGATTTGCTGATGAAAAAGGAACATTACAGCAGCCAGATGCTATTTTTTTAAACTTTACCATGGCTAAGCCCTGTAACATAACTTTACTATAGTAGGAAGAAACTGTATCCCAATTATTGCTACTGAGAAAAAAAATGGCCTTAATGCTTTAGAAAATAACCCTCATAAATCTAAGCATTGGATTAAAGTGTTTGGAAAGAAATGCCCAATGTTTTTTCGTAGGGCTAATTCACAGCACTACTTTCAGTAAATATTAAGAAATGGCAATTATCACCTGTCATAATCATTGGTATGAAAACCTAACAGGATATCCTGGATTCTCTCATCTGAGTAACACTTGTTAAACCCACTGTTCTCGTATCCAGACCACATACACTGAAGGGATGAACCAGCACAGAGTTTGATTGCACAAATGTAAATTCTTCTATTCAGTTAAAGTTACATCAAAGAAAAAAACTTTGTCCACACACCTTCAAGTTATTTAGCAATATTTGGTACCTTGCTGATTTAAATCTTTTATATCTGCTACTATAGAAAATGTTTGATTTCATGTCAAACACATCTTTGCTTAAGTAACTTCTCCTGCTGATGGTTCTTAATAAAGTGTCACCAGTGACACTGTCCAGATCATATCCTCTGGAAGGCTGAACTGTTATCTTCCCTGATCTGAATTTTGGACATTATTGGTACTTGAATAAAATGCTGAGCAGTGGCATCTTAAAGTAAATATGTTAGACAGGACTCCTTGTCATGTTAATATATTCTTTTCTGTAGTGGGGGTAAAAATTATGAGTCAGTGGCCAAGTGATTAACATCCAGTTCTGTTATTTACTCTTCAATAAACAATCTTGTCAGAAAATCCAAGTCTGCAAATACCATTTTAAGAAAGTGTCATTAAAACATTAAAGTTGATGTGTCCAGTTTAGATAATATATAACTAAACCAGTAAACACTTCCAATTTTCTGTTGATATCCATGCTATGGAAATAATATGAAACACGGCACTGATGAATGAAAAATGTTTCCAAATTTTTGTTTCATGTCAGGTTGTTTTGTCCCAAGTATAAAACTTGCCACTTTCTAAGTGAAGAACTCAATTGCTAAGGAAGCTGATCAGGTCAGCGATGTTCTTTTAATTACAGAAATAAGAGGGCTGGGTAGCAGCTGTAATCTGGTGCCTGTACTTCTCCTGAACTCTTTGGTCCCTGGGATAGTCTGAGATGCTTTTGAGGGTCAAAGAGGCTATCCAAGCCAGTTCCTCAGTCCCATTTATTTCCCAGAAGGCTCATGCTGCTCTGCTCCTCACTGCTGCAAGACCCAAGAGGTTTGCTGCACAGCGAGTGCAAGTGCTTAGCGTGTTGGAACAGTACAAATTACACTGGCAGTGAAACCTCTGACCAAACTTTTCAAGGAAAAATTTATCTTTTTTCCTAAGAGAACATGAAAATTCCGCTTTTAGTAGATGTGAATCAAAATGTCGTTAGCTATTTTTAAGACCTAAATAGGATTTCTCTAAAACTCCGAGTTACGAAAGGTGCTGCCTTCATTCCTCAGGCTCGGGGCCCAAGGGTGCCACAGGGCCTCACAGCCAAGCTGGGCTGAAGTAAAAAGGCAGTGTAAGATTTAAATTGGTGAGGCTGAAGGTTAGCTGCACCACAGATGAAAAGAAAATTCAGTTACCGTACGTATAAAGTGAGCAATGGAGAAGCAACTAGTTTGTTGTCCAGATCCCTTCCCCTGTGTGCCCAGTTCAACCCTGTTTCACTAATGCTGGGTATGCATTTTGAATCTCTGCCAAGTTTCTTTACAGCTCTCACCGTACTGATATTTTCTGAGTTAATGTTGGCACAGAACAGTATTTTCCGTGTGTATTTCATGCAGTCCAACCTACATATCTGTATGCTGACAGAAGAAGACAGAAATGTTTGCTGTCTGTCTCACGCAGAGAAAAATGGATAGTTTTTGTAACATGGCCTTGAACCGAAGAGGTGCCCTGCATCATTAATTTCCAGTTCAGTCATTGACCAGAAGTTGCAGATCTGAGGCGTGTCATAGAAACACTGACCAAAGTTTCTTCTCTATAAAACAGGGACCTAAGTCCAGTGGCTTCACTACTGTGCAAAAAGCATGGAGTACCTAGCTTTTCCACTGACACCGTCTGGAGCTCCTGACTGTCCAGATGACCTGACAGTATTTTCCTGTGTAATGGGCTGGGTAGCAGGCTGGTGACATAGTTTAGATTCCTGTTCCTACACACTTGGGCACAGCTTTTTGCCATCTAATTGTAGGTGTTCTTGCAGGGCATCTACGTGTCAACATTACATTGTCAACCTGTAGATGTTCTTGCAGGACACATGGGAAATGTGAAAATTAAATCTATCTTTAAGAAACTTAGGTTGCTGTCTTGCTCCCACCAGAGCTTTGAGTGGAATTCACATGGCCTGGGTTGTTTATAAGCTCTGTTTGATACTGGAGCTCTTCTGCACTGCTCAGATTTGCTTTAATTGCAGAAGTTGCTCAAGCACCCTGCTATGGAATTGTTTATTCCTCCACCCAAGCTGTTTTCAAATACTGAGTTATTTTCAGTGTACCATATCCCATTATTGAAGCTAGTATATGTTAGTTCTCTCGTGACTGCAATGCAAAAGTGAGTATTTCCTGGGTTTTATTTTTATTTTGAGACGGAGGAGTCTGTATTTTTTTTCAATTAGAGTACAATCTCTGCATGATTTAGAAACTAAATATGGGATGTTGCAACAAAATGACAGTTGTTTTTAATGAAAAATAAAATAAAAGCTTTTAAAAACTGTTCTGAAGCACACAAACTCAAATAACTGACTTGTATGGAATTTAGTTTTCTAATTTCTGCTTGTCATCAAATTTAATCAGAGTTACTTTCTGTTTTATTGTATTTAGATACTAAACAGTTATTTGGAAACAGTATGAGAAATTTGCTCTTTGAGAAGCAATGGAGCAAAACTTTTCAAGCTTCCAAACCTTGATGAAGTTTTCAAGCTATTGGTGTTTGGTGCATTATGACTGTCATTTTCCTCTCTGGCAATTAGGACAGGTTCATGAATTTATGGGTAAATTGGTAAATAATTGTGTGTTGTCTTTGTCTGCTACAACTGTAGCCATCATTTTCCCCCTTTTTTATCTTGTCTGTGCTAATACCTGTAGTAAGTTTTTGTACCATCAACTAAGTCTGTGGCAGAAGCAAGGATAGAGCAGAATAATTCATTGCCTTGACCACAAGGCCAAGTGGGTTTTTTTCTGCACTTCTAGCTGTCAGTCATTCCATGCTTTTTGGCATAGCAGGGAGTAGTGAAACTTTACAGACACACACTCCCCTTTGATTCAGACCCTGATATCTACCCCCAGAAGGTTCTTAGGAGATTACACTGAAGGGATTCATTTACTTGTGAAAAAGAGAGACCTCATAATATCATATCCCATAAGGATATGATCTGAAGGGTTCAGGTGGGGAAGAGGGATACTTGAATCTCGGTTTTCCATGAATTTTCCCTAAATATTCTTCTTACCACGGTGTCTGACACCTTACAGACATGACTTCTTTTTTCAGTTTCTCTTGAACTCTGAAGATGAAATCTTGACATGTTTTGCATGAGGGGAAAATTGTTTCCCATGTGTCTGTAGTATTAGAGTGCCCTAATGATCAGCTCTTCTCCCCTCCTGAGCTATTCCATGAGCAGACAGAAGCAGGGATATGTCTCGTTCCTTATGTCAACCCAGTTAGGTAATAACTGTACTTGTTTACCAGGTGCTGAAATCCATCACTTCAGAGGACGTGCACATAATTTTAGGCATGTGCCCTGGGGAAGACAGTAGGAATTATGGATTAGTTGGAAATACTGTCTTGAGTACTGATGTTTTTTTCGGATCCTAAGAGTTTTACTTCATGCTTTATGAAAGCAAGTTGTGCAGAGAGCCATTTCAGGGGAGGGCTATGCCTATTTTTAGTAAAATTCCAAAAAAGGGAAGCAAAAAAGAAAGGCAGAGGCTCTCAACATGTCTGCTCTCACAAATACACCATCAGGGAAAGGAAGAGCACAACCAAATGTCCCACAGCTCACAACCTGTATGGGATCTTTCCCTTTTTTAGTTTATGTCCCCCCCACTCAAACACAAGCTCTCTAAGAGGCAAACCTGCCTATAAAGTTATGTAAATACCAGCCCTTTAATGTTTATATTAAGTTGTTTCTAGAAGGCAGATTCATTTAAGGGAGGGAATATTAGTCCTTTTTCTTCCAGGCTGGTTTTCAGCTTCAGCTTATTTCAATGTAAATATCAAAAGAGAGACAAACTGTCTTTAAGAAAAAAAAAAAAAAGAAAAAAAATGCAGCAGAAGCAGACTTGAACTAACATTTCCAAGAAGCTCAAATATTTTAATGAAAACAGTCATTTGACCTTTTGAACTTTGGGTAATCTTATTAGACTTTTTCACTGTCTCAAGCAGCTTTTGAAACAAAAGTTGAGTTTCAAAAAGATACCTAAGATGAGCTGGTATTCTTAAGGAAGATCTACAAACAGTGGAGTAAACACTGCCAGCCAAAGAAGTTGGCTTCACAGAGCCAGAGACCTGTCCTTGTACTCATCCCCTTCTACCCTCCCCTTGCCTTTCATTTCTGCTCAGGGCTTTTTGTGTCTGCAAAACAGGATATTCAGCCAGACCTTCCAGCCAGCCTGCATGGTTTGATGAAGTCCAGTGACAGTCTGTGTATCCTCAGTTAAGTGAATATAATGTCCTGGTGGGTAAAAACTAAAATTCAAACAAAAAATTTTTATTCACTTATAAAAAGAAGTACCCTAGCTGAATGAAATGATGGGTTCATGATCTCTGCTTTGCTGCTATGAAAATCTTCACTGAGGTGAGAGTCTTTTAAACTGGCTTAAGCACAGCCCTTGGTTATCCCAGGGCTAGGAGGGTTACCATGAATTTACTCCACTTGTGAGGCAAATGAACCCAGTGGTTCATTATAAATTCTAGCATCTATAGAATCATTCTTCTTGTCAATGTGATGAACTGAATGTCACTGACTGCAAGTTGTGAATGAACAAACTATGCTGTTGTGATCCCTCCCGTGATGAACTGAGTGGCTGATAGTAGGCAGAGAAAAGTGGGGGGGTATCTGAGTATATAGATGTCCATTCTGTGCAGGTACTGTGCAAAGGCAGAGAATTACATTGTCAGCCAGGAGGAAAAAAGCTTTGGAGACATTAAGAATCAGTGTGAAACCTGAACGTTTGGAGAGTGTGATGACTCCACCAGCACTTTGTTAACTGAGGTACTGCAACAACTATGTAATGTAGGCCAAGAGGTGATAGTTGAGTGAAAATCATGCTGGATTCAGGAATTTGGTTTTTGTCCTATTTGTCTGCAGTGACATTTCTGAAAAACAGCAACAAAAACTCTGCAACCCAAGGTGGCACTTCACAAATGGTGCTTTTTCTTCACTGTTGCTGCTCTCTGTTCATATCAGGCTTAATGTGGTGTGGAGGCAAACAAATTTGTGTCATTTTAGTTTATATTACAAGCCATTGCAGCTCTGAGGAGACACCCAACAGCTACTTCATTCTCAGTTTAGAGAAAAGCAGAGAATCTGCTTTTCTGTAAATATAGCACACATGCAAACAAAAACGTTTACACATTTTTAAATCATATAACTGAGTTAGTTTACATAGGATTGTGCATCTAATGAGTAACTAATGCAGTATTTGCATTAATAGGGATGTTTAAGAGCAGATGATAGACTCTACAGCTCTTCCAGCTGGCACCTCATAATACAAGTAGTTTCATCCAGGTAATGCGGCTGCAACCTGAAATGAGAGTTTCAGCTCAGGGTGTGACCATGCAGTGGCAAAGAGGAAAGCTGCTCTGAAAACACCACTCGTCACTGTTGCTCGTACAGCTTTGGCAGGAAGGAGGATGTGGAAATGTATTTGCTGTCACTTACTGCAGCAGTCAGGGTACTTGTCACTCTGCTGGTGGCCCAAGGAGTAAGGGGTCCCTTTAATCACAGCTGTGCCCCTTGAAGGCCTCAGTTTAAAAAGTGTGAAGTCCACATGGAAGATGAGGCAGGACAGATACGCAGCTCATGCCCTGGAGGTCCAGTTACACCAGGATAAACACCTCACAAGTTCTCATCTTAAGCTTTAACCAGTTCTGTGGAGATGACAGTCATCAAAGAAAGGCTTTCCTGGGAAATATGCAACTGTTCTTTTCCAACACTGCCATAAGTACTGCAAGAATATCCTACCTCTCCATTATTTGTTTCTGGTTCCTACCAAATCAGTGAAGACAGAGCATATGAAAGCTAAGCTTACTTTGAAAGAAAATCACTCTAAAATAGAAGTTTATAAAAGGAAAGGTTGCAAAAACTTTTCTGTATTCATTGCATAGTGAAATGTTCTCCAGAATGAACTGAATAAACACTGGTGTTGACAGCTAAACCATCAGATAATTTAGAAATAATTTGGTCTTTTCATAACCTACAGCACACCGCCTGCTATGTCCAATTACTCTAAAACTTAAAATCAGTCTTCATATCTGTCTGTTGCCTGAGCTTTAGCGTTAAACTCCCATGGTGATTTTGCAGCTCATGGCTCCCAAGTTTCATGGGGCACCAGATGACAAGTTCTGAGGTATCAGCTGCAGCAAATGGGGTTAAAATAAAGAAAACCTGCTTTTATTGGCTTGGTGAATTGGGGGGATTTTTTTGCTGGTCAGTGTCTTTCTAATTTGAAATAACTTTCATAGGTAACGAAAACAATGAGCCTAAAAATTCAAAACTTTTCAGACTGTTATGGCTATCACCAGGCACCTATGTATATTCTGCCAGATATTCAAAAGCACTTAGCACATCCTGCTTCCGTTGGAGGCAATGACATCTTAAAAGCCAGACTACTGCAATCAAGCTGCCTACTTGAGCTTATATAAGAAAATAAGGAATGTTCTTTCACAGCAGACGCCAGTCCTCTGACAAGGATGCTTGGGATAGCAGACAAAAAGAGAGTGCTCAAAAAGGAATGAGCTCTTCCACTTCTGGAATTCAGTGGTTTGAAAGCATCCAAACTGTTATATTTCATGGCCCCCACTAGACCTAACTCCTATAAATCTGTGCTTTTGAACCTCTTTATTTTTCTGTATTGTAAAACATTACGTGTCTGTGAATGCAGATTATGCATGTTATATTTAAAAATCATTCTGTTTCCTTTATGCCTGCTGCCTGGTAATTTAATTGGGTGGCCTCTAGTTCTTGTTTTGTAAAAAAGAGTTAATAGCCCATTTTGTACCTACCTGTCTTCTCTACTGAGTTTCTACTCACCGTTCACAATTTGTGGAACATTATCTTTTTTACATGTCCAGATTTCAAGTTCTAAGCCATATTTTTGCTGTCATGACCTTTTTTTGTGTTTTTTTTTTTTTGTTTTTTTTTGGTGAATATAGCCAAAATTTATACCTGTTTAGGGAATAGGATGAGGCAGAGGGGTGATACTAGTGTTTGCTGTTGGTATATCACTGTTTCTTTGCTAGCTCACAAGTGGTACGACAAGCAGTACGTGGTGTTCACTCCCTTAGTTTTAGCTGAGTGCGTTTAGCATTGATTATGCTGGAAATCTGAGCAGAAATTCAGTATGAAATGGATCTTGTCTTCTCCCCAGTTAAACTGCTACAAAGAATGGCTTATGACAGACCATGGGAGATGTGTAGCAGATTTCTCTGATTCTTTTAAAAGTTTCAGCTTTAACTGTGAATATTTTGAGGACAACTCAGGATACTAAAAGTGTTTTTAGAAAATATTTTTAATTTTTAAGTTTAATATGCTGGAAGAACATATTATATTTTCAAGTGCCAACAAAGCATTATTATGGATGTTTGTTGTTAATCTGGTGCCTCCTGAAGCTCACCTTTGAATTAACATGGTATGGTTTTCTGTTGTGGTTTTTTTTTTTAACCAGGTGAAGCAACAGTGAAGAAGAAACCAGCCCCAAAGACTCCTCCAAAAGCAGGTAATTTGTTGCATGTCACCCACATTTCCAAGTACAGCTGTTTGCCTAATAAATCTTTTGTATATATGATTAAACGGTGGGTAAGTCCCTTTTCAGAGTTGTTTATGAAGTCACACTGTACTAAGAATTAAATTATGAGCATCCAAAGAAATTACTATCAGATAAACTATAGCAAGGTCCTACAAAATACTAGGAGTAGTGTGTTATTCCTGTCCTTTTGTATATCCACAACATACCCTGGCCTTCTGTGAAAAGAGACTTTTCTGTGTATCACAGAATGCCACCTCTGCAGGAGTATCTACCACAGATAAGGTGATAGATTCTGTTTTTCCTCATCACTGGCATTATGGTAGCCTGTTTGTGTGTTTGCAATCTCCTAGGCAAAGATATCTGTATTAAAAGCTACATGGGAAGTTCCTCTATAAGAACCTGCTTTCAGTGTCTTAAAACTTTGTCAGACTTTTAAACTGCTCAAGCTGTTTTGTACACCAGATATGTGCCTCAACCTAATTTCCTTCAGGTGTTTTAAAAAAGACTTTTCAAAGAAAAAGTCTAGGGAAGAGAGGGGAAGGCCTCTTTGTTTTAATCACATTGAAAAGGAAAAGAAAGCACTTTTTTCATACCCAGTAGCCCTGTGCTTTGGAAAGGAATGTTTTATTTGGCAGGGAGTGCCTCTTACCGTTTCTGTCAATATGTCCTCAAATCTGCCTCCTTACCCTCCAACACACACACCCCCAAGAATATCTTTTTTATTGTGCTGCTTTTATAAAGCAACAGTACAGGTTTCACCCTGGAGTTGCCTGGCTGATGATATTTCTGGCATCTGACCCCAGCAGCTACCGGGGTCTGACACACTGGGTATCACAACGGAGAGACAAGGATGTAGCACCATCAGCAGAAGAGATGTTCTGCCATCTATTGATACTCAGGCAGGGAGAGGGAAGAGCAGGAGGAATGTCTGATTCAGAAACAGAGGACTATGAATGGGACTGCAAGGTTTAAAAGAAGCACTTCAATGCACAAACAAAATGATCCATCACTGCTCATGGGAAAATTTAGTGCAATGGATAAAGACACCAAATTCCTTCCTTGTCTCTCATGATGTTTCTGTTCCACATAATGTTTATCTGGCTACTGAGGTCGGAATCTTCATAGGTCTTGAATCTTAAATTTTTCTGAGTGCTGCTGGTGACATCAGGCAGCAGGTTTGCAGACCCCCTCTGCACACGCAGATTGATAAGAAGTTAGCTGGAGCCACTCTTCAAAAATACAAAGTGCAAAAGAAAAAAAAATAGTAAGTTTTTCGGGGTGGGGGGGAACAACAAAAATTGCATCAGATGTCTATTTGGAACTGGTGTTAGGTCTAAATGTTTTTGTCCTTTGGATATCTGTACCTTGGTTTTGCATGAGCAAATTTTAGGGGGATAGACTGTTATTGCTTCACTCCGCTGGAATTAACAATGTCCACAGAATTGTTTCATTGCAAAGAACACGTAACTGTTAATCTGGATTTCAAATGCTACTCTGAAACAGTTGAGCTGAGAGATGCACGTGTTTTGAATTTTAAGAAAAATGAAGGTATAGACACCTAAAGAGAGATTTTATTTATTTTATTTTTCCCATCAGCTGCTCCTCCTCAGATTACTCAGTTCCCAGAAGACAGAAAAGTCCGTGCAGGCGAATCAGTGGAATTGTTTGCCAAGGTGGTAGGAACAGCACCCATAACTTGCACCTGGATGAAATTCCGTAAGGAGGTAAATTTTTTTGGTCTGTTTTAACAATCACTGAAAAAGTAGAGCTGGAAAGGAACACCAATGACCATCTCCAATTTGTCCATCTCCCTTCCTGAGGAACTGGCACAATCCATGTCAGTCCTGACAGATGTTTTCCACACCTCTGCTGAAAACGTTCCACTAATGAAGATTTCACAACCTCCATTAGCAAATTATTGCAGTGCTTAAATATCCACAGTGGGAGAATTTCTTTCCTGATGCCAAACCCAAATTTTTCGTGCTACAGTTTAAACCCTTTTTTGCCTCCTCTAACAAATTACCGTTTCTTTGTGAAAAGGCTTAGACCATGTAATTAAACGACAGGTGATGGAAATATACAGGTATCTGAAAAGTATCTGTCATGGGAGATATTTCTGTCCTTCAAAAATGACTTCTTCATTGATGCTGAGCCTAAAATTATGTCAGAAGGGCAAAATGCCATACAGAAAGGTTGAGTGAATTTTATGACAACACAAATATCACCATACAAGGCACAACAGCAATCCATGGCGTGAGTGTCCTCACACTCTGGGTTTAAAGTTCCTTCTGCTTGAATTACTATACTTGAACTATAATACTTGTGTCCCTGAGGGCGGCTTCTGAAGAGAGTTCTGTAATGAAGCAACTTAGAATCAAACCACTTTAAATGAAATAACCCAATGTGCAAGTTCAAACTGGAAGATGAAGTGTCATGTTAGGACAGAGCAAATAGAAATATGTACTGGAGCTGCTATTCTGTTTACTTCATTCTGAACTTGTTATGCACTCTATAGAGCATAAATAAAAACATCTCCTCCTAGAAGGAAGTTTAGACTTTAAATCCAGATGTGTCAGCATTTAACTGAAAGAATTCAAAACAGTTTGCTAGTGCAAAGGGTATTCTGAAGTCCATCCTTCCTAACTCCAAATAACCTCTTACTTTAGGGAAAAGGGTGGGGTTTTCCCCTGAACTCCTATATTTTCTTAAAATTCTTTAGCTTCAAGACTAGAGTTAACTACTTCTTTCCACGAAAAGTAGGTCTCAGAAGCTCCAGTGACATTCAGTGTATGGTTTTGCTAAATGCTGTCTTAACATTTAGGTAAAATGTACCCTCAAAAGTGATTTTCTGGTTCGTGAAGAATTCTGAGTCAAAATCTATGTAAATAAGATTATTGTATTCAAAAATTAAGGCCTTTTTTTATATACAAGATCTATATGATAACAGAAATTAGCAGCTCCTAATGCCCATATTAGATCCATAGTCTGTAATTTGACGTATTTTTTCCTTTGTATTTTTACCACCTTTATACTTTCTTTGTAGTTATTCACTATGAGACAAAGTATTGCAAAAACATACATTAAAATTACATAAAAATTTTTATATGGTTCATTATGGCAAATGAGATAGAAAAGAAAAAAAACTTCAGGAAGTCTACTAAAAACTGTAGGAGGACAAGTGAGGGCAGCAGCCTCTCATTTATTACTCTAATGAGGAGACAGTTACTATGTCCTGTGCTGCACCATTATTTTGCTTTATTTTTCTCTTATACTTCACATATTGTTTTATGCTTGGATTTCTTCCTCTTCTGTAAATGGGTTGATTTCAGCTCTGTTCCATTCCCAATCCTAAAAGTGAAAATCAGCCAAGTGTTTTAGCAGTTTGCTGGAGGTTATTCATACTCATTATTTGAGCATACCCAGTAGGAGGTGAGTTGCAATTTCAGCCCTGCCACTGTTTGCTGCAGCGTGCCAAGGAGCTTGTCCTCTCCACATTCCTTCCTCATCTTCCCTCAGGTGCAAGAGAGCCACTCACAGGTGTATTCCAGACAAATATCTTCTGCTTGAAGAAAGGGAATGTCGGAAATTTGTGACCCATACTGTTGTATGTGATGGCAGTGTAGTGGAGGGATGCTGGAACTGTGCTCAGCTGAAGAGGGGAAAGGCTTTCAAAGCCAGGGAGCACAGGGATCCAGCTTCATGTTCCCCATAACCAGTGCAAGCCACTGAGCATCCTTTCAGGGCTTTCTCTGCATCCTTTCAGGGCTTTCTGTAAATAACACAGATCTAGTTCTACTATTACCCTTTGATTCTAATGAAGCAAAACATATAAGGAGTTTAGAATCTCACAAGTATGGGGGCAGAGCAGAGCAGCTTTCAGTATAATTTAAACTATAATCCTACATAATCCCATTTGTTAATTTTCTGTCTGAGTTATTGTAGAAGAATCTTTCTCAGGTTACTTTTGGGCGTATGGCAGTGCATGTGTTCTATCTCAGCTGAGGAAAGAGCAGGGAAAGTCCTGCTCTGAAGCTTTTAATTTCTCTTCTCTGGATGTATGAGACAAGATAAGGCAAACTAAATAGTCTTCATTTTTAATGAAATTCTGAGAATTACTTGGAAGAGTCACTTATCTAAGAAGGAAGTGGTGGGAGGAAGAAGGGCATTGACATTATGTTGTCTGTTTCGTAAGAACACAGTGTACAGCTTCTATAATTGCAGAGTAGCATTATGAGCTTTTTAAATAATCTGTCATGTCTCAAGCTAATACTGATTAAAATCTAAGTCACCTTGGCCATTTATGCTATGATAGCTCTGTTCCAATTAAAAACTAGTTCATAATATGCCTATGGTATTCAGCAGAGATTTTGATTTTTGCTTCTGCAGAAAATAAAAATGCTATAGGGAAGCTCATTGTGCTGTTTGAATGTCTCTCTGCACAGCTGCAGCATTACCTCTCTGTTCCAGTCAACATCATCTTTAATTGTTCAAACCCAAGAAATTGTGTGCTCTGGTTTATGTGAAAGTACAGAATAAGGCTGGTTAGGACAGGAGGGCAAAGAGTCACAGCCGTGGATGGTTTGCACATTCGGCCTCTGGAGGGGAATGGAAATGAACGAGGGTTAAACCCTCGGTCCGCTGTGGTTTCTCTGAGATACGTGAGACCACACTTGGCTCTTTGGACAGTTACACAGTTTGCATGTTCAGCTTGTCAAAGAGAAGTTAGAAAAGTGAAACTCCTGGTCTTTAGTTGGGCTTCCAGTAACACCAATGCTCCCTGCTGCCTTTCAGGACTAGAGTCATCGTAATGTTCCACTGCATTTCTAGACGCTTTGTGTTGATTATGCTGTTTAGCAGCTGCACCTTTTCACTGCTGTGACAGAGTTATCTGCAGATAATGTTCAATATGATAACATTTTGAGCTCTTTCAGATATGAAGAAATTTATCACTTTTTTTTTTATTTGGCAGATTAAAGAAAGTGAATATATTAAAATTGAGAATGATGAAAACAGCAGCAAGCTAACAATATCATCAACAAAGCAGGAACACTGTGGATGTTACACCCTAGTTGCAGAGAACAAACTTGGCAGTAGACAAGCACAAGTCAACCTTACAGTTGTTGGTAAGTCCATAATAAGGTTTTACATATATACTCATTCTTCAGACATCACTCTGCATTTGAATTGCATATAATAATACACAGAAAATTAAATAAAATAATCAGGTAAGTTAAAAAGACTGAAATAAAAAACTAGTACTTCAACAAATACCTGGCCTGGGCAGTGATGTTGTAAAAAGGACTATAAGCAAGTTCATTAGGGCTATACTGTGTTTATTTTGAAAAATTTCCAATTCCAGATGAAGATATAAATAGCTCAGACTTAAAAAAAATAAAAATCCACCCACAAGATAAAAACAGCTCCTGTCTCCATTTTTTGTTAGATACCACTTGTTTTTCCCATTTAATGTTTGCAGTGTCCAGATGTTTGCTCCACTGCCAATTTTAAAATTGTTAGTTCAGGAAGGATTGAGGTAGTTTCTATTAGCCTGTGAAACTGAAAACATCCTGTTGCTTGGGGGAGGGAGATTTTGTCCTTTTAATTGAAATCCCTACAATTGTCTGCTGTTTTACAGTGACAGAAAGCAGTGAACAGAGGTGCTCTGGTTGGAATATATGAAGCTCTTCATATGTGGGGGCTTCATATTTTTCCCACGTGTAACTTAAAGCTTCAAACAGATGACCCTTCCAGGCTATCAGGTTTGTTGCAGCAGGCTGTGGGCAGCTGCAGATAGTTGTAGGCTGCAGTATGTTTGCAGATAAACCTGCAGCCCGGTTCTAGACCGGCTAGCTGGAGTATCAGCCAGAGTCTAGAGCTGTGACATCGAGCTCTGAAAGGGCTAATGGACCCACCTGGGGGTGGCTGCACAGCAAAGAGTTTCCAGGGAAATCTAGGGAAGTTCTACAAGCAAGGATGGCAATTGGTGTAAGATATTGAACCACGGGATGGGTCTGTCTCTGGGTTCTGTTTCCTGTGGCCTGAAGGGGGTTTATGATGTAAGGTGGGGCAGAGCTCGCTCAGGTAGTTGGATGAATTTTAGTTCAACCAGCAAGGTGCATCCCCGTCACAAACTTGTAACTGCATTGGCTCTGCTGTCCTGCCAGCCATGGGGAGTGTGAGCAGGGGAAGAAACACAGGTATAAGGCCAAAGATGAGTACTTGACTCCAGTGAAATCAGTAGCAAAACACCTTTAACCTAAGTTGAACTGGAAATTCATTCCAGAAATCCAGTAAATAACATACAAAGTTTAATAGTAGAATCACACTTTGAAATACAATACCCACTGCTACAGAGTGAATGTCCCTTGGTTGCACACTGCTCTACATATTGTCAGTAAAGGTCTCCTGATTATTTAAATGGATTTCTTTCATCCAGTCTGTGACTTAAGAGATAACTGAATGAATGAGTATAAATATCAAGCAGATTCCAGCAAAGTGCCAGAGAATTCAAGAATAGAAGAAAACAGAATCAGTAATTTTCACATGATCCATAGATAAATTGTACTACCCCTTTCCAACAGTGAGTTGTGCAGGTCAGAAGTATAGCTCAGCTAAAAATGAACACCAGGAAAAACTGGTCCTTGAATAATCGTATCATCATATACATTGTTTTGGGTGCAGCATTTGGCTCCAAATCCCCAACACAGCTGATTAGCAGCTAGAGGAATGGCAGGAGGTTAATTGCTCTTTACATATCCCTTCTTTTCACTCTTTCCTAGGCAACTGCTGCAGGCTGCTGACTGTAGTAGGTTATTGGGCAAGATGGATTATTTTAGCTGAACTAGGCCGACAGTTCCGGTTATCTTGTCACTGTGTGAGCCTTGACTCACTATTATATAAGTCACTGTTTTATGTCCTTTGGAGATAATTGGTTGGAAAGTCTTTGAATTCTATAACCTTATAAAGCTACATTTCAGCCTCCTGCTCTGCTCTTCCCTAAGAAATGTGCCAGAGAACAGTGGGATTCCCAGAGATGATTTTTGGGAGAGTTGGGTGAATAATCCTTACAACGTGCAGGAGTTTGCCATGTGTTTTGGCTGATGACAAGCTATCTGTTTCTAACTAAAAAGAATAAATTCTCTCTTGTAAAATTTCCAAGCTCTTCAGTGAGACATCTCGCTGATGTCAGCACTGCCAAAGGCATGACAAGGCCTCAAGACTCCTAGTTTGTTACACACGCTTTTTAAGGCCAGACTTTTCCATCTCGGTACTCAAAAATGCGGGAAAAGGGAGCAAAAATGTCTTCCTTCTAGGTAGTGGGTTCAAATACCACTACTGAGGAAAATCCTTCATGCCGTTTCCACCTTTAAAGGTGTTAAATGCTCATGAAAGTTGGAAGGTACTTTTCTGCAAAGCCTGCCAATCAAAATAGGGAAGATACATTTCTCTGAATATGCGGAACCTGAGACTTATGACTCTACCAAAGCTCACTCTTGGTCCTAAATTCCTGCTTGTCCATTCTCTCTGTTCCATCCAAAGTAGTAGGAAGAAACTTGCCCTCACTGCCCTGACTCCACACTCATAACAAGCGTTTGTGGAGAAAGTCCTGGTGGTAGAGATCAGCTCTGTCTTCCTCAGCTATTTGTAATAAGGTTCTAAACTCTGTGTGAGCTGCCTCTCTCTAAATTTAGTGGTAAAAGGCACATCCATGTGTATGCTCCATGCTCAAAATGCTGCTGCCTGACCAAAGTCCACAACTGAGCTTTGAATGTATTGAGGAAAACTACAAATACAGAACATCTGCTTTCTGGAGGAGTGTGTCTGAGCTGACCCAGTCCTGTGTTTTTCAAAGGGCTAGCTAACAGGCTTGGCTGTTCTGAAGTTTGGCAAATCAAAGACATTTGTTAAAATATAAAATGAAATAAATATTTTAATAAATAAGTATTTATTTTATTATTACCTCTTACAACTTGCAAAGTCTTCATGCTGATGGGCAAGCTTCTAATGTGAAAGACTCCAATAAGCATTCCTCAAATTAAATTTGGACTGTAACACATGCCAGGGAACAGGTTGCCCAGAAAAGTTGTGCAGTCTCCATCCCTGGAGGTATTCAAGTTCAGACTGGATAAGCATCTGAACAATCTGGTCTGACCTTATAGCTGATCCTGCTTTGAGCAGAAGGTCTAAAGAACTTCCTGAGGATATTTAAGAAAATCCTGGATCTTGGTTTTATACTTGCAGTTGTCAAACACCTTTCTTCAAAAAAAAAAAATCATTAAATAACATCATTGACTTAACCTCCAACCACAGGACAAAGGATTGAGCTTATTTGCCAGTATTCAGATCAGAAACAATCCTGCTATGACTAAACCCTAAGTTCTAGATTGTAAACTCTATATGTGTACAATTTATAGAAATTATTTTTCATAATGACTTTTAGGGAAACAAAGACATCCCGCATTGCTTTGAATTTGGCTCCTAAAGTCTTAAATTTAACTGCTCACACTGTCAGACTCAGACTTTAGCTACAATCTTAATTGAACTGCACAGAGGTTCTGACACTTAAAGCATTTGAATAACATATGATTTGATGCAGTTTGGGCCATGCAAAAAGATGCTCTTGAAAGAAACTCAACTTTATTCTAAGGATTTGTTTTTCCTTTGCAATTGTAATGAGTATCAATGAAAAAAGTGTCCATTACACTCAGGCTCCAGAGTGAGCTGTTCGCAGTCCACACACCAAAACCACTGATATGTAGACAAGTTAGAGGAGGCTTTTTCACTGATGGTGTGGTGATGAGCACACAGCACTCAGACACAAGGACTGAGCCTTGAGTTTTAGACTGATTCATTGTTAAACTTTGTCTTTATAAGCATTAATAATACTGGGAGACATGCAGTAGAAGTGAGATATCCAAGTTAAGCAACATCTTCTTTTGAAGGATTTGGCTCGTCCCAAAATGTGCATGTTGAGCTCTTCTCTGTTGTTATGATTAACTCTCTTAAATAAGCAATTTCCTTGCTGAGTGATCTCTCAAGGGAGATTTTGCATCATGTTTCTGTTCCAAAACCAAAATGGTCTGATGTGAGACAGAGCTAATGATTTACAGCAGACACCGTGTCAGATTGAAGTGGACTTGCGTTGCCAAAGCTATTGAATGAGCCATTGATGAGCCTAGTGTAAGATAGGAATGATTTAGGCAAGGAAGAGCCCTCACTCTACAGTGACAGCAAGGAATATTCATTCCTTTCATACTTTTTATTGGATGTATATGGACCTATTTATCAAATTCATGGTTCTGGACATTTTAGCTATGTGATAGACCCCAATCTGTAACCGCTTATGAAAAAGGAACTTGTTTTTTATACTGGTTAAAGCTGGATACTATAACAAAGAGTCACTAATATACAAGGGCTTTCTGATGATCAGTGTTTGGTGAATACTTTGGATATTAGCAATGTCTTTTTCTTTCTTAGATATAGAAGTAGAAACACATGTTTTACCTACCTGGAAGCTGATTTTGATCAACCTTGTTTGTCTAAATCCCTTAGATTTGTATTGTTCCTGGTGTGGTATTGTGTGTGTGTATATATACATATATAAGTATATATACATGTATATATATAATATATATATATATGAAAGTATCGTGGTGATTAGTAAGCTGAATAGTGGATATATGCAAAAAAAAAAAAAGAGAGCAATGTCATTAGACCCCGAGAGGACTGAAGTTAATAGTTATGGTGTTTTTATTATTCTAAGTGTTAGTGCACATACTGTGTTTTCCATCCTTATGCACTGTTGGAAAGTGATAAAGCAAGTACTCAAGGACACATATATATACAGGCATGATGCACACGGGCATGCAAGTAGTACAACATGAATTCACTAATTCCAATCCTCCTCTGCTCCATTCCTTATTTGACTTGGGATGGAGAAGTTACTTTCTGTGAGGAACCTGTTACTTGCATGCCTTTAGCAGAATCTTTATGAGAAGAGTCTTTCCAAGCAGAAATGAGAAAATACAAGTTTAGCTGAGAACAAAGGGTGATCATCACTAACTCCAATAGTCATTGAATATAATTGTAGGATTCTTAATTGCTTCTATGAAGGGCTTGGTTCTGGTTCAACAAGTCACATATGATACATGCAAGCTATATTAGCATTTGATCTTTGCCCTGAAGCTCTGTTACAAGGAAATGTGGCAGCACAACCAACAGCTCACAGTGGCCCTACAAGGGTTTTGTGTGAGTGCCTGAGATATCTGGCTCAGTGCTCGACGCTCAGCATAAGTCGAGCCAGCAGTGGTCAGAAACTGTGTTCCCTCTCTGGACAAGTAAGTGCAGACATCTGTGAAGCAGATAGTGAAGTGGAACAACCAATAGACACTTGACAGAGAATATTGCAGTTCAGAAGTGCTAACATGAATCCTTCTGAAGCTTCTTCTTTTGAGAAGCATCAAATTATATCTTGCAGTATCCATGTGATTCCCTGTTTACAGTCGGGTCAAGAATGCAGTGAATTTTGTAAGAATATGTGGGTGGACTCGGTCCCTAACCTTCAACCTTTTAAATTCCTCTGGATTGCTGGAGGATTTTTGTCACTGGTTTTATGGTTAAAGGGTAACTAGACTGGGGGTTAAGGAAGAGATGTCTTGCGTTGCTGCTGTCGTAGTTCAGCAGTGTAGTAACCTCCACTGTCAGCCTCCCCACTAATGCTTGGGGGCAAAACTCTGCAGCAGTATCAAAATTAAATTTTCACAGCAAGATAAGAATGTGAAGAGGAAAACCAGCTTATGTTGTCCTATGCATCAGTGCTGGTAAACTAATCCAAGTTTATTCCTTGAATAGCCATCTGGTTTTGGTGTCATTTGTGTTAGGAGAAATTTCAGTAGAACTCCCTGCAGAGCTACTTTTTTCCTGATACTTGCCTTCACCTTTTTTTTCTAACAAAGAAAAGGAAATATCATGATTATTTCTCACAACAAAATTCCTGTATTTTACCTGCTCTTAAATGCTAGGAATGTCTTAGTTACTAAAAAATTATTCATCACAACTCCTGCACATGAGCATAGGCTTCCTAGGACCTAAACTCCAGTGGAGACTAATCCACTGGTAGACCTACTGGGGAAACTCCTAAAATTTATTCTGCCTTTCAGTGGACAGGTATGAGAGCTCTAATTCAATCAGTTATCAAACCAGATACCTAATGTGTAGCACATGAGTAATCTGAACAGCTTGTTGATTCAGGCACAGGAGCAGATGGTTTAGAAAAAGGCTCCTGAGAATGCATTATATATTTGTTTGTTCCATTAGGCCTGTGGCAGAAGGAGATGTTCTTGTGCTGAGGGCATTTGCGTTGGAGTGGTGAGCTCTGGTTTCATTCCCAGCTCCACTCTCCTGTGTGTCCTTGGGCGAGGTCATTTTACTCTTTTATGCCTCAGTCACCCCAACAGCACAAAGTGATGCTCTGGGCCACTAGTATTTGTGAGCTACTTTATCCACAGGTCTCAAAAGGGCAGTCTTTAAATAACTTAGTTTTATGTCAGAGTTGTCAGGAGGGGCGATGTGGGGAGAGCAGTCTGCAGTGTATATTACAGGGGAGGTGTGAATTTCAAACTCTGAGCTAATGAACTTTGACCATTGTGTCCTCTGCTCTGCCAGGGAGGATGTTTCATTAGGAGAGAATTTCTGTTCATTCCAATTTCTCTTGTGTTGTTTTGCAGGAGAACACAGGCATTTTCTAGTTTAATTTTATCCTAAACCTATGGAACACTGACATTCAGAAGAGTGTTAATGCTTGTTACAGGGTGTTAAGGGGAAATAATATATCTACTTGTAGCACTCCTCTCCCTTGGAAAAAGAGCTGCAGGGCATAGTTTTCCAAGGAAAGCAGCGAGGTCTGCCATGACCCTGAGCCCTGTCAGCGATAATGCCGAGTTCAGTTATGACCTTTTATGGTTTTGCTTTTCTCCTGCTGATGGATTTCAAATGAAAGCTTTGCCAGTGCTGTCGGCATGGACAGTGTTCAACTGGCTTTTGCAGCATATTAAATACCTTCTCTGGCTAAACAGCTTGTGGAATGGAATTAAATTGTTTCTTTCTGTCTGTTCTTTATCTGGCAGACAAATATCACAATAGCTAATAATAGTATTATACAGTAATATGATAACTGAATTTAGAAAGAAAACAAACCAATTTTGAGAACAGATAAAGAAAACTACTTCAGAGACACTGCTTCAGTGCTGTCTCTGTTCATAAAAGAAAAAAAAACACTTTTCAGAGGCTGTGATTGTACTGTTCTCAGTTTTCAGAGGCTTTCTGCTGGAACAACATCGCTGCTTAAGAGCCAGGGCCCTCCAAGCTCTTAATGCACAGCAAACCCTATCTTTGGCTCAGCCTGACCCTCACATCAAGTAGCAGAACAATTTCCATTTCCCTGCACTCAGATAAGGAGATTGCTGCCTTTTTTGGTCTCTTGGAATGGTTCTTGTGTTCCGAGGGCTCTGTAAACTGAGCCATGTGGAGAAGGCAGTGAGCTCTAGATTGCACAGTTTCATGTTATGTGGGTGTCCTGGATGAGCTGTGGGTTTGCCTCCTATGCAGAAAGAGAGAAAATCCCTTTCCTTATCAGAGGGAATTTTGGATTATACACCACTGAAAAAAAAGGCAAGGACATCAATTCAAATTTGTCTGATAAACAGCAATGATTTAAAGGCTGAGCATGCTTATGTTTTATGCTTCTAAGAGTGCACAAATACAAATTAATTAAAGGTTACTCCAGGCTGTATATCAAAACCTGTTTACCAAAGTATTTCCGAGAACTTGTCCGAGGAAGGAGTGCAGCTGAATTCAATTTGGGAGTAAATAACAAGTGTGTGTTTCAATCCTGGTATGGTCTTCAAAGTGGCTTATACATTTCATGTGAGGCCAGCTCACGACCTTATCATCTGCCCCAAGGAACACATGCCACAAAGAGTAAACTGGAATCTGACCTCCTTGCTCTGGGGTAGTGGTAATTTATGCCTCCCTTTGCTGAGAAGTAGGGTTTTTTAATAGTGTGACTAGTTTGCTGGAGGACAAACTGAAGAAAGCACCTCCTTCATGTCACCTCCACTCCCCTCTCCCTCCTCTCTGCACAGCTTATGGCACAGAGGAGTTGCTACTGCTGTCTCCTCTGTCAGTGACTTAATGCAGTCTCTGTGCTGCTGTGCAGAACAGCCCCTGAGTGAGGCTTGAGGCCAAGTTAGCTGCTTATCCATCTCCTTCACCTGCCACAAGGCTTTGGAAGCCAGCTTGGGGCAGCCCTACTGATATTCCTAAAGAGATTATGTGGGGAGCTTTGTGCTTGAGTCCCCCTTAGCATTTAACTGTCCAACCTCCAAGCACCTCGTTAGCCTCTGCAGACATACTGTTAGGCCAATGAGGTGATCAGGCATCCTAGTAAAACAGGTGTAAGAACTGTCTGCTGCAAAGGCATTAGAGGTTGGAGGATTCTGACCAAGTTCAGCAGGACTGTGTGGATACAGCCAGTTTGACCACGGCAATCTAGAATATCATAATGCTTAGCTATGTCTTAATTGAGGTGTTATGTGCGTGCTGTAAGTTAGCCAGGACTGGAGTACCCCTAATTTCACATAGTTAAGACATCTTATGGTGGTTTTCTTTTGTTGCATACAACAGTGAAATTGAAGTTAAGAGTTGGATATTTTAAATTCATTCCTTCTCCTATAGAAATGTTCACAAGGAGCAGTGCATTTTTTGGTACTCTCCCTGCCTTCTAGTTCACATGTTGTTTCGTAGCTATGGTTTGATCCAGAACAGGAAGAACAAAATTGTGGTCCAATAAAGCCAATGTAAAGCCCTCATAACATAAGTCAAAGTATGAAATATGTCTCTGTGTGTCAAAGACCGCACATGACATGCAGTGAAACACTGGAGGAGATGGTCAGGGACATTAATGGTATACTAAACACTAAAACAGAAGGACAAAATAGGAAACTGTGCTTGTCTTCCACATCCCTCCTCAAACCACAGGATAACATTAGTGGAAGCAATTAATTGTGCTGATAGAGATATCATATTCCAGAGGAGAATGTAGTTTGGCAAAATATTCTAGCTTTCAATACAGACCGATGAATACAGGGTAACCTTCAAAATCCCCATAGAGTAAACTGAGAGAAACAAACAGACACATGGAGAGACCATCTGCAGATTCTCTGAATGTGCAGAGCTGTAGAATGCCATCCACTCTGATATCAAATAATTTTTAAGCATGGTAAAATGGTACATATACATCTGTCATATTAAAAAAGAGCAAAGATTAGGTTTTCATTCCTGTTTATGATCTCCCAGAGCAGCTACCACCCAGTATTTCTGAACTGAACAGATCTGCACATGGTAGACTTCAAAGAAAATGTGCATCTTTCTGGCTCCATATAGCCCAGCCAGGGTTGCAGGTTTTCATCTTTGCCTACTGGAAAAAATTTATTAGGAAAGTAGAAATATTCCCAAGGCTAGCAGATATTAGTCTAAAGCCATGTAGCATTTCCTTTGCCACTGATGTCCCCTTGGCACTGAGTGTTTTCTCTCCAATGCTCACATACCTAAGCCTTGCTTCTGTAAACTATGCTGGCCAAAGGGATTGCAGTTATCTAGGTGAGTCATGGAAAGAGAGGTCACTAAGGTAACTGTGGCCTGGGCAACTGATAAATCATGCCCAGAGTTTCATTTGGAAACAGAAGTGTGTTGAAAGTCAGCAATGGGAGATGTATTTTCATGTCCTGCACAGGAAGCAGGGCTACCATGCTCTACAAATACCAAAACACGGGCACACTTTCGTCCTTTGATATAAAATTCAGTGCAGAGCATTAGAGCAACCTAACCCTTTATTTTTAAGCAAACACATACCATCCAGATTGAGCTGTGTGCACAGACGGTGTCAGAGAACCACTACACTGACAATCCTGAACAGATGCCTCTGTAAGGTGATGAACTACTGGCTTAGCTTTTTCTTCCAAGTATTTCCCCCTTGCTCTCAGAACTGCTCTGTTCTGTTTGGATTTAGGATAATACTTATTCAAGTTCTATCTGCATCTTGAGATGATAAGCTCCAAGGAGGCTGGGGCAGGACTGGTATGGGGAAGAGGGGTGCTGCTGTTTGAGCTCCAGAAGATGAAGATTCAGTTCTCATCTTTGCTATAATCTCTCTTTCTCATCATAGACAAACCATATAACCTCTCTGTCACTCAGTTCATTATATCTACTCTATAAAATCATGCTTATTAGTCCCTTCTATTCTGCCAGAAAATGAGGTGAGTAAAATGTGACAACTAAGCAGGGCAATAATCCATTCCAGAGGTTAAGGATATCAGGTCTCTGACACGTGTTTAGTTAGAGATGGACTGTATAATGATGACTCCTAGTGGAATGGTGTTTTATTTGTTTTCAAAATGAATAAAAAGAAACCCAGATTCTGACAGTCCCTTTTTCTTCCACCTTCTACTGAATGCAGTGGCAAACTTTGTGTCCATCTCCCTTCCTCCCTCACAGTCTTTTCTCTCACGCTTAACAAGTTGTATTTATATAACTTCTAATGTGTTTCAGCTGTGGACAGAGATGTATTTTTCATTGCAATTGAACTAAAAGGAATAAAAAAATTTTATTAAAGGAAAATCAGTGGGCAATGAAACTTGCATTCTTCCAAATAGTGGACTGATATTTAATTGTCAGATTAGACTATCCCACTTTCCCTCTCTATGAGTAAAACCACAGCAATCAGAGGAGAGATTTCTCTGTCCAAGAACTAAAGGCATGTTTGTGAGAAACTGTGGCTATTTCTGTCTGTTCAGTGATTTCCCTAGGAATAATAATTTGGGTATGGAGGGAGAACTGATAAAGTCTGCCACAGTAAGGCTTTGGTCAAAGTCCACAGCAGTTTTCTCCAGCATTTGGATGTTTTTATTGCTGAGAAAGTGGCTGTATTTTTGGCTGCTTTGTCAGCTCTGTCTTTCCTAAGGAGAAAGTGATAATGTCCATTAGCAGTTTTAACAAGCAAAATGGAACAAGATTTTTATCAGTCCATGTCCAGTATAATCACTGTTTGTAGGATCTCACACTTTCTGGCTTTCTCTTTTCATCTTCTCTCCTTTATCCCATCCTTTGATTTCTCATTCAACCTTTGGCCACTAGTTCATCCACATCAACATCATCATTATTTTGTAGTTTTTGCTAGATTATTTCTGAGAGGATTATTTCCAAGGAAGATATTTGTTCCCTTTAAAGCCTTTTGAAGTGCTTAACTCCCACAATTATTTTCTAAATCAGTAATTTTTTAAAAAAGTCATAATTTTTCTGTCTTAGAAGAGCATTAATTTTGATAACTAATCATTAAACTTAACTTTGAAAACGTTTTATAACTGCAAGGTTTTTGTGTTTCATTGGGTGTTTGCATAGTTGGCTGCTCATCTGCACTCCAGGTTCTGGTGATATTGGATCTTGTAATGCAAATAAGGACCGCAGGAGCAAGCCTCTAACTGAGGGAAACCAAAAGTTTTATATTCCACTTCCTCAACAATTTCCAAAACACATATGAGATTAAAAAAACTCAGTATTTAAACGATGTGCTCTAAATTAAATTCCTTCTTACCAAAAAGTGCAGTAGGCTTCCAAAAACTGCAGATAGGTGAAGTTGTTCACTAAATTGTTTGCAGACAAAGTTGTCACCCCTCGAGGTCTTGTTTTCGTGCCAACAAACTAGTATGTCTGCTACCCAGGTATACGTGGATGAGTGGCACATTATGAGGCTGCAAAAGGTTATCAATGGCCCTGAAGTGTGGAAGCAGATGAAGGGAACTGAAAAAAGAGCATCACAGTGATGGGATTGTTACAGGGATATTCCTCTAAGGAAGATCACCAAGGAATGGTTTGCACTGTTGTGGGAGATTGTAGGCATCGCTGTGACTGGTTTTAGTCTCCACTTTCTGCAGTGATGCCTGTGAAGGGCATTAGGCTTCAGCATGGCTTAGCCAGATGCCCACGGAACTGAACAACCCATGTTAAAGCCATGTGGGATTGGCATCCATTTTGAGTAATTCATGTACGTCTGTCTGCAGTCCAGCTGTTCCTTCTTCCTGCAGTACAAACCTCCGAAGCAGAGCAATGGAATGGAAAGAAAAGGGCTGTTAGGTAGGGCCAGTAATAGCCTAATGGAAGTTCTGTCTCTCATCCTCGCAGTTTCATCCAAGGTGCTTTGCATGTGTTTCTGCAGATAAGCCAGACCCACCCGCTGGAACACCTTGCGCATCAGACATACGGAGTTCCTCCCTCACTCTCTCTTGGTATGGCTCCTCCTATGATGGTGGAAGTGCAGTGCAGTCCTACACCGTGGAGATCTGGAACTCAGTGGACAACAAATGGACAGACCTCACCACCTGCCGCAGCACCTCTTTCAACGTGCAGGACCTGCAGGCCGACCGGGAGTACAAATTCCGTGTGCGGGCTGCCAACGTGTACGGCATCAGCGAGCCCAGCCAAGAATCTGAGCTGGTAAAAGTTGGAGAGAAACAAGAAGGTTAGTTCTTAAGAGAAAAAAAATACCTAAATTCAATAAAACTCTATCTTCACAGTTCCTCAGTGAGGCCTGGCAGCCGCACACACCCCTTGGCACGAGCCGCCGTGCGGTCAGTGCTCGTGCTGGCTGTTCGTGTGCTGAAGGCCCTTCACAGGCTCCATGTGGGTGTCTGAGCACACAAGATTTGCGTGCCTGCAGTGTGGAAACTTGGCTTCAGGGATCCCAAATCCCTGCCTTGTGAAAGCAACCAATAATTCTCCTTCTGGCTTGCCGTGTGAGTGCTGGCTGACAGATTTCTGCAGTGCAGTGCGCAGGTAATGGGAGACAAAACTTTTCACACGTTACACATTCAGTCCGTGCCCAATTGGAAAATGATGTTTGGTGGATCACCTGAAATACACTGATGGATTCATTATAGTTTATACTGGACATGCCATGGAAAAACAAGCCATAAACAGTATCCCAAATTAGCTTTTGGAAAAAGTAAGTGTGCTTGCTGCTAGCCAAGCACAGAATATGAAGCAGAAACTGAACTGGCATCTCATACCTAGTTGTAGTTCTCATGCTTTTAATCCCAGCATGATAAAGCACCTCAGTCCTGTTGCCCCTAGTACACCCATCTTGTGAATTCATGGCTATCCGAGTTAGCATGTTGGTTTTTCAGCTTTATGGATGCTAAAAATTTTAGGGTTTTTGATTACAGTTGTATGTATTTTGAAAAATATTTTTCAGTATCTTTTACTTCTTAATTTTTGCTTAAGATTTTCTCGAAGGACTAATAGGAAGAGTTGGATCATTGTAGAAATTACTTAGAAACTGGTACTAAAATTTGAAACACACAAATATCAGCATTATTTTCAAAACCAGAGACTCACTGTGTATTTTTGTGCACACCCACATCCACCTATTGTAGACAATTTTGATAGTCATCTACCAAAAATCCCAGACCAGGGATAATGTATTTTGCCTTTTTTCCTGCCTTTGAGAAGTGGACTGTATGTTGTACCTCTCCCTCCTTACATGTGTGTGTAGGGCTTTGGAGATTTAAGTGTTCTACAGTGCCCTTGTGAAGTTATCTTTCACTGCCAAAACCAGACAAAATGATAGCAAAGTGATGCAGCATCACACGACTGTGTGAGCCTCTCAAAAGACATTTCTAAACAAAAGTAAATCATGTTTCTCCTTACAAGACAAATGGGATGCATTCTGAGAATTTACTTCCTGCTATTTGCAAGATTTAAAACCCACTCTAAATGAAAATGCACCTTCTCTTCAAAGGGAGGAAAAATAACATGAAGAGTAACAATAAAATTGAATAGATGGTATAGGCTCTTCATAATAAAATTCCCTGTGTTTGAATGCCCTCTTTCTTTAGTTGCTGGACAAGCACCTTCTAGAGTTGGGGACCTGACTCTTCTCTACATTTGTTTTTCCTGGAGCAAGCACTACCTGTACTGGACCAAAGCAAACAAGCTATTTTTATTTTTAAGACTGAGAGCTTTCTTACATAGATTTAGTTAAAAAATGTTAGAAAGTGTATGAATCATTGTGATACATACAGAAAAAAGGCAACAAAAGAGTTGTTTTGAGTGAAAAGAAAATGTGTTCTGTTTGCAGGAGGGGGTGTTGTCTTTGTGCTCTCAATCCCATGGCTTCTTGATTTCAATTCTTGATACTGCAGCTAGTGTGGAAAAAGAGCAAGTCATCTAAAGAGTGATTTTTCAAGTGTGTGAATAGAGCTGGTGCTTTAATTAAAGGCAGTGGAAAATGCAAGTGTTCAGCACCTGCCAAAGTCAGGACTTCAAGCTGCCATCTATGTAAACACTTAGCTGAGTAACCAGGGATTTTCCATGGCTGCCAGGAAGTCTGATTACTGATTTTCATACTGAGGTGGCCAGAGCATATTAGCAATCTCCATATAAACACACTGAACAAAGGCATGGCTAAATTTTCACTGTGCGTTTAAAGAAAACAGCTACTAAGATAAGGCTGTAAGTCCCAACACATTAAAGTGCACATTGCCATGTTTGAGGAAAATTTGGTAGTTGACTCACTTCTGAGAAAGGTTTTAGCACAGCTACTCAGCACTTACCAAGCTCAGATATGTTCCACTTATATAATTTAGGCTTCCACTGGTGGACCAAAATGTTTCTAATTCATGGTCTCAATACCGTGTTGCTGCAGAACGAGGAACTGACTGCTTGCCTAATCAGTATTTGGCAAACATTAAGTACTGGCAGCGTGGCTGGGAGCAGCTCCCTTACGCAGCCCTTAAAAGGGGAGGAAAATGCGATGTGCTCTATGCAAGGGTGGTTTGTAGCGGAGGAAGATCTGAGGACAGCTACCCCGGGTGGGGAAGGCTCGCTCCCCTCTCAGCTTCTCTGGCAGATCCCTGCAAACCAGCTCGTCTGTGCTGGAACATACAAGGGTCAAACTCCAGAAAAAAGAGAGAAAGGCTTTAGCAACACTATATCTGCTTGCCTGGCTTTGCTACCAGCACACAGATGCAGCATTATGTGTTGGATGTAAAAGGGTGAGGCACCAGAGCAGCTCTCTGCTCACCCTGCACCCTTTATTTCTGTTGTTTTCTTCTCATCTGCTGTACAACTCTGTACTCTCAAGCACCCAACAGCACCCAGAGTACTGGATTAATATTTCATAACATAAATCTGTTGACACAGGGGGAATAAATCCCTTGGTTAGCCTTGCACTCCCCCATGGCAAAGTGCAGCTTCAGCAGCAACAGGGAGAATTGAACAGGGCACTGTGCAACTGCCTTTGCAGTTTCTCAAATTACTGGTCACAGCCACAGGTCTTAGGAGCAAGCCCAAGCCATCTAAGTAATACAGAACAACATCCCAGCCATACCCCCTTTCCCTTCATACCTGCAGGCAGCATAGGGGACAATACACCAAACAGTGCTACTGCCAGTTCATGTGTATGAAAATTAAAAATTAAATTCAGGACACTCAGGCCAGATTTTACTCTGACTTAGGTCACTGGGCTTGCCAACATCTCGCCTGTCTTTGAGTATGGCTGCAGAACTAAGGCTCCATTTGAACCTCAACGATTACAAAATTCAGCCATGCTCAGGGAAACACATGCTGTCCAAATTTTGTTTGATATCTTGAGGCTGAAAAATTTGTCTGGATGCTTTGCAAGAAATCTCCTCATGTACAAACTCGTTTAAAATTTGGCTTTGCAATCCAAAAAAGGCATATCAAAACTAGAAAAAGATTTGTCATTGAACTAGAAGTGTTATTGATTTTAATATTTTTAATTTATTTTCTATTTCCCTAAGGCATTCCTAGAGGTATTTCTTAAGTGACTTTGAACTGATGCACTATGCTGATGTTTCTACTAGAGAGGTGTAATAAACACGTACTGCAAACATGAACTTGATGTATTCAGAAATGGTGACTACTGTGATTGTGTAGTCAATCCTCATGTAGAAATGATGAAGAGATTTTAACTATAAAGCACAAGCTCCCTGACTGCTTTTTGCTGCTTTGCCATAGGATCTACCAGTTGTCTATGTCACTGTGAACAATTTGACTGCCTAATGTAACTACCATATCCTATATTAAATGTCATTCATGTCTTTTTATTTTCATCACAGAACCTAAAGAGGATGAAGCGGAGCTATCTGACGACGGTAAGAAGTGCATATTTTAAACAGGACAAATGCAAATCTGTGCTTTTCGCTCATGTTTTCTGGAGGTTTTAATCATGGTGCTTGATACCTGTTTGTAGAGGGGAAAGAAACAGAGGTGGAATATCGGACTGTAACAATCAACACTGAACAAAAGGTGTCAGATGTCTACAACATTGAAGAGAGGCTGGGATCGTAAGTACTGTATTGTGCTTTTGAAGGCACAGAGTTTTCAAGGCTACCACTCAGTTAGAAAGGTCACGTGCATTCATTCTTTGACGCTGTCTTGCACTTTCAGCATTCCAGCTGGGCTCCTGCTAAATCTTAACGTATTGTTGGCTTCCACTCCATAAAGATCCTTTACTCTTATTAACTGATCATTTTAAACGGGCACTTACATGTAGTTGTGGCAAGGAAAACAGAGCCCACAAATGAACAAAGCTAGAGGATTCATTTGTTTTTCAGTGTTCTAAAAGCTATCTGAAAAAAAAGGTACACATTGTGTACTTGCATTTCCATTATATCCATTAGCAGTAATAAGATTATCCTGCCCACAGGCTAGAATCTCTGTTGACAGGGGTCATAATCCCAAAGAGCATTAATAGTATTGCTAAGAGAAGGTCAGTGATTAGCCTGGCTGTGTTTCTCAGGGCTCCAGCTCGTGGCTCTGTGAACTGCATGCCATGATAATCTTCCAGTGATTTGTGCTGAAGGCCAGGGGATCCCGTGTGCTGCCATTAATAAATCTCGATAAGTGTAACGTAGAGGTAGAACTGTACATATACAGCAGTGTGAAATAACAGTGCTGAGCATTCAGATTCTAATTTCACCTATATCCTACACCTGACACGTCTCATCTGCTGCCCCTTCAGAGGTGAACAACCTGCAGAAAACTGGGCAGAAAGACTTCAGTCACATGAGTTAAAGCCTGGTAGGAGTCCAGTTTTTGAACACGCATACAAAACTTGCTCACTGGAATGGCAAGGGATCTCTAAATGTGGTATTCATTCAGAACTTCTTGCAGATTACTCTGCACAAAACCATTATAGAACAATACTTGATATTTAGACACTTTTATTTCAGAATGGACTGGTTGTGCTGTAATATTTAGTAAAATGTTGCTATTCGTGGTGGCTCATGGATTGCAAAAACATTTTATGGAAATAGTTATATATTTTCAGGGGAAAATTTGGACAAGTCTTTAGGCTTGTTGAAAAGAAGACTGGAAAAGTTTGGGCAGGAAAATTCTTCAAAGCCTATTCTGCTAAGGAAAAAGAGAATATCAGGGATGAAATCAGCATCATGAACTGTCTACATCATCCAAAACTTGTCCAATGTGTAGATGCCTTTGAAGAAAAAGCCAACATCGTTATGGTCTTGGAAATGTAAGTATAAAGCAGATCACACTGGCAAAGCTAACAATGTTGAAAATAATTGTGTATAAAAAAGTAGCATCTTATCAAAACGTGGAACTGTCAAAAACTTCAGGATCTGTAGGGCCTGGATGGCTTTCTCCTCTTGAAAGTTTTCCCAAGTATTTATCCGACTTGTTTAAACTGTGTAAGTGAATCTTTCTTGGATCTTTTAAAAATCTGTGAAGATGTCTTACAGTTTTTATTGTCTATTTTGCGTGTTTTTTAAAGTACATGTGGTGGGTGTTTGCAGCTCACTCTTTTATTGCCAGCTTGGGAGAGCGGAGACTTTCCTTTAGAACTAAAAATATGTTTAGGGAGGAGAATTCTTTTTTCCCTTAGGCAATTCTAAAGATGTACTGAAGAATACAACAGATGTTCTTGCAGAGAACTGAATGCTGCTGCACAACAGACAGTAGGAGAGAAAGATGTGGTTTAGAATGCAAAAATCTAAGCCACATTCTAATAAAATAGTTGAATTTCCATAAAAAATTCATCATGACAAATTTATAGTGCCCAAGAGATATTAGGAACACTTCGGTTTTCATAATATCCCATTTTTATATTTTTAAGAGACCTTAAAGGATTAGCCCAGTGTGGTTTTCCTGCAACACATAAATGCTTTTATTGCAAAACATTTATTTACAACAAGGGAGTTCTGTATAAAAAAATCTCCACAGGTAAACACAGTGAATGTTCTAAATCTGGATCAGTAGATGCAGAAAGGTTATGCTGACTGCTTTCCCTAAAAACTAATTAAACGTGAATTGATCTGCCCCTAAGGTCAATACACAGATTCTCCATGATGGCCCAGGTGTAGCAGCTGCAGAAGGGAATCTCCTTTACTTGAAAGTACCTTCATCCAAAACTAGATAATTAAGTAACGCTGAATTTGAAGACAGGCTATTCCACTGTCTTGTTCTTGCTGACTAAGATGCAACACTTCTTTTTACCTCCCAGAAACTGTTCACCACGGGCTCCTCATGTCACACTACTGTGGGCAGCAGCAGAAAAGCACCACAGAAGCAGTGCTGTAAAGCAGCTCACAGGGCTGTGACTCGGGTACCTTTTTATTTAAAAATAGTAAATATTTACTTCCATTAAAAAAAAAAAAAAGGGAAAGAAAAAAAAAAAGACGGATAAGAACATGTTGGTGCAACAAAATTCATTATAAGAAAAGAGTCTGCACAGCTTGAGATGGAAAGTAATGGTCAGGCTTCACAAACAATAATGACCAACATGACCAATGTTTGCATCATCCATAATGCACCTTCTTGGTTTGAATCCCATACTTGTGGCAGCAGCAGCAGCTGGAAGGAAAATTAAATCCAGATCTGTGCTGATGTTTTCCCAAAAAGTTACATCAGTTATTACTGTTCTGCTGCCACACCCACTTCATGTGCTGTCTGATGCAAGAAGGAGGAGCAGTTTTTTTTGCTGGCTGCAAGTTGTGAGTAAGATAGAAATTGTTTGAGGCAAAGGAGACTATATGTCTATTTTGCTTGCTTGGCACTTGCTTAGATTATGTGCAAAGTACTACTGCACTGGCATATTTCAAAAATTGGATTTTACAACCCTGGAACTTATGTGCAAGAAAGTGTTTTTATTTTTAGATTGAGCAGTTGAGCGGTAAGGGAATGATGATGGTAAGGGAAGGGAACCCTACTTAGCTTGGAACTGGGAGCTGGCAGACCTAATGGAAAACAAGGAGATGTATAAAGAGTCTGGAATAGCATATGGCTTTACACTCCATTAGTTCCCCCCGACAGCAAACGGGTCTTACTTTTCAGAAATACAGAAAAGTGCAATCAAATTTAAAGTAGCTTTGTTAACCAGTCTAATTAGATGTGATTTTAGTTTTTGGATGGCCACCTTTTCTGGTTTCTGAGCCACCCCACTGAAAGTTCCACGGTGTCAAGCAGCAGGCAGCAGCAGCGCATCCCAGCCCTGCAGCAGGACTGTGGTAATGCATGGATTTCAAATAAATCCAGCTTACCTGCTCTTAGTGTCATTTTAAACCAGATTTTAACAGGGACTGGAATTTAGCAGCCCCCCTCCTCTACTCCAATTGGAGCAATTGCTAAGAAGCACCTTTGGAATTTTCTTCCTGGTATTTATTATAAATTTTTCATTTTAATTTTATTCCTGTATCTTTCTTAGAACCTTTTAGACTTCACCCTCTCTGCTTTTAATATTTTCCATTACACTATTTTATGTGCTTTGATTTCATATTTAAAATAAAGTCAGATTTTTTTTATCATTAATTTTAAATCAAACACTATAATGACATGTTCTTACCTGAAAACCTTTCCATCTTCCATTTGCTGGAAGTCAGGGGCAAGTATCAGGCATTTCCTTTTCAAATATAGGAATGTGCTGGTTCCACAAAAAGCATCTCAGTGGAAAAAGTAAATTTGAAAAATAGTATCATGTTGTAAATGTCATTCAGCACTGGGAGATAAATGCCTTAAAGTTTTTGTATACTTCAGATAGTTAATTTTGACACAGGTCAGAAGAAGATTATTGTATTGCAAATTAAGATTACTGGAGCAAAATCTCAGCACTAAACTCCATTCATTTGATGTGATTTAAGTCAGCACAAGTCATGAAGTTTTTCTCTTTTTTTCTGAAGGTAGATTTATTAAAATGCAGCTGAGTGTTTACCTGGGCAACAGAATCTTCTCACTGTTCCTCCACGACCTAAAGTTTACGAGAGAACAATTTTAAAATGGGTATTCTGTGATTCTGTAGACATGAATATTTTCCTCTATGGCCTCATCTACAGAAGACTGAAAAGAGGATTCTGAACTAGTTGTGGCTGTTTGAACAAATCCAACTTCTCCTTCTGTATATGGGTAGAACCTGATTCACACTGGTTTGATTCAGCTTCCTAACCTGGCAAAAATTAAACTGGATTTGGCTTGGGATATAAATGCAACATTATTCATTCTATGAAATGCGTAGCAGTTTAATCTACCAGTGCTACCAGGGTGTCTAGAGCTCCCATGGTAAAACCAGCATGCAGATGCATTAACAGTAGGTAATTTCCAAAAATATGCTAAAAAGATGTGCTCAAGACAGTGGTACAATTTCTGAAAAGTTTTTCCTTTAAGGATCTGAAAATTATGGTACATTTATTTTAAAAATAAGTCATCATTATCTGTGTTAAACAGACAATACAAGTGGTACATTTTAGATTTAGGATGATTATCATTTGGAATTGCACAGTGCTTCAGATATAAACGTTTTGCCTGCAGATGTTTTCATAAACACCTCCATTCTGGTTAATGTCTTACTGAAGCAACAAAATATTAGATCCCCTGAATGTTTATTCGACAGCTCTGGCCATATTATTGCTTTGTGTTACAAATGTGCTCTAATACAACACAACCTCTAGGTTTGTCAAACATATGCTATTCTTACTATTTGCATGTAAATAGAAAACTGCAGTAGCACTTCGAATTACGTATTTTCTGAAATCTTATAGCCAAAGCAACAAATGCATCCAGAACTCCAGATGTTACAATTTCAGTTGGGTACATGAGGGATATAATTGTGTATCTGGCATCCTGCAAGCATTGCAAGGCCAGTTTTGTGTTTTGTTTCTGTAACTGAAATGTGCAATTACATTTGGCAATAAGCATGAATGCTGCAAAATATTAAACCATATAAAGACTATGGTGTATTTAATGTAGAACAGATTTCTAAAAGCAAAGCTGCTCATCGCTGTTTGCTCCTTTCTCTATGGGTCATTCCCCTGCAGCATAAGAAAAAAGTGTTTCCCATCTTTGGATGCAAGCAGATAAACCAGTTGAGTGATTTCTCAGAATTTAAAGCAAAACAAAACAAAGACCAAACACAAAAAAGCCCCCCCCCCCAACTAACAAATCACAAATTATGCTTTATTAAATCTAGATTAAAAATGTCCCACTTTAGTTCCACTAACAGTTCAATCCAGGAGATTCTACCCTGGAAAGACTGATTATTTCACATCTTTAATAAGAATACACATGAATACTCTCTCTTATGCTTTAATAAGCATAAAAATGGAATTGTCCTACAAGGAGTGTGATGAGGACGTAGCTAAAAATACCAGCACTGAAAGTGTTGTGGGTTATATCCTTGTCCTGTCACAGCTAAGGAGGAAACTCCCTCTGAGCTCACTTGGGTCAGTAATTTACCCTTCAAGCTTTGCATTCCAATTAACCGTATCATCAGAATTCTTCCTTCTTCGGCCTGTGTTTGTCACTCTCAATCTCTCTTCTCCCCAGATCTTTGCTTATCTGCTAGAAGTTTTGTCCTCTTTTCCTGGGACCCGTTCCATGTTACTTTAGGTTTTTTTCTTTCTAAACTGTGTTGTCTGAACTTGTGTAGTGGTGGATCACGGGAGGGAAGGAAGCAGCGAGAAACGTGCGCTTGGAGTCCGGGGGGATGTTACGAACACGTGTCAGCAGGGTGACAGCCACATGGCACACATTTTACTGTCAGCTGCAGGTGACGGGATCCTAAAGGCAGGATGTAAATCCCTACTGCCTGGGATAACAGTACGGGTGTCTCACAGCCCTCACCTGGGACAGAGATTGAGAGTGGAATACCTCTACTGATTTATACCACCCACAAGAGATTCTTCCCATGTTATCCTTGTGCCTGTGGAAAGTGCCATTATAAAACACAGATTGCACCCTGAAGTGACTACTGCAAGCTTGAACTCTGTATTTCTGTAAAAGAAATAGTTTGATTACTCCCCAAATGAAAATGTTACCGAAGTCCTCTTTTTCTTCTGTCTCTCCTAGGGTTTCTGGAGGAGAGCTCTTTGAACGCATCATTGATGAAGACTTTGAGCTGACAGAGAGAGAGTGCATTAAATACATGAAGCAGATTTCAGAAGGAGTTCAGTACATTCATAAGCAGGGTATTGTCCACTTGGATTTGAAGCCAGAAAATATTATGTGTGTCAACAAGACTGGTACAAGTATCAAACTCATTGACTTTGGACTTGCCAGAAGATTAGGTAATGACTTCTCTGCCTGTTTCAATATGACCGGGGGAAAGGGGCAGGACGAACAGTAATTCATGCTACCTAATATATCTTTCATATATAAAGAACAAATAATGTTTCCTATAAATAGTTCTGGGTTTAGGAGAAAATAAAAAAAGGGAAAAAAAAGGTATTTAGTGGGAGCGTGCAGTGAAGTGTAAACAATCTACCTGTCCCGACAGGTAGGGTATCCTTGTAGATTACAGGTAAAATACACAGTAGTGGTAATGTTAACAAATACTTACATTGCTATAGGAAACTATAAATCACTAACTCTCTAACTAAATACTTCATGAATACTACAAAATCTTGAACTTTTTATAACCACGGGAATTAAGGTGATTTTCTAGAGGTCTGTCAGATCTGGATAATTATAGTTGATTTGCATTTACCCATTAGTTTTATAATTTCTTAACCTAAACAGCAGGATATTGTCATAGATGGTAAACATCAGAGGAATTCGATATGGAGTTGTGCAACAGTACTACTTTGAAATAATACAAAGGGGGAAGTACCACTTGACAAGTTCCTCCTCTTCCTAAGCTGTTTTTAGCTGCTTTCTATCATTCATTTTGGTCTAAGATTCCAACATGCTCTGCAACTTGAAAGCCAAAGACCTTCAAGGGTTCTTGTACAGTTTGAAATTACTACCACCTGGTTTTTGTTATCTGCCTAAATGTTTCTCATCCTAGTTCTTTTGACACTTAAGTAACAGACTACTGCATTTCCAAGAATATAATTTTACTAAAACAAACAAAAAGTGCTTTGTTAAATGAATGGGGAAAACAAATCCACTCTTCAGAATTTCACATGATGTTCAGCTCTGGAAGTGTATTACATGAATCTTGGTCACACAGACACTGTTAACACAGAGATAAGATGTTTATTTTATTTATTAAAAAAAGAAATCACTGCCATTTATGTTCATTCACCAGAATGGAGCCAATAGTGTTCTGGGAACATAAACTGGATTTTGTTCTTGTCGAGGAAACAGATGAACTGTTAACTAAGTTCCAGTGCTGATGTTTTCGTTATCAGAGGTGTGTGAAAGATTTCAGCCCACGATGTTCCAGCTGTCAGCCTGCAAACTATACATTTATTGCTGCACTGAGTGGATTTCATCAACAAGAGATATAATGTAAACACAGAATGGCCTTTTTATAGAAACTTCTTCAACTACCTTTTTAGCTTCAGGACACAGTTAAACTGACATTTAGCAAACAGAAGGTCCTATTTTCAGTAGCCTGTTGATATCCTTCAGCTTTGCCATTTTTCTGGTAATCTTGTGGCATCACAGGGCATTGCCCACCTGACACCAACCTGTGAGCTGCTGCAGTCGTATCGCCTGTAGCAAACCCCTAAAGTCCAGATAACTTTTTGTGATGTAGAAGGATGAGAGCTATGGGCACTGATGCTTATTTTGATTTTACAATACTGTATGGCTTAAGATGTTGCTAATTCTTGCCAAGTTCCATTATAGGTATTTGCTATTCATCAGCTGCTGTTCTGGATAACTCCACTGTGTGTGGCATTTCCCTAGGAAGAGAAAGTGCCCTTCCCTTTCATGCCCATAAAGCAAAAGCACTCTGTTACTTGGGAAGACAATTCTAACAGTTTGGTTGAGAGGATTTCCAAAAGTATAAAACAACTTTTGCTGTTTCATTCACTCACAAAAATTGCTAAAAACACTTTTCACTAATGCCTGCTTCTTGTCAATTGTCTTATGTGGTGCACTGAGGGCGCTTGTGCTCCTTCAAACTTTGTGATTTTGAAATTGGTTGTCAAAGTCACTTTGGCATTGATAGATGTGGGATTGGAGCCCTCATACTACAGACCTGACTGAGCAGAAACTGCTCAACCAAGGGATTGCTGAAGGGAGCGATGGCTGACTCTGCACTTCAGCTTCTGAGATCCATTTTTAACTTTTTGTAACCAGTGCAAAGTAATGCCTCTAAATATTCATTGTTCTGATCAGTTTTAAAGATATTAAGATCAGTTCCTTCTGCAGTCATCTTCTGCAGCTAATTAGTTCTCTTGCACTGTCAGGAAATACCAAAGCTGCAGTGGGATATTTTCCTGACCTTTTTTGGTGTGCTGAGGAACACATGTAGAAAATTGTTTAAGATAAACTTCTTGAGGAGAAAAGAGAGTGATTTTTGAGTACTGTAAAGATTTTTTTTTAATCAGTTGATTATACACAGTGTCAGCAACAGTTTCCAGTTAGCTTGTCAGCTTTCTATCTGAACTAAGGGATCTCCAAACACAGATCTTACTTGTGTACTAAGCTTGTAAACAACTGGGTAAAGATTTGACATATTATTGCATAGAAGAGATCTTATTCTTTTCCTTTCTTTTTTCTCTTATACACAGAAAATGCTGTATCAGTTGTTTCACACTTTATGCTTGCACTCAAATGCCATGTTTTAAAAAAAAAACCCCACATTTCTCTGATGTATGGACAGTGCATTTAATACACCAGCCTTTTGCATACACAGTGGCTCAGGGTAGTTTACACAGTGCACAGAAAAGCCTCCAAACTTGGATGTGAAAATCTGAGCCTGAGACTTGGACGACCATGATTAGGCTTTTGGAAAACAGGTTCATTGTGATAAATTTCAGTAACTTTTCACAAAGACAGTTGGAAAAAAATGTAGGTGTTGGCTTTAAAAAGAAGGCAAATGGAAAAGTGGGATCTTAGGCTTTCCATTTGCACTTGGAAAAGGAAGGGTGATCTCTCTGTGCTCATGGTCACTGTGAAGAAGACACTGCCCTTCTTCTGGGCTAAGTCACTTTAGATTGGATACTAGAAAAAGGATCTTACCTTTTGGGATAAGAAAACTCTGGTTATGTGACTGTAGAGATGCTGTGGAATAGTTTTGGAATGTGCTTTTTAAAGGCTAGTCAGAGATCTGGCAGGAGGGTCTTGATGTTGGTGAACTTGCATGGGAGGATCTGGGTGATTTCCTGCAGCTGCTCCCAGGCATTCTTCCATCTGTCTGTCTCTGGAAATGGGTACTCCCTGCACGGAGGGGTCTCTGAAAACAAGGAAAAGAGTGACAACGAGGCTTCTGCAATTAATTCACTATAACCATACCTAAGCAGAGCAAAAAGGGTTTCAGGGAATTTAAAATGGGAAACAGGCACGACTGTGAGTGAATTGCTGCAGTAGTGCTTAAAAGTTGTCTCAAGCACGGTGTTCAATCTTTAGGCAAGTTATTAACCCCACATATCCTTCAGATTTCATTTGGTAAATTGGAGATTTGCTTACCTTAAAAGACTACTACCTTAGGTGTTTGATTACATTTCATGAAATGCCTTAAGAGCTTCGAATGGAGGTGAGTGTGGGAGTGGAGTCAGTGCTGGCATCAGCACCTCTGTCACAAAACCTGGTAAAGTGAGTTCTGGTAAATAAAAATATTCTATTAAGATTCAGTGTTGTGGACAACTCACTTCTACTGTAGTCTTCTCAAAACTTTTGATTTGCTGTTGTTTGGGGTTTTTTTAAGCTTTTCTCCTGATTATAGAGCTGCAAATATCTGTACTCATGGTAACAGGAGCAGGATTGGACTCTGTTACATCTGTTTTCCTTTCCATCCATATCTGTTTTGTTTAGATGGCAATCTCTTTGGGAGAGCAATGGTCCCCCACAAGGACATTCTACTGTGCCTAATCTGGATGCTACTCTTGCACAAAAGATAAACATAATGCAATGAATCTCACTGAAGGCAGATACTGATTGCTCAGGCACATGTGGAGACTGGACAAGAGTTTCTTGATCTAAGTCCAAGCCTGTTTCAAGTCATAAACAATTTACTTTCTGACATTTTAATTCTTTTATTATACAGTTCTTTTATTGGGATGTGGGTTTTTCCCCCAGTCAATAATCAATTCCTTCATTTTCTTCCTTCTTCATCTTGCTTGTTCTTCTCTTCTTCCCATCCTATTTAGAAGGAGCATTGATGAAAATGAGCCCATTGAGTTTGCCTAACAATTTCTAACCTAATGATTACACTGTGTTTCACATTATGATCAGAAGTCAGACATATCACTCAGTTGGACACTGGCAGAATAAACTGGCAGTACTATGTTATGAACAGGTTGTTCTTCTACCTTCACCACCGTGTTTTCCAGTGGAGCAATACTGGTGGGTCAGCACAGGAAAAATGACAAGGAAGTTCAGTGTCTCATGATCTCATTCTTTCAGCTCATACTGGTAGCAGGAGCTTCACTGTAGATCATTTTAAAAGCATCCACATTGCGTTTAGGCAGAGACAAATGTGGAACACCTGTGCTACAGGCCAGCTGAGTAAAACCTTGGAGCAGCTGATGACTGAAGGCTGACGACTTGTGCTTCCCCTTCACCACTTTGGAGCTCCACAGGTGTGGTTGTAGTCAGGCCTAGTTTTGAGAGTATGCCCAAGTCCAGCTTTATAGAGAGGCAGTAATCTGACAGATGCTCATCATCTGTTTCTTTTCTTGTTTCACTGCTGGCCAGTGCCACTTCAAATTTCAGAGACATCCAACCCACTACTGATTTTCTTTCCTGTTTACACTAGAAAAAATGTGTTGGATTGAAATAGTTATTTCTTCTAATTATAATTTTATTACTACTCATTCTTTTCAGCACAACATACAGGTCCCTTAGCTTTGATTAAGTCTTGGATAATTTGTGAACACATTAATTTCTTTCTAACACAGGATTCCTGCAATCTTCTTGTGAAACTGCTAAAGGGATGGAGGCTTTCGTACTTCGGGACATCCAAATGTGAATTAAACAGTGATACTTCTCCTCTTTATTAGACTTGGTCTTGCAGTAGGAACCTTCTTATATGATTGTACAATGCTATATGCTTGAGGATGCTTAATAAATAATTCTTTATTTCTATATCTGTATCAGCTAAGAAAATAGCAGTTCAGCAGTTCTGATAAGGATCTTTTTAAAAATCACAAATATAAGTGCAAAACTGGTTTTCCTGTTACTGGAGAATAACTGGTTTTAAAACTCTGCATACAGCAGTTAATGGTTTTCTCTTTTATTCTTCACAGAAAATGCGGGTTCTCTGAAAGTTCTCTTTGGGACACCTGAGTTTGTGGCTCCAGAAGTTATAAACTATGAACCTATTGGATATGAAACAGATATGTGGAGTATAGGAGTTATCTGCTACATTTTGTGAGTACCTTTGCTATCCTTAACACAAGTTCTGTCAGTTGCTGAACATACAAAATTTTCATTGGCTTCTGAAGTTTTCTCCAATTTTCAGGCCTCTTCTACTCTGATTAGCAGCTCCAAAATGTTTAATAAAAGTTCTGTGTTCTCTGAGGGTGCAACTGGTAAACTGAGAACTGGCAGTTTGGGCAATTCAGCCATTTAGTGTCGTACTTCTTACATCACAAACCAGCGACACTTCATTTAAAAACACAATGTGACAGTATTTTATTATTAACTTTATTTTTCCCTTCTAGATATTAAAGAAAAATGTTTGGGCATGCACTAATAACCATTAATTTCCATTCTTTTATTCCAAGAGAAAAAATTTTTGTGAAACTTTGGGGTCTCATGAGACACGCTTAAGTATCGCAGCATTACCATATCTGTTCAGAGTGCATTTTAATTTATTGCTGAGCACAAACCTCTGGATAAATACATTTTATAAGCAGCACGGATCAAGCTCATGGAAACATCTTAGAGGATGGTTAGCTGCAGCTCTTGGTTACATATTTCAGTATTAGATTTGATTTTTATATATGATTTGATAACACGTGCTTATGAACATCAATGAGTCTAGAGAAATTTCTATGGAAACAGCATTTCCTTGCCTAGAACAGCAAGTGATCTTTCTCCCACTGTGACTGTACACATTTGATGCCACATAAACAAGTGTAATGAAAAGCTCAGCTTGGAGCATGGTTCTTTCTTCCTCACTCCAGCTTCAGCAGTAAGTAAAGGGCAGATCTGCTTTGCAGTCATTCTTTTAAAAGGCTCCTCTCAATGCCCTTCTTCTTTTACTAAAAGTCTCCTCAGCCCTGGCTACCCTGCTCCTTAACACCTGTCAATGACAGTTTCCCTCATCTTTCCTCAGTCCTTCTGTGCTCCTGCTTGCTTCATGAGCCTGTACTTATTCTCACACTCTTCTCATTTCCAAACTAAGCAACATAATTCCCTTACTTGTCCTGTGCGAAAGCTACTACATCAACTCTCTCTTACTCCCAGCGAAGACTCAAATATTTCTGTTATCTTCTGTTTCTTACATGAAGTGTGCTACACTCTTCAAGGTCACTTTGTTCTGCCAATTTATTTACGGGAGTTTTATTTTCCATTCACTTCCAGCACTTCTTTCTAGATCTTGAAAGCTCGTTTGGATCATTCCGTAGTTCAAATAATGCAGACCACACAGGCAGCACTCGGAAGACAAATTCATGCATTTCTCTAGCTTTTGAGGTCTCCTGATTCGCAGGCTCCTGGAAGGCAGGATGGCGATTCCGGGCACATCTATGGAGCCCAGCATTCCCTCAGTGCTGCAGTGCCCTCTGGAGGCCTCCTGCACCCTGGGGAGCAGAGCACTGGCCGCTTTTGGGGAGTTCCACGTCTTTTGCTGGCATTTGTTATCAAAGTGCGCGACGAGTTTCCGAGTGTTCCCGGTACAGGCAACGACAGACAAGCCAGGCACAGATCGGTGTGTTCCTAAGGCACGGGGCCAGGGCTGCTGCTCCTGTACGGTCCGTGCTGGGGAACACCGGCATCCTCTAAGTAGACAAAGCAAAGGGAGCAGGTGGAACAGGTGAAAAAAGGTGACATGTCTTGCCAAACACCAGTCTGCCAGCACTGGCAGAACTGCTTCTTCCCAGTTTCTCTGTGCCACCAGAAGCAAGATATTTGGATGCTGTACCACCCAGTTGACGGGGCTGGGATGGTGTTACACTTGATGCAGCTGATCTGATATGCCTTGTGAAATATATTTAAAAATTACTTGTTTGCTGAGGTGTATTTAAGGTCATTTGACTGCTCATGACGGGAAAACTACATTACCCAAATATAATGAAAACCTTTTTTTAATGCTTAGCTATTGCCACAATAGTGATTAGCAATAATAATCAGCTTTTGTCTTTCTTGCCATAAGAATACTGTAATAGAAGTTAGGGAAGACCTGTGAGTCATCACTTGGACTTTCCCTCTCCAGCCCAGAGTGACAGGTTCTCTATCTGTCTCAACTTTCTTAAAGCCCAGCTATTTTTACAGACTCACAGCTATGAGCCATTATCTAAAATGGACCATCACATCATCATTGCAGAATGCAAATAAAAGTCATTGAGAACTGCATATCTCTTCAGTTGTAGCTCTGCTTTCCTGTTTTGATTGTAAGCTCAGAACTGCCAAATCTCATGCACCAAGTGTAAGACTCACTCATTTATTGTCTGCCTCATTTACCATCAGTGTGCTTGTAACTTGGCATTTGCACCCTGTCTCTCCCTGCCGTGGTGAGTGGGGCCACGAAGGCAGAGATGAGCACGGCAGCAGCACTGCACTCCAGGGCAGGTCTGCTACAGGCAGCTGATGGCCCAAGGCTGTTGTGTCCATCTCCTGATCTAAGTGAAATAGCAGGGAGCACCTACTGCATGACTTGACATAACATCTCTTTTAAGGTAGGATTCCAGAGTGCTGAGAGACCTGTAACCTGCCTAGAAAGTGACTGTGTTTCCATGGTGTGCTGCACAACAGTGAATACAGACCGGGGTTAGCAAAGAGCTGCTGAGTGAAGGGTCTTCCCTGCAGAAGAATAAATGGGATGTAATCTAAAGTAAGAAGCAGGGTGACAGCACTTCTGACGAAACCCTGTAGCAAACCCCCTCTCCTGTCTCTCTGCTATGCAGGCATAAGTACAGATATTACATTCCCTGTTGGGATCTTCATCTGTCTTCCTTATCTTCTGACTTAATTCCACCCTACAGTTCATGGGTTCCCTTTCCACATTTCTAAGCTATACATTAAATCCTTTTAATCTGCCCGGGTAACTTATTCAGTCCTGTCTCTTCATCTGTCTTTGTTCTTCCTTAAATTTCCCTGTTTGTATTCTCCACTTCATGTTCTTTATCTTCCACTTTTATCTTGTTCTCTGTCCTGTTCTGTATTACAGTACTGTCCCACATACTTAAGTTGATGTATTGCCTTAGAAATAACAGGCCACAAATATTATAGCTTCTGTATAACATCTCCATTTATGTCTATATCAGAGTTTCTTTTTGCATTTACATTAACCTTTATCTAGTGAAGGTTAAACCTCCTGAATTCTTTCCAGCTCTTTTTGGAAAGAATTAATTCTTCTGGGCATTACTGAATTTGCTTGTTGCTTTTTTTTCTATTTCTAGTTCTTTTCTGATGAATACTAAGTGTTTTCAGTATTTAGTAATCTGAAACAATTTCTAAATTCTATCTTTTTTTCAAACCAATTTTCAGTCCAAGATTTCAGCACTGCATGTACGTACAGTGAGTGTGGATAGCCCTTTTCCTTCTGGCTCCACAGGATCTGTTTAGTTTTCAGGGAGGAACTGGCTGTGGCTGATTCAAACCTTTGCTTGCTTTCCAGTAGCTCTTCTCCCTTTATCAGTGCCAGGCAGTGTATCTTTGCAGCCTAGTTATCTCTGACAATTAATACTTTTTAATATACTGTACCTTAGGCTGTGTTTTAGTAGCACATTTGATCTTGCTGTACACTCTTCAGCACTCCTTCAGCACCTTCCTAATTGCACTCACCCTGATTTTTCAAACATTCTTTCCCTTTCCTTTTCATCTATTGTGTTGTTCATCACTGCTGTTATTCCTCCCTTGTTTGGCAGTCGAGGTTGGTTGAAAGATCTTTCAGCATCGCTCATCTTTTGGGTGTGCTGACTTGGAACTTTGAGAAGGTAAGACACAATACTGGCTTACACTCAGCTTGATGTTGTATTAAAAATTTATGCCTCTTTAATATAAAGACGTAAGAACATGCCTTGTTCTTTCCTTAAAGCAATTAAGAAAGGCCTTAATGTCAAGACTGTAGTGCTCAAAAGAAAATGTTTTACGTGTTTCATGGCTCTGGCAAATTGTGGTTCCTCGTTAATCCACTGAGCATGTGAAACAAGGATGAGAACAGCATAACACCTTTGCTTCAGCAATGAGGTTTCTTCTTTTCATGGGTTTAGTGGTCTCTTCTCCTGGAGACAACCAGTGTGGGAGTCAGTCAGCCCTCAGCTAAGGAAGAAATGGTGTTGTCCCATGGATATGTGTTCCCCACAGAGTACTCTGACACTATTTATTTGTTTTATTTCACTAGTAAAAGAATGAAATTACTACACGATCTCCAGGCTGCAGGCGTTATCTGCTTATTTGACATGCCATGCGCAGGTTCATCAGAAGCAGATACTACTCTCCACACTGAGATTTGTTACTTTTTTTGCACCGCTAATGCAAGGCAAGGACTGTGAGGAGGAGCTCAGTGCCAGCAGTCCCTGTCAGCTGCTGCTGCAAGCTCTGCCTGCAGAGGAACGCTCACAGTCTGACATTTTGGAACAAGCAGCAAAGTCATCTTCCCTGGATTAGTGAGAGTCTTAATGCAAAGATCTCCAGTTGAAATGCCCTGCTGTTTGTTAATGTAGGCAGAGAGGCTGGTGTCCACGCTGGACCCTCTTGATCTTAATGTTTCTAAGTTTGCAGTCGGAGCTTTGTTAGAACAGACCAATAAACGTTAAGGAACTTCTAGAGGATAAAATATATTTCTTCTTTATTTAGAAGTGGAAACTGCGAAAGATTTTCTAAACAAATAGTTCTTAACATGCCAGGAAGATGCCTGGTTGAGTAGCTGGAAGAATGTTTTCAGTAAACAACCTGCTGCTCATCTAACAGTAACTTTGCAGTGTAAGCACAGAGTTAATTTTCTGGAGCAGTAGCTCATCTTTATCACTTCAGCATTCCAAAAGGAAATTGTTTCCATTAACTGTCAAAAGAGTTGCTGTGCCATTATTACTTTAAATGGCTATTAAGAAATGAACAACCAAAACTTCAGTCAGTGAAATCTGTGCTAAGGATAAGAATTTCTGGTTGTAATTACACTAGTTGCTGGATTTTGTTTTCTGACTGTGGACAAGGATCTAGTTCTCCTTAGAAGTATCTCCACAACAATGCAACTGATTCAGAGTGCAGAACTGTGGTAGAGAGAGAAAATTATTTTAGCCTTATAAATTTTCAACAGCACACTCAGAAAATAAGTTCATTGAAACGTTTGAATGGGAACTTACACTGGTGTTTGGAAACGACAAAGTGAATGGAGGCTTAACTGCTAACCACCTGGTGATTTACCAAATGCATGGGACTGAGCAATCCTACCACAGCGTTTAAGATTTTATCAGATAATTCTGTCATGCAATTCTAAACCAAATTAAAAAAAAAAAAAGGCAACCAAAGAATTAAGGAATTTTTTCCCTCTCTAATCTTCTATTTATTCTCCCCCCTCAAACTGTGTGTGACATGCAGTATTCCTTTGCCCAGAAATTTAGGTTGTCTTTATAAGCACTGCCTCTTACGGCAGTGTGGAGCAGTGGTGTTCCCACATGAAGCAGTGTCTCTGTACCTAAAGCAGTCTTTTTCGCATGCAAATGATCTCTCAATACTGCAGCTTTAATCTCTGGAAATAGGCCAAATATTGCCTAATGTAGCACAAGAGCTGCAACAACACTATTTGTGGTAATACTGTGCAAAGGTCACCTTTGCCATACTTCAATCAAGTACTGAAGGGAAATGGGATTGTTATTGCTCTGGCTGCCCAGGTGTGTCCTCTGGAAGCTTAACTGGATGCAGACGTGCATCTCCTCTATTGTCAGCGAACTAAAGACATATTTCACAGACCTGTCGTTGTGTAAACACTGAATTGGCTGAGAGATTATCGTACTTACTACAAAATCAAAAAAGAGACAACTTTGCAGTCACTGTCTGGAACCCAAAATCAGAAGCGCAGGCTGCATGAGATTTTTTTCACTTTCTAAAAACGTTATGGAGAAAAATGACATTGCCGTAAGTGAGAGAATGCTTAGCTATTGGAGTGGAGGTGGGTTTGAGGCCCCGCAGGAATGCTTTGTGGATTCCAGGACAGAGATTTCAATTGCTTCACCGAGGTACCTGCTGGCCGTGAGGGCAGAGCAGAGCCTCGCACTGCGCCCCAGCTGTGCCAGCTCTGCAGCGCTGTCAGGCACAGACCTTCCCCCTTCCAGCAAAGTAAGTGTCAAACACAGGGAACAGTGGTGGTAAAGTTGGTTTAGATGAGCATTTTTTGTATGTCAGTCTTTCAGCTTTCGGTAACTTGTGACTGTTATATCTTCATAAATGGGTTTATGCCACCTTACACATTTACAAAATCATGCTTCACTGTTGCATTTGAATGCACCCCATATAATGGAAAGTAAGACACCAAATACATTCTGTTCTGATTTACCTTGTTCTGCCTGAGAATAAACAAACCTTTTATCTTCATCTCATGTATTCTTACTAACAAGTTTCTGAAGTATACACATAAGATTCTGGAGTCTGCTGTACTGCACACAACTTCCAGAAATGGTAAAAGATTTAGTATCTGCTCTGTCTGAGACTTCAAAGAGTGTGTGTTCCTGCTTTGCTTATAGAAATAAAATCCTTAGGAAGAAATTCCAAATCAGATTTTGAATATAATTAGAGGCAAAAAAAGAAGCAAAATAACTTTGAAGGGGGAGATCATTCTGTGTTATTAATCTTACAGCTCACTTTATTTGACTCCAGTCTTTTTTGTCTACCAGTCAGCTTTGTGATACTCAGTGGCATCATAATATTCATATGGTATGATATCTATATAGTATTTTCAGAACCCTAATAAGTTACAGTTATTTTTCCATATTTAAAAGAAATAATTGTTGAAATGCAACTCGTTGTTTTAGCTGGTTAAGACAATTGTACAGAGAAAGGAAATAAAGTCTGTAAAATTTCATGAAGAATAGATTATTCGGTAAATTGTGTGCCAGGAAGACAAGGAGAACCAATTAACTTCTAGTTCTAAGGAATAAGCAACCCTTAACCTGAAAGTTTTTACTGAAAGGGCGATATATAGAGGCAATCCAGATTCACAAAGGCATGGTATAATAAAGGATAATGCTCCACTGGAGAAAAATACTCTGCAAAAATGACACTATGATGTTCTGTAATTGCCTTTCACTGACAATTTATCAGTTATGTTGAATAAAAAGCCTTGGAAGCTCAACTAGGTGATCAGAGAGCATTATTTCCATTTCATGCATCATCATGACTGATTGAGAACATAAAGACCAAATTACTTTTGGATGCATCTGCATAACTCCACAGCCTGCAGTGATAGAGCACTGTTCTATCTGTCTATATAACTCAGGGTGGGTTTGTTTACAAAATAGCCCTGTGGATTTCATGATTTCATTGTGCATCTTTCTTCTTGGGCTCTCTCTGCAGGTGTCAGTGGAACAAAATGTACAAAAAACCTTTGGTTTGACAGTAAACACAGCAAAGTCACCGTGAAACTAGATGATCTCCAGAGGTCTCTTTCACTCTAACAATTCTGTAATTCTGTGAAAGTGCCAGGAAAGAAAAAAAGAAAAAGATATTCAACTGAATTTGATGTGAAAATTTCAGGACTACTTATGTAGGGCTAGACAAGTCATTTAACAAAATAGTATGCTCCAATTTCACCTAATTCTAGTTCTCCTCAAAAATATCTTGGGGAAAAGAGAAACAAGAAAAATGTGCCTTTCAGTTTTGCTGGCAAAATTCTAATTTCCTTCCCATAAGAATAGTTAGCTTTGAGTCCTTCTCTTTTTTTTTTTTGTTTTGTTTTGTTTGTTTTGTTTTGTTATGTTTTTAAAGGTTTTAAAGGGAGCTTTTATTGATAAGGAGCTGCAGAGTGTGGGAGATGTCACACGATTTTAACTCACTCCTGCAATAATTTGCAGACTGACAGGGTTTGTTTTGTGTGTGTGTGTCTGTCTGTTCTACCCCCAGGGTCAGCGGGCTTTCTCCTTTCATGGGAGACAACGACAACGAAACCCTTGCCAACGTCACCTCAGCGACGTGGGACTTCGATGACGAGGCTTTCGATGAAATCTCTGACGATGCCAAGGACTTTATCAGCAATCTGCTAAAGAAAGACATGAAGTAAAGCTGCTGGACTTGATACACTTTCTGTGTTCGCATTTAGCTGAGCTTGCCGCCCGTGTTTCCCCACTGTGAATCCCCACACGGCCGCAGCACCTCTGGCGATACTTTATAAGGAGCTGTGCGTGCCCGTCTGTCTGAGCGCGCAGCGCTCGCTCGTTTTGCCGCGGGGAGCAGGGGCTGAACGGAGCACTTGCTTTCACTGGCCGGCTGGTTCTGCTCTTCCCTTCCCTCGGGCAAGATGCACCCCGAGGTTTTGTGTGGCCGCTCTGATCTCGGCTGTTTCGTGACACAAATTCCTGCATGACATGTCCTGTCTTGGTCTCAGTGGGTTGCAATTTTTTTTGCCATGTGTTGCTTTTAAGTGGGGTTCCTCTAAGTAGGCAGATTTCCTATAAATGCAGTAATTGGGCAAGAAAAAAAAAAAATCAGAGTTGGAAGCCCAGTTTGCAGCAGTGCCTGAACAAAGCAAGGAAACATCTTCCAATGAGTTAGCAATTGGATGGATGGAGAACAGAGGGTTATTTATCTGTACACCTTGAGCAAAGTGAAGAATGGGTATGACATGAGAGATTCGGGCATTTCTGGTTTTTTAGATATTCAGGAGGGTATTAAGTGGTGGGACAGAGAAATCTCTGTACGTGAAGGAAAAAAGATCTGGGATAGGGTTCTGCCAGCATGAAGTAGCTGAATCATTGCCACTGTGGCTCTGCTCTATGTGTTCCATGCCTAAAACATATGGCTTTTCCTGCTCTGTTTTATAATGTTTTATTAACACTTAAAAATGCACAGTTTTCTCTCAAAAATATCTACAGAAATTATGAAAGTGAGTTTAAGAAGTAAGCAGGGTTGGGAAAGCAGGACCATGTGATCTCTGTTGCTAAATTTAGGAAACAGAAAAATCAGCTCCCAGAAAATAGAGCACAAAACCATGTTACAGCAGGTAGGTTCACCTCTTGTTACTGGCAACACTGACTAGTCTTTTTATATAAAAACAGGAGTCGCTTAAATTGTACTCAATGTCTTCAGCATCCCTGGCTGCAAAAAGACACCAAAAACATGGAAGCCAAAAAACTTTCCAAAGATAGGATGAAGAAATATATGGCCAGAAGAAAATGGCAGGTAATGAAGAGGACATGGAATTCGGCTCAATATCGTAATAAGTCTCTTTATTTTTAATGTCTATGATTCTGGGAAACACATCACGCCAGGAGGTTTCTGCTGCTGGTGAAAGCTCTGGTGTGGCCAGAGTGTGAAACCAGGACAGGGGGTTTGGTTTCTGCATCAAACAGTCGGAGGGTGCACAGCTGCACATACGTTGCACGTGGTGATTCCATTTCAGGCTGCTAAAAGGCGTGTCAGTTCAAGTATAGTTTTTCCTACTCTTTTTGGGGTATGCCCATCTCTCTTCCCTGCCCTCTCCATGCCACTGAGGGATGGGAAGTTATGTGGTCCTTAACAAACCTGAACAGTTCATGTAAAATTTATCCACCTGGCCTCTCCAAAGATACCTTATTTTCTGGTAGTTTCATGTTACTAAACCAATAGTTCTGTCTTGTTGGAGGCCCAAGCTCCTCATGGATTTGGTCAGATTGGTTTAATAATTTTCTTTGACGTGTTTGGTCTCCATATCTTCTTTTTTCTTAATGCTGGGACTGTTGTAGCAGGTCCATCTGTGCTGTACTGATAGCTAGAGGAGCTGCTGTGTGAAATCCTGGATCCAGCCTACAAAATATTAATTTATGTAAATCTACCTTATATTTTCTCTTATGTTCTACTGTACATGTTTCTTGGAGCTCATGCAAGCTGTACAGAAATACAAGTGTCCGTACTAGAGCCGGCATAGTTTGAGCATATTTTAGTATCCTGGTGGTTGGTCCTCGATCCTGTCAGAGTTCTGCTTCCATCATGCAGATGGTACTTTCTCATTCATTCCATATTAGCTCGTTATTTGCCTTTGATGAAATTCAGTCCAGCCCATACGGCTGTGGAGAGAGCCGCCCCCCACCAGAGTTCAGTTCCAGTTAAACAGGACATAGCTCTCTTGCTGGCCCTCCTCTCGCACAGTGCTTTTTATCCCCAGCTAACAGAGACATTCATTTAGGTATGAGTTCATCAGGGGAAGTTTATATCTGCAACTAAATTTGGTAATTCAGTCCAGCCTGCTCTGTCTCTCCTAAAACAACAGAGCTATATATAAGCAGTTTGTCCAACAATTCCAGTGAGGTTTGCAGAGATCCCAGATAATTTGTCCGAAGCACGATTGTTGCAGAAAATCACATGCCTGTTGGACTGGACTGATCAGAAGCCTTTTATGTTATGTCTTAGAAAACAGGCCATGCTGTCCGAGCAATAGGAAGACTGTCATCCATGGCAATGATTTCTGGTATGAGTGGGAGGAAGGCCTCTGGGAGCTCGCCTACCAGCCCTATAAATGCAGACAAAGCAGAGAATGAAGGTAAGGAATTTTTCTGCACCATATTTTTATGTCTCTCTGAATCAATCTTACTGAAACTTTTAGCAAAATGCTAGTGACTAATCATTGAGTTGGATATCCCTGCTTGCTCTCTCTGTTTTTACCTTCATATTTTTTAAAGAAATCTGTCAAAAATTAATTGTACTGATATTGTTCTGCTACTCAAAATGCCCCAGTATAAGTACAGGCAGTAAACTCTTCTCTTTTTAAAGTCAAAGAATTAAGGCAGATTTGTCAGCTGCACTTTCTCTGAGTTTGGGAATGCATGTTTATACAAAGACGACAGTGATGTATTGCCTTCTCATGCAAGCAAGCAAGCAATAAAGTATTAACACTTGCTGTAACCAAGACACATACCCTGCATTAACCATGGGGCATTTAGGGAAAAAAAATAATGTTTTTATATTATTCCCTTACATCCCCAGCTAAAATGTGGATTTGTGGTTTGTAACAATCAGAGGTGCAAATGTTTTCATACTGCTGAGAATCAAGCAAGTCATTTTCACAAATCCACACAGACTGTGTGCCTGATAGGAGGGGAGCTGGTTTATTCCTCTGAGTAGCAAAAGTCCAGGTTTGGTTAGAAAGAAATTCAAGAAAAAAATTATGATGATGCATAGCATGGGGGCCTGCAAGGCAATTTCTTTCTATTTATGGCCTGAATCTTTGTCCGGCTGCAAAAGACTGGCACAAAACTAAGCAGCCAGTCCTTGCTGTTCCGATGGTCTTACAGAATTAAGTGAAATGAAACATGCTTTAATTGCCATCTGGTAATTAAAAATTAAAATGCAACTTTTGAGAACATGCCCTGTAAAATTGTTAACTACCTCTTCACTCTCCTGCAGATGCTTTCCTTGAAGAAGTGGCTGAAGAAAAGCCCCATGTAAAGCCATATTTTACTAAAAAAATCCTTGACTTGGAGGTTGTGGAAGGAAGTGCTGCTAGATTTGACTGCAAAATCGAAGGTACCTTGAATAAGCATGTCTGTTTCTTTCTTTCCTTCCTTGCCAGTTTTCTGCACTGAGCAGTTGTTTCACTTTTTCAGGGTTTTTTTTTTTATATTGTTGTTGGGTTGGTGCCATTTTGCTTTACCAATATCTGCCTGTCACAGCATGAATGTGTTGCAATAACAGAAATTATTTGGAGCTGCATGAACTTGTTCTGTCCTTGCCATAGAACAGAAAACTACAAGAGTCAATGTGTGAATCACTAATTCAGAATAGCAAGTGGGAACTGTCATATGATTTTTGAGGGTAGAAACAGTAAAAACAAGATGCAAGATATTACCATAAATTGAAAGAGATACTCTTTCAATCTCTTAGAGACTGCTAAGGAGAGACCAAGAATTAGTAGGAGGTCACTTGACTGAAATGACAGACAAATTTCAGGTGGCCTCAAGATAACTTTAAACCATACACACATTGTATTAAAAGCAAAGAAGTCCCTAACAGTGTATTTGCTTGAAAAGTAATATTAATATCATTGTGCTGGTTACATAAGTCACATCTAGAAAATACTGCATTGTTGTTTGGTTTTTTTTTTAAATTTCTGAGTTCAAGAGAGAAAACTGGAATATGCAGACAGAAAGCATAAGTTTATAAGAAGGCACTTAAGGAGCACGGGCGTGGTCAGCCCAGCAGCCTGAAGGCCAAGACCGCTGGCACTTCTATTGCAGTGAGATTGAAGCTTCTGTATCTCAGCTGTGGATGAAAAATAGAAATTAGGAGAGAAGAGGTGTGAAAACAGAAGGGATAGAGTCAGTAACATACTGCATGTGTTCAAGTTAATTTATAATGTTAAAATGAGGTTCAGAAACTGCCTCACTGACCTTCTGCTTGTTTGTTTCTGTGCTCCCAATCTCTTTCACTGCCTATGTTTCCTACCTCACAGTGGAGATGTGAGGATGGATTGTTATTGCTGATGGATGCTCAGCGTGAGGGGTATGTGCATAAGTACTGCATGGAATAAAACAGATGGATGTATCACGGCTGATGTTCCAAACTTTCCAGCGTATTGCTGTAATGTTCATTGTATATTAAGGATTGCTGCACTTTATTTCTGCTCAGTGGGAAGTTATCCTCCCGTCACAGTCCAGAACTTGGCTGAGACGGCAAACCTTGAATTTGTTGTAGCAGCCAAGAGTACTGTATAAGGGATTGTTCTCCAGCAGGCACTGTACAGCCCTGCTCTGGAGACTTTGCAGAGCCATTTGCTTCACAAAGTCTCCAAAACTCCTGTTGAGATGCATAATCAAAATGCTTTTCTTAGACTCCCTGGCTTATCCTAACAAACACAGAGAGAAAATGGAGTGCCACAGGCTAGCAGGACAGGCTAGCTTGTAAGGAGCAGATTAGGTGGAGGAAGATTCGGCATAGCCATGGCAAAGCAACCTGAGAAAGATGTTAAATTATAGTTGTAGCCCAAAAAAGCTTTACCCTTGAAATTCTAAATCTTGGTTTTGGGAACTGTGGTTTCCAGAAAAGCTGCAGTGTCAGGTAAGCCTCAAATACACTGTCAGGCGTCCCTCGCTGGCTGCTGGCTGTGACACATAAAAAGGTGTCTGCTGGCACTGCTGAAGGAGTGGAAAGAGGAATCCAGCGGGTACCACAGAGCTCACTTGCAGTTTTGGTTATTCACAATAAGGTTGTTTCAGGTAAATGTGAAGTAAAAAAGCCTCGCATCATCTACCTCTTTGTCTGTCAGCACACTGGCACATCCATACACAGAGAGGGAATTAGAGTGTAAAGTAATTATGGGTGAGTTAATATTCGTTTATTGCAGTTGCTGTTCTCTCTATGCTCTTGCAGGATATCCTGACCCCGAGGTAATGTGGTACAAGGATGATCAGCCTGTCAAGGAGTCCCGTCACTTCCAGATAGATTATGATGAGGAAGGGAACTGTTCTTTGACTATTTCTGAAGTATGTGGGGACGATGATGCCAAATACACCTGCAAAGCTGTTAACAGCCTTGGGGAAGCCACGTGCACCGCAGAGCTCCTTGTGGAAACAATGGGAAAAGAAGGGGAAGGAGAAGAAGAAGATGAGGAGGAGGAAGAATGAAACAAGGCTAAAAAAAATAGAAAAAATATATTTAAAGACTCTCCTTATAAGGCTCAGAAAACCAAGTTATCAAAAGCACCTTGTGTGATACGTAGGTCTTTGAGGGGGGGGTGTTATTTCAGCATGATCAGTTGATACCTGTTTGCTTTATCTTTGGGCATTAATTCAAATCAGCAGGCACTTTTAAGTTGCCAGCATGATTGGATTGACTTTAAGCAAATCATCAACTAAGTTGCCCAGTCTATTTTTAAAATCAAATGTATGGAAAACAAGACTACAGTTATATTCTGAACATCTTAAAGAAAAATAGTCTATTTACTGAGCTCATTGCTCTATACCATCACATTCCTCAGCCAAAACTCCAGCTAAGTTGGCTCCCCAAGATACACTCTACAAGGAATCATTGGCCAGACTTCTAGTCCTAAGGAACAGGCTTCTCCCTGAGCTGTATCTTCTGTAAGGGAAGGTTTGGCACAGCCAGCATTGCAATTTGTATGTTGGCATGGTTCATTTTTCATTTGCTTTAAGCAGCATCTCACAGTCCTCCTAACTTCAGACACATTTGCTGCCCTTTGTCAGTGTTGTTAGTGTTGTAATACTGGCAAACATTAAACATCCAGGTGGTTTCCCAAGATACTCCCGATCTTGCTTTTAGCCAGCTGATCACACTTTGTCATCTTTCCCTTATGGAGCCTGTCACTTCTATGCAGTTACAGCTGCCTGTTTAAGAAACAGACTGAAAACACAAAGACTGAGAATATTTTCTGTGTTTCTGGTCAGTCTAATAATGATTCATATGTATGCTGCTGTGAAAAAACAGGTTATTGCACAATCAGTGACTTCTCTGTGCATGTGTGTGAATGGAATCACAAGTTAGTTAAAGTTTTACTTGCATATATTTAGAAATTGCAAAACAGATTTCAACTGATGATAAGCTGGAAACTCCCACAGATTTTTGGAGTAGCCAAAAAGGTAGTAGCCTGGATTACAAACTCCTCTATACTTAGCAGTTTCCAAAGAATCTTAACCTATATAGGACCTATTTCTACCTTAAGAGCTTGACTGTCTTGTTTTTGTCTTGAACCTGCACCAGTAAGGCTGTTGCGTTTTTTAAAAGCGCAAAAAAAAAAAAACCAAAAAAAAATCCAACCCCCTTTTTTTTTTTTCTCAGAAATTGTTAATGCACTCAGACTTAGTAACTTTGCTTTCCTTTCACAGTATTGGCACTTTTTGATTTTTTTGTTGTTGTTCAGAGGTAATATCAGAGGCTGTGAGGTGATATGCATAATCCAAAACCAGTGTGTCTTATATCTATGTATCATTCCAAAAGTGATTATTTTTCTTTTCCACTTTTTGTGTGTAAAGTGCAACCATTTGCATTTCAAAGGTTACCTCTTTTAAAAAAAAACATTACCTTAAATCCTCACCATTAAGTAGTCAGTGTACTTTAATACAGGTGTGTACATTATCAACCTTAGGTTGTTTGATATTACCTAGTTGTGTATGTGTTTCATATGATTTGCTCTTCTACATTCAAAGCTCAGCTAATGTGGATGACACGATGGTTTTTAACTGCTTAACTCTTTGTTGCTAAGTTCAGATTGCCAGCATGTCTTTTCCTTTTCGATTGATGAAAACCTCTTGTTATACTAAACACAGTATTGCCACAATTCCTTATACAGAAAGGTTGTGAATCTGATTTAGAGCATACAGAGCTTTCCTCACGTTTTTTTTTTTTTTTTAAATGTTTTAGGCAACAACGGGGTGTATTTTGTACCTTAATAAAAGTATGCTAATGATCTCCCTGTTTGTTAAACCATCAGAATTGCAAAGATGAGACCGCTACGGCTGTAGTTACTCACGGTTCCTAAATAAATACTACCACAAAGCACGCTCCTCGTATACTCTGTTGCAGGCATTACCGTGCTCACGTTGGCCACGCGTCTCCTCCCGCTCTGTCCCGAGAGCTGCTGGGCACACAAATGGATGAGGTGGCAACAGTGAAGCCTCCCTGACCTCTGTGGTGCTGCTGCACTTCTCCTGCCCTGCCAGTGCAGGCTGGTGCTGTGCCAGGCTGCTCTGCCCCCCAGGTACAGCCTGGGGCTGGCACTCATAGCCGTGTGCTCTGCACATCTCCAGCCTCATCGCATCCCTCATCGTGCACAGAATGATCAGTGGGAACGTGGATGGGGCACCAGGACAGATGTGGGTTTGTTTTACAGTTGAGAATTCCCTTAAGGTGGGGAAACGTAGATCTGAAGGAGTGTAAGAGCAAGAGAGAAAAAGATGAGGGAAGTCTCATTGTAGACTTACACCAATGTTCCTAAAAGCTATAAATACGAAGGCAAATCTGCTTGTGCTGCTTTTATGCAGACTTTTTCCTATGTGCAGTCCAAGACACTAAGGACATGCAGGACCACACAGAAATTCCCTTGTACCTTGCTTGTACCAACATGTTTCTTGAGCAAATCTTCAGCTCTTCAGTCATCTTTGCAAGATGTGTCTCAGAGTCTTGTGAATGTACCTGACTTTATACAGTAACTGCTGATTTCTGTCCAGATAGTCACATGCATGAAGCAGAAAAAGGTCTGTCTCTGATGGGCTGCTCTGTGGGTACAGCAAGGTCTTTGGGTACATATACTGGGTATCAAAACCCACAGACTCAGTACTGGTGTTCCTCCACAGATTTTCCCTTCCTTCTCATACCTTACTAGTCCTTTTGGGTTCCACAGCCTATAAACTGCCTGTTTTTCTTTTGCCCCAAAGATATGCCATTTGTTTGGAGCATGCCATGTCCCCTTTCCTTCCTATTAACTAACATCCATTCTAGTCTGCAGGAAATAATGACTTCTACTTCAAAAATTATGTGATATGCGTCTAATTTGGATCTGAGCAATTGGTTCCAACCTGTATTTGACCTCGAATTTTTTTGTTTTGTTTGAACAACAGAATTCTATTTCTACTGAAGAAAGATACTTTATATACTTGAAACCCTGTCTCGTTTTTCCAGCCACCCTAATTGGCCTAATAAAAGGCATTACCTCTTTCTATAAACCTTGTCTTTCTTGGTAATGTTTGCAGAAGGCCACTCTTGGGGGGTCATAGAGTTGAAATAATCCCCAGTATCAGAGGTATGCCAGACACTGGTACCGCCCAAGATGGACCATTTAATTCTATTTCTTTTATTATAACATTCAGTCTTCTCAAGTAACATGGAAAATTTGGGACTGGCTGCTGTTTTACAGTACTCGTGTTCCTGGATTTGCAGAAACTTAATTTACTGAGTGACTGGCGTGCCCAACCACCCAAGCATCCTGTGCGTATTTCTGGTTGATGGAAGACACCTTTGCTACTTGCATGTGTGGTATGCAGACTGTGGATTGCTGCTTCCCTTTGCTCACAAGGAAGACAGCACCAAATTTCACAGCCCTCTTCTCTGCAGTGACTGTCAGGCTTTGAAAAGGTTGATTTTTTTAATTTTTTTTTTTAGTTGCATACATGAATAATGAATGATTTGCTTCCCTAAAATTTATTTATTGACACATTGCACTAAAACACTGGCGTTTAAAAATGGAATTCTCATCAAGCATCTTTGCACTTTGAGCCCTACTGCCTGCAAGAGAGGTAATGCCATGACTTTATTAGGCCACATAAATACTCATGTATTGCTGGGATGGGAAGTGAGGCTTATGCTGTTATTCTGCACTGCTCATAAAGGGACTGCACCATGACATGCATGGGAAATAAACTGAGAATTGTTTATGGAAGTCGAGAAGTAACCCCAGAGAGTGTTTACAATTTCTCTAAGGGAAAAAAATATAAAAATTCTTTCATTATAGCTCTCCAGAAAAGTAGTTTTGTCTGCCCTGAGAAGGATGCTTGAATGCGTGTTGCTGGGAAAGTAACGCTCTGCAGGCTTTGTTCGTGTGGAACTTCAGCAGAAAACGAGTTTTGTGCTGTGTTCAGGAGCTTATTCACAGACAGAACCACAGAATTGTTCAGGCTGGAAGTGACCTCTGCAGATCATCCAGTCCATCCCCCCCGCCAAGGCAGGGTCACCTAGAGCAGGATACACTGGAACGTGTCCCGGTGGGCCTGGAATGCCTCCAGAAAGGGAGACTCCATGCCCTCCCTGGACAGCTGTTCCAGATCTCTGCCACCATGAAGGAAAGAAATTTTTTGTCATGTTGAGGTGAAACTTCTTGTGTTTTGGTTTAGGGCCATTGCTCTTTATCCTGTCGCTGGGCACCACTGAAGAGCTGGGCAACCATCCTCTTGGCACCCGGCTTTGAGACATTTATACGCATTAATGAGATCCCTTCTCAGTCCTCTCCCCTGTAGACTAAACCACAGAAGTGATGAAAACCTACTAAATATTCCAAAAATAACCCGACCGTGACAGCTAACGCTACTGATGCCTCTAAAGGACACGGCAGACCTATTTCTCCCTGAAGCGGAGCATTTCGAGCGCTCCCTAGAAAGCGACCGCAGAGGTCGCTGATCCCCGGACGGGAATCATCACCCACTGGGCTTCCCGGGAAAGCGGACCCGCCGCGCCCGGCTCGGGGGCGCCCGTTCCTGCTGGGCCCGTGTCCCCGGGGAGCGCGGCCATTCCCCGAGTACCGGGGCCACTCCCCGAGTACCGCTGCCATTCCCCGAGTACCGCTGCCATTCCCCGGGTCCCGCTGCCATTCCCCGGGTCCCGCTGCCATTCCCCGAGTACCGCTGCCATTCCCTGGGTCCCGCGGCCAGTCCCCGGGTCCCGCTGCCATTACCCGGGTACCGCTGCCATTCCCTGGGTCCCGCGGCCAGTCCCCGGGTCC
>JAYRBT010000181.1:10546747-10575511 GCA_036023395.1 Myiotriccus ornatus
CCGGGTCCCGCGGCCGTTCCCCGGGTCCCGCGGCCATTCCCTAAGGACCGCGGCCGTTCCCCGAGTACCGGGCCACTCCCCGGGTCCCGCGGCCATTCCCTAAGGACCGCGGCCGCTCCCCAAGTACCGGAGCCACTCCGCGGGTCCCGCCCCGCTCCCCGGGGCCGCCCCGCTCCCGGCGGCTGCGCGGAGGGCCCGGCACGGCGGGAAGTCCCGCCCCGCGGTGGCGCCGGGAGCGGGCGGGGCCGCGGGAGCCGCGACATGGCGGCGGCCGGGTGCGGCGGGAGCCGGGCGGACAACGGGTACGGCGGGCAGCAGGCGCGGCGCAGGAAGGGCCCCGGCGCGCTGGCCACGGGCTACCTCGTTATCTACAACGTGGTGATGACGGCGGGGTAAGGACCGTGCGGGGCCGTCCTGGCGGGGTGTGCCCGGCCGGGGCCGCCGCTCGGGGCGCGGGGCTGAGCTCGGCCGGGCTGCGGCCGCGTGTGGGGCCGGCAGGGCAGGGCAGGGCAGGTCCGCCGCGCCGCGGGGAGCGGGTCCAGGCAGGGGAATGGGGGCTCTCCAGCCGCGGTGCCCGCTCTCCTGCCCGTGCCGCCCTCCCCGCAGCCCGTGCGGCTGCTCCGCCGGGGTGCGGGGCTGTGCCCCGTGTGCCCCGTGCTGTCCGTGGCCCTGCCTCGCACTGCGGGCGACGTTGAAAACCACGGCCGAACCCTCTCTGACCGCTCCTGGTGCTGGAGGGGAGCTCCCGTAGGCACACGCACAGCTGTCCCGCTGTCCCGTCTCTCCCCGTCGCACACGGACAGTTACCCCGGCTGGCTGCCCGGGTGTCCCCCGAGCCTGCCCCTGGAGCGGCCCCTGCACAGCCTGTGCGAGGCCTCAGCTGCTCCTGGCCAGGTGTGACCCCACTAAGCGTTGCCCGACCCCCTCCGCAGCTCGTCCTCTTTCGTATGCCCCTTCCTAAACCAGGTATGTGGAACAGCACAAGTGCGTGTTCTCTGGGAATTGCCCTGTTTTGTAATTGACACCTTAATTTGCTCTGTGATAATATTCGCATCCAGGTGACCATAGATTGCTGCTCCTGCATCACCACGTTTGTGGTGTGGACTCCAGCACTTCTGAGTTGAGAGGTGAACCTAAACACAGGGAATTTATCCACAGCAGTAGTTAAGAAGGCAAAGCTGTTGAGCCCTGTGAGATTTCCCCATGAACCCTTCAGCTGCTCCATAATAAGAGGTTGAAATCTGCTGCTTGCGACATATGAGCTCCTCGGCCAGCTTGGTGCTCTGCCCTGTCCTGCCTGGCACGGTGGAGGCTGGGGCTGGTTGGTGCTTGTACAGGTGTGTTCTTGGGCACAAAAAAAAAAAAGTGATAACTGGGGACTCTCAAGATAAAGGAGACTTCTTCCCTTTTTTTTTTTTTTTTTTTTTTTTTTTTTTTTTTTTGTGGCAGTGGTGTCTTACTGGAATCCAGATAAAAATAAAGCCATCTTTTGAAAGATTGAGGATATTTGGGTGGGAGGAGAAAAGAGCCTTTAAAATGGATCCCAAATGAGCCTGTTTTCTGCTAGATAAATCCTGACAGATGAGGAGTTAAGCAAACAGACCAGTGTCACTATTTTGGGAGAAGGTTAGTATAGAATTAATATAGATACTATTTACTGTAATAAGGCAATGGGACTTGATGATTCTTGTCTTTGCTGGTGACAGCTGGTGCTGTTTCAGCTTACAAGGTAGGAACACTTGTGTGGAGCAAAGGTAGCTGAGCTGGAAGAGCTCAGTTCTTGTGAGGTGTTTGTTACCCCCATTACCCAATAGCCATGTTTCTGTCAAGTGCTATTGCTAAGCAGGTTTATGGCTTCATGTGGTATTTAGAGGGTATTTCACCCAAAAGGGAACGATAATTACCCACCAGCTTGATTTAAGTGAATCCCTCATTTCAGAAATACTTAATTACATGAGTGATACAACACAGTACAGGCAGTCAGGCAGTCTTTCCAGGTTTGTTGTGGTGACCCTGCACAATGTTAACAAGTTCACCTCTCTGAACTCTTCTTAGAGGTAAAAGCATTTATCTGCTTATGTTGCTGCTCATACGCGTTTCACTTACATTTATAAGAGATCTCAAAAACCCAAGAGAGAAGCTGAGATATAAATGGAAAGTTTCTTTAGAGGTCATGAACTTCTTATCGTGGCAGGCAAGCTCCTGAGTGTGGGAAATTTCTGTTTCTTCAGAAGAAAAAAATTCAAAAAAATTCAACTGTTAGAAACTAAAAAATAAATAGCACAAATCTGTACTTAGCTTCCTGTTGTCATGTAAATTCCTGATTTATACCAAACCTCCTAGAAAATGCCAATCTTGGGTGGGATGTGGCTTATGGTGCTTTAAAATGAGCTGCTTTTTTTCTGAGTGTTTGTGATCAGATGATTTCTGCAATTTGGGGAGCTACCATAGGAGTTTGTATCTCTTCATTGTCTCTCACTGCCCTTCTTTTGGGGTAGGTCACTGGGAGCTCTTGACTGATAATTTGTCTTACAGTGGATGAGGATTTTGTGCTTCCCCTGGACACTGCTGAAATTCCACAATATACGACGTTGAGTTTAAGGAAAAAACTCAGTTAGTTTCTTCTTGTTATGAAGTCTTTTTAAAAGGCAGATTTTTAGGAGTTGGTTGACATAAGCTCAGTTGTTCAGATGAAAAGATTGATACACAGTGGTGGCAGGAATTAATTACTGACCCCGTGTCAATCAGTGCTCAGACTTAGTTTCTCAAACTGCACGGGCTTGGAAGGAGAATTGTGAAAACAAAACACTGAAAAATTGAAGGTGCCCAGATGATGAAGTGGTGCTGTAAAAGCACACGGGATTTTCCTAAGTGGTTTGTTTTGTTTTACAAAAGCTGACTTATAAACTGAAGCACACAACAACATTGTTTTGCAGTAAATAGGTGCTAAAGTAAATGTCTTAAAACCATAGTTGCCTTAGTTATTAACTTTATTTAAAGCTGATCAAGCAACAATTAAAAAAATCTTGGCATAATTAATGTTAAGCTGCAGAAAGCTCTGTATTGCTTCTCTTGCTTTCAGTCAGACTGTGTTCTCACCCCAGTGTGGAGCCACATAGTCGTCGTGCCTGACCTGGTATAAGGAAGCTCATTCTGGAGGCGTAGGTGCAGCATAGAAATTGTATTCTAAAAACCGTGGTTGACTGAAATCACTGAATAGTGCTGGGCAGGGAGAGAGGGCATGCTGTTAGGGTTGACTGTAAAATTTGATAAGCTGCTTTAAAAGGTGATTATGTTTCTTATATTTAAAGTGCCATAACTGACTGGTGCTTCTGGGTGTAAGTAGCTGATGGTGGTGTAAACAAGGAATTTTGAAAGGATTTCAGTGAACAAGGTAGACGATAATGTAATAGCTTTTGAATTTGCAAGGGTTTGTGTTAATCAGTGGTGAGCAGAGGGAGTCCAGGGTTATGAGTTTCGTTGTCCACGTCTTCAGTGAGTGGTTGTTGAAGTGTCAAAGTGCGCTTCTGCCTTTGCAGGTGCACTCACTGCAGAGCTTTGCTGTATTCTCTTGCATAAATGATGCAGAACCTCAGTAAACTTTGCATAAGAAAATGCCTTTTTGTAACTGTGAGAGAAATAAAGGGAGTTGAATTAAGGACCTGAGCATGAGGCTTGTCTGTCAAGTATGCAGTTTTCATTTTTCTTAGTTTGGATTAATCAAAGAGTCTAATAGTCTGGTTTGAAGTTTACGGGCATGGCAGCGGTAATTTAATGAAACGTAACTCCAATGGTAATTTAATCAAATGTAACTCCAGCAGGTGTATCAGGTAGGCTTCAGAGTCTAGGTCAGAGAAAGCTGGAAAAACCACCTTACAGCTTAGCTTCCATGACACAGTGGTGCCTTTGCTCCCCTTGTAAACTGCTTGCCCAGTTTAATACTCAGCTGATACTCCTTGCTTTCACCTTCTGTTCCGTTTTCTCCAGTCACAGAGGGTGAAAAACTATTTAAGAATCACAGAAGCAGGACAGAGGTTCTGAAATCTTCAGCACAAACTTGGCTCAGCTTTTAATTTTGTATGGATTAATACTTTGATCTGTATTGAATGCTTTTTGAAGGACACTAAAAATGTACAGTCTTGCTGGAGTCAGTGACCTGGCAGGAGGGTGGAGATGAGCAAAAGGCTGCAGCTCCTCTGGGAGCCATTGATTTCACCAGGTTAAGGTGAGAACAGTTTGCAGGCACAATCAAGAACTGTTATCTTGTGCAACTGGAGAAATTGCTCAATTCAGCCAAGCTTCTCAACAAATATGGAAGATCAGGAAAAACCTAGAAACTTGACAGGTAAGAACAGGACAGTGTCAACCTGCTCTGATTTCCTGTTCTAAAGAAGAAGCAGTCAGTGTTGCAGGGGAGAATCACTAATACTATAGTGCTTACTGGTTTATTCTACACTCAGGTCCAAATACTAAATTAATCTGATTCATTCTTTGTAAGCAGCAGTTACTCAGAAAATGTTTCCCCTTTGGTTTCACAAGACAGCTTTAAGTGAAATAACTTGTCACTCTGAAAAAGGGAGGGTTTATTTCTCTTTTCCCACTTGTCTTCCCCACTCCTGCTTTTCTTTGGTGCTGAGGCAGAAATTAATTAACTTTCTTTCAGTTCTGCTAACAGATGTCATTACCAACAGAAACTTGGATGCCAGAGTTAATTATTATTGAAAAATCTGAATTTCGCTGTGTGTTTCAAACAATTACTCCATCTGGGATAATATTTGTATATACTTTGCAATACCAAAGCTAATGAGGTACTTGTAAGACTGTAATATGCTTTAAATGAAGGGAATGGCTTTATCTTCCCTGTTACAAAACCAAAGCTGCAGGCTTTTTTTTCTGAAGGGCAAAAACTGTTGCATAGTTAGGGAGCTTGCTGTGTGTCTACACACACTTCTACTGAGGTAGATTGTTGTTAGCAGAGACACTTTGCGACTTACCACGAGGGGGGTGGAGGGAGGTAAAGTAGGTGGTGGCATTAAGAGTAGCTGAGAGTAAGACAGCCAGGATCAGCCTGAGAAAAGACTGGGAGCCGCTGTTAAGGATTTCTCAGGTTTTATTGACCAACCAACCCCTTCTCCCCATGTTTGCCATGAGCAATTGGAAACTAAAGTTAACTATAGATGCTAAATTCAAATGAAAAAGTGTTTGACCAGACTTGACCACTCACCTTAGTTTTGTGGTTTGTCACAGACTTCAGTGAAGAATTTCTGAGGTCATGGGCAAAACCTGACACTTCTGTGTTGGTAGTGAAAGGTGTTACACCATCGGCCAGGACAAAAAATTTTTAGGTTTGTTGAAGTTACCTGAGGGGAAAATCAGCAGGGTTAGCAGGTCACATTGTTCAAGGTACAGTTGCAGTTATACACACACTACTTACCCGGGCCTAGATGTGTTTGTGGTTAAAAGGGAAAGCTGGGACAGGAATGGCTGTGCTGCCTTCAAGGCTTTAGCAGGTTCAATTTCCTTGCAGTTATTTATCTATAACTATTTCTCATGTAATATATGCTACCAATTAAGCTGGATGACCTATCATAAAATCTAGGGGTCTACTTTGAAATGAAACATTAAAATGAACACCTTTTAAATCTTGTTTATGCCATGCTGCTTTAAGTTACGGTGTGATAAGAGATCTTTGACCAGCTGTCAATGGTTTTCTGCTTAAACTAAGCAGAATGTGATGCTAATCTGTCACGAATGGATTCCATAACTAAATTAAGTAGAGCCCACCGAAAAATAAACTGAGACATTGAAGGTATTGGTATCGTGTCGGTGCTAAAAGATGCTTAAAAATGCGTCATCTCTAACTTTGATAAATTTGTGGAAGATCCAAGTATTTAATGTTTTCAGTGTTGCAGAGGGTAGGCAAAGGTTAGTATACTTCAGGACACTTATACCTGTTGCTTTCTCAGATCTTGAAAGAGGAATTAAGGATTTTTTTTGTATTTATGCTCTGCTTAATGTCTCCTTATCTCAGACATTTTTTCTCTCTTTCAGATGGCTTGTTATTGCAGTTGGTCTCGTTCGGGCATACTTGGCTAAAGGCAGCTACCACAGCCTTTACTATTCAATAGAAAAGCCCCTGAAATTCTTCCAAACTGGAGCGTTGCTTGAGGTAGGTGTAGTGCTCTGGTGTTACTAATGTTTGCATGAATATGTCGTTCAGTAGAAATAGGGCAGCCTGCATTGGACTGCACCTTCTAGGTATCTGTGTTTTTTTTCTTTAGCCTTTATAGAGTGATTTGAAAGTAAACATAAGAAATACACCTCACACAAATACTGAATTTTTCCTTTTAGCGAATGGTGAGGGAACTTACTGTCTGCTCTTTAGCGTGGGCAGAAGAGCTAAATATTAAGCTTAATCTTTGAAATGCAAATATTGAATCTTAAGCTGTTGTAATAGAACTAAATGTGTGTCTTAAATTACTTAATTTGAAATGTTAGTGATTTGAATTTTTCTTTCTGTTCTAGATTCTGCACTGTGCACTTGGTAAGTGCTTGCAAATTTTCAGTTTATTATTGTTATAGAAGACTGCAATTTTAGCAGTGTACTAGCACGAAAATGTCATGGTTTGTGAATTGACAGATTTAATTCTTGCTTAACTCACTAGTTTTTCCTAGTGAGAAAACAGAGCTTGAGCTCCTGTCTGGATGCTCACTAGCCACTATTTAAAGAGTGAGATGGCATTAAGGTTCCTAAAGCTGCAGCTACACACTTGCTGTTTTTCATGTATTGTGAAGGGTCTGTTACATTGTGGGTTCATATCGAATTCCTGTGGGTTTCTTTAATAACCAAGTGAGGTATTTGGGAGAACTTAAACTTGTGTACAGGAATGTGTCAGCAGAGGGCAGTCTGGTTCTGCAGTTGATGAAGTAATTCTGAACCTCCTGAATAATCGGTTGCTCTGGAAATGCTGTCCTAAAGGGCAGTTTGTAGGCTGTGCACGGGTCATCCCAAGAAATGAATGATCCTATACTCCTCAAATTAGTGGAAAGGTTTCTCACAGTAAGCTATATGTATCATCTACTTGTCTGTGCTGCCAAGGCAGTCCTTCCAACACAGTTTAATTTTACGAAATCTCAATTACTGTTTTTTACCGGAATAGACCATACTTTTAAAAAGAAATTATCAGAAATTAATATTAAAACGTGCCGGTTTTGAAGTCTTGTTTAACAAGTGGCAAGAAGGACAAGTTAAGTCTTGGAATACTGGGAAAAAAGCCTTGCAGATAAAATGGTGGTTTTACCATCCTAAATCAGTAATGCTCTGCTATTTTCTTGAGCTAAACTTGTGTGCAGACACCAGTGTTTACTAATACTAAATCTAAGAGTGTAAAAAATGTAATTGGATTTTATCCTTTCCTCACACTTGTGTCCATAAAAATCAGTTAATAGCAGGAGAGAGTCCTGTGTTTCACCTTCCAGGCTGATGCAGAACAGCAAGCAAGATGATTATACCAGCCTGTCTGTGAGCAAAACTAATAATTCTGGCTCAATTGATTGGAAGTGTGGATTCATTTAGCCCATGTTATCCTCAGTAGCACAATTTTATATTACTGAAGAGAGCCATTAGGGGAAGATTGCAACATTTTATACCATTACTAGTCTATCTATTTGCGTTCTCTAACAAAATTGTTTTACAAAATACTTATTTTCTTATAACTGGCCGTGCATTATTTTTTTTTCTGTTAATGGAAAAACTTGTCAGCTAAATAAAATGAAGGGCTTTTGCACAGCTGGATGCACTGCTGGTGTTTGCTGTAGTCCTACTGACTCAGGCAAAAGTTTCTATGCAAGGAGAAAGGGGAAATTTGTAGATTGCTTTGCCCCTGCTAAACTAATTGTGCTAACTAGAGCTGTAATTCTCTGTCAGTGGAGGATCTTATCTGTGACAGATGGCTGTGTGTATCAGCATAACTTTTTTCTCCACATCTTTTCAGCAGAATCTGAAATGTTAGCATCTGTGAGGCAAGTCCTTCAAAATATGAAGACTGATAGGGGAATGTCTGTCAAGCATAGTTGAGAACAGAACTTTGATGTGTGGCAAAGATGTAAAAAATGAAGGAAAGCTCACATGGAAAGGAGGGAACACATAACCCAGAGACCAAGAGGAGGGACCAATGGACAGGCAAATGGAAAAGGGAACGTGCAGTTCTTCGACTTGTGTAGCAGACAGAGCCCAAGTGTGGGAATGGCACTGACAGAGAGAGGGGAGAGCTTCTGACTGGAGGAAGCTGGTATGGAAAGAGGTGATAAGAGCTACCAAAACATAGAAGAAATAGTACTATAGGGAATTTGTGAAGGGAATGGAGAAAAACAAAGCTTTGGTGAGCACAGGCCCATCCTGCAGAATCCTTGCAGTACCAGCCTTTGTCCCATAGTATTGTTCACCAGTGACCCTCTGGTAAGCCAAGGTCAGCACTGGTTCACTGGTTTGGCTTTACCCTGCTCAGTTTGAGGGATCTGGGACCTGTAAGCTGTGCACACAGCCTGTTCTCAGCTGGGAACCCACTGGGACACAGGAAGCATTTGTTGGAAGCTGGAAGGTTTCCTGATGGAGATGGGAGGCTTAGTCCAGGATCTGGAAGAGGTCTGGGCGGGGCTTACTTGCTTCTTGGTTCCAGACCTGAGCGCTCTGTCAAGCACTGTTCTAGCGTGTGAAGTATTGTACAAGTGAAGTGATGACAGATGTTTTTAAAAATAACAAGCTTCAGATTGACTGTCAGGTACCTGTTCAGTGCAGTGAGTAAATAATTAGAGGCAAATAAAGTTTACGTGAATTGTAGCTGGTAAGTCACTTATTTTGATCTCCTGTTTTTGGCCTAGATTGGCATTGTCTTGGCTATGATGAAATACTGTGTTTGTCTAACTTGAGATAATCTTGGATGGTTCCTACACAGTCATTTTGGCTTATTTATAGATTCCTTTGCAGGAACATCAGGCTATCTTGTTTAGGAGGGGATGATCTCAACTGTATAAAAGAAAAAGTGTGTTACTCTCAGAGGAAAGAGCGTTTAACAAGTACAGATTGCGGTGGTTTATAGCACCCCTTTAGTGTTGTCAGAGAACAGAAACCAATTCTGCCCTGAGGTTGTACAACAGTTATTACATTACGAACAATATGTGATAAAACTGAAGAGAAGTATGTTTGTAGGATTTTCCTTTCTTTGTACTCTGAAAGAAGCCTAACATGTAAATGAAAATAATTCTAATGACATTTGCTTTTGGATTTTTTTTATTCTTTCTTCTTTTTCCACTTTCACGCTTTGGTCTTGACATCTTCCTGAGGCTTCTTTATGTTGCTTGTGGTGGTCTGCATTAGTTTTAGAAGCACTTTTTACTGTCACTTAGGAGCTGCACCTGCTGTTGCATTTGTCTTCATCATGCTTTTGGAAACAAAACTTTTTGATGTGAAGTTTAGAAAATTTGTGTAATTTGCAGTCTCAAACTATTCCTGCTCTGTGAGACCTGTGTGTGTAGGATGCTTTTACTGGAAGTTTAATCAGCACCTCGGAACTTGCTTGAGAGAAGCAGTGATATCTGCTTCCTTGAGAAATCTTCAGCTTGTTTCTGTACCTACCAATGCATCAACTATTTCTTGGGGTTTGTTTGTTGTGATTTTGGGGGGTTTTTGAGTTGCATTTCCAGGAAGGAATTATAAATTTTGTATACCAGAATATGGGCTAGATCAGTGTTTCTGCAAAATACTTTTAATTTTTTGCTTGCTGGTTTCTGGGATATATTCTGCAAAACTTCTTTATTGTTTTTATTTTTTAAATCACAGTAATGAAGAGTATCTTGGATATTTTAATCAGAGAGGGTTTATTTGAAAGACTATCCCAGAAGCTGTTTGATTGAAGTTATCTCATCTTATTCAGCTGTTCTCTACTAAGGAAAGTGCTGTGATTGCAATAAGACCAATTTTATTTGCATTTTGATGCAGAAAGTCTTGTCAGGGGATTGCATTGCATTAGACTGTATAAGCATACCATGGGACAAACTTAATACTTTCAAATTAAAAAAAATTACATGCTTTCCTTCCAAAAATTTCAAATAACTGAACTCTGGTCTACCCATGTTTTATTTCCCTACCGCTACCTCTCACCCTGGTAGTTGGGACTACTTACTAATGGCAAAATATTTTCCAGGCATTGTTCCCTCTTCTGTTGTTCTGACTGCTTTCCAAGTGATGTCAAGGGTTTTCCTGACATGGGCAGTAACACACAGTGTAAAAGAGGTAAGTCAAGCTACCGAATGGATTGAAAAACTGTTGCTCCATTCTGAAAAGCAAGTGTTGATTGCTGTCTTATTTTCTTTAAAACGTCTTCTGTTTGTATCCCAACATTTGAAATTGTTTATGTGAATTTCTGTGCATCAAAAGAAATAAAAATAGACCTGCAGTCATCTTTTCTTGACAGTCAAAGAGAGCGAGGTCTGATTCTCTCACTGTAAGACATCTAGCTCCTGAATAGATTTTCCAGTCCCTACTGGAAGTTAAAGAGGTTTCAATGTGTAATACAGAGCCCAGAATTTGGGACAGCCTTCTAGTGTTGATCTCACTGGTGCTATAATTAATAGTGACATCCCCTCTCTGTCCCCTTCCTGCATACACAGTTCACTTTCTGTTCCAAGGCACCTGAAGCTCCCCCTCAACTGTTTATCCACAATAGTGCCTCGATGCTCTCCCTTATCACTCTCCAGGATAATCTTTCCTCTGTCCCTCATTCGATTTTCTTACATTGAGGTGTGGGTGGGTTTTGGGGCCTGTGTGTTTTCTCTCGTTGGTCACCACACAGTAGTGCTGTACTTTATACAACCTCTGTAGAATCTTTTGGAAGCTGTGTTATTTGAAAATTATTCCTGGCAGCTATTTTAAAATCTAAACATGCTCCAGTTGGTACAGGTTATGCTGACTGACTCTTTCTTGTCACCTGAAACCTTGTAGCCCAAATATGCTGCATCTATGCTGGGGTTTCTTCTTGTTAAAGAAGGAAATGATCCTTGATGCCAGTGTCAGTATGGGTGCCTGAAATAAGTGACAGTCATCTTGTGTCATATTTATAAGATCATTTGTGACTTGACATGGAGAATGTTTAAGGAGCTTCTCTCACTACCAAGTCTTCAGGGAAGCTGCTTTCTCTTCCATACTCCAAACCTGTTACCAGAGCATCCATCCACATGTAGAGTTACATAAGTCACTGTAGTTCCTATTAATTAACTGCCTTTTCTGGTATTATGATGCTTGGTCACATGAACCCTTAGTTTCAGGCTATTTAAAGTGGAGGAATGTTATTTTTATCAATAAACTTTAAATCTTATAAATATTTTTCTTCTGATGGATTTCCCTTTTGGTGCAAATTAATATACTTCAGTCTCTGTCAATTCACTGAAATAAATACTAGATTTTGAACCAAAAAAAAAAAGCCGTAGTCCCAAGACAATAGATTTTACATACATATATAAAATACTTTTAAAAAATATCCTTGCAGTTTTTCTTGTTACCTCTATGATGCTGGGATACCTGGTGCTACAGAAAAAAGCAATTAAATCTTTTATGAATTGTCTCCTGGTTTTGAAGTAACCCAAACACTGAAGCTTAGATTGCATGGTTTAGAAATATTCCACATGTTGTCTGTCACCCAAGAAAAGCCTGTACTATGATTGTGGGTAAGGGTTTTTTGAAACTTATGCCCACATTCTCACTGGAGAAAACCAGCAAAATGGGAGAAAATGGGAGCAATGAGTTTAGCCTGACATTCGACTTTTATCGAGGATTCTTTCAACAATGTTAAATGGAGGTTTTTTTATCTCACACCTGTCATCTTTTGGTTAAACTCTTGCAATAGCCTGTATCATGTGTTACTTTTTTTTGTTTAATGTTTCAGAAAGTGGGGATAAGAATGGTAAGGATGAGGAATCCTGTGATGAGTTTTTGCCCCGTGACTTAGAGCGAATAAAGAAGAGGCTGCATCCTGACCCCTCCCCTTCCCCCAGCCAGGGAGCATGCAGTCTCACCTGGGGAGATGTATTGCAAGTGTCACAAGTGTTCTACTTTTTCTAAAGGGCTGTCTGCACAAGTGAGCTCCATGGTGAAGTCCAGGATTAAATTCTTACACAGCTTTATGGAACTTGTAAGCTATGCAGTTGCATGATGAGGTTCTTGTAAAATAAAACGCAGTTTTCCTCTTTAACTCTTTGAGTGAGACTTGTTCAGTATCTTGCGTTTCCAGACTGTTTTCATATATAATGTAGTCGAAAGAAGAAACGTGTATTGCATCCCTCCTCTCTGTCAGGATACACTTCTAGATATGTGGTGTGATTTGAAGCATGCTTCTTGCCACTAACACGTTTGTGCTTTTCGTTGACTTCAGTGCTGATGTGTTGTTGAACTCAATATGAAATTATTTATAATAAATGTTAAAGCATGGCAAATGTTAAAGCACTGCACACTTCCTTGGGTAGCAATGAGATTCCCCTTAACTCCACCATAATTCCACCTGAACTCCAGCTGTTGGTGTAGTGGAGGAGGGCCTGGCACATCGTACAGTACTTGTTATCATTTTGTCGTTACACCAGAAAGGAATCAGTTCTGTGAATTTTACTGTTTCCCCTGCAAAGGAGGGAAGAGAATGAGCAGCTTGGCATGAAGGGCTAGGGGGGTGTAGGCATTGGAGAACAGAAAGTGCCCTTCAGTTCAAAACATGTCTTTCTGAATTTGTGTGATCATCTGGTGACATCATGGCAGACCTTTCTAGAGTTCCATTCTGATTGATAATTCTGTACCCACTTCTGATGGGCAATTAAAAAGTGGTGTCAGCAGGGATTTATTGCTTATCCCATTGGGTTCAGTTACAGATAAGTTGCAGATAAATATAGTGCATATTTAGGGGAACCTTTCTAGAACACACAGTCTAGAGATGCTATGCAGGCAGCATGTACAGCGTAAAGAGGTGGTAATTGAGACTTCAGTGTCTGCAGTTGTGAATTGATATCTTCAATCTGCAAAGCATACTTACTTAAAGAGGGAAGAACATCTTAATTTATGATTAACTTCTAGTAAAGGAAGTCCACGCTGGAAAGTCCAGAACTCTGGCTGAGTGCAGCTGAAAAGCCTGATTCATCACTGCTTTACATCTATGTAAAATCTTTTTTTTGTTTTTTTTTTAATTTTTTACTTTGTAATTACTGCACCAGAGAACCATTGGATTGGAGAGAGATGTGCTGTTCCAACAGTTTTCACCATTACAGTTGCATAGTGCTGCTGGTTTTACTCTTCTGCACTGGATTGCTCAGTTACGTATTTAGCTGAAATTTTCTGCAAATTTGTCAAACTGTTGCTCTTAACATGGAGAAATTTCCCTTTCCGTGCATAAGGAAACATTAAAAACCTCTCATGCTTTATTTTGTCAACTCCCAGTTCTCATCTTCGCATCTTAAAAGGCTGTGGTTTGTTTCATAATTTAACAAACATTTTCTGCTATTCACAGTTTGGAAGGTAAGCTAAAGGAAATTCAGGACCCTCCTTGATATATTGGTTTGAAACACATGCCAAAAAATTATGCCTGTTGTATGATTGACCCCAGTTAAGGCAGTTGGACAAATAAGGTGTAAATCAAGTGTAAAATGTGTTTTGACTTGTGTCTAATGCTTCCTTGAAAGACTGGCATGAAAAAAGTAGAGGACGAAGAATTGGCAGCATTGGGCTCAGTGGTTTATTAAAGGTCTAGTGTGTCTTTGCTGTATTATCCCCCTTATCTTCAGCCTGGAAGAGGAATGATGCAGATGCAGCATTAGCAGTGCCTAAATTAATAAGACTGTTTTGTAAATCAGTTCCCAGGGGTTCGATAATGTGCATCTCAGACATCTTTATTTGAGCTACTGAAAAATTGTCAGTGCTCGAAGAGATGTTCTAATAGCAACAGACTTGTGACAGATAGGAGTGTGTAAAAAACATACCTTTTAATGATAACCACCAATTTCCAGTATTCTTTCTTCCTTAAATAGGGACACAAACTATAAAGCTTGAGTAAAGACAATCAGTAATGCTTTAAAGTGACCTTAACAGGGTTGTGTGTGTTTCATAACGGTGTGAACTGTTTTAATAAATTAAAATATTAAAGTACATAGGGAAGACGACCTGTGAAGGCAGTGTTACAGAAGTCCTTTGATAGAACTGGATTGTAACTGCCAGATTTTCTCCTTCCACCTGTATCATTCACTTCTTGTCCTTGCTCATGTCCTTGGATGCTACTTCAGCTGAAAATTTTTATTCCTTGACTTTACTGATTCCCATAGCTAGGGAAAGAAAGAAGTGGGGTTTTAAAGTTGAAGTCCATGACTCACATTTAGGTGAACTCACTAAGCTGCTACTCCCAGTTTGACCAGAAGATGCAGCTGTGGAGTGGTTGTGAAACACGTTGCTCCTTTGGAACAGCATCATCTATGAAGTGCTGTTAACTTTTCCCTGTTAAGAACTAAGTCTTGCTTATAAAGCAGACTTTAAACAGGATTAGGATCCTGTAGCAATGTAAAAATAGATTTGAACTCCTGTCTGAAAATCTTCAGATAATTTTTGGATTTTGCTCTTTTATGATGATGCAAGGTAGATTAATGTATAAATAAATTTTCAGAGTTTCATGTGGAAAAAGAACAAGGTGCATTTGCTGCAAAATGCAGTGGAAGTGACCTGAAGTGTTCTATGCAGCAGAACCCAGATTAACAGCAGCCCTACATTCCAGGATAGCTCAAGATTTCTCTAAAAAACTTTCTGGCTTTTGCAGTGCGTAACAGAGCCTTTTCTGGGTAATCCTTGTGACTGTTTTCATACAAAAATATATGATCAAACCCCTTCTATTATTCTTGTTCCTTTTTTTTTTTTTTTCCTTTTTGCTGGTACATGTGCTTTGCTCAAGATGAATAGAGTGCACCACCCACACCTCCAGACTTCCTTTACCCTTTTTTCAAGAGTTGGAGGAAAAGAGAAAATGTGGGCACTGTGGTTGAGCTCGTTTTGTTCCCACGATCTCCTGGATTGGGGCTTAAGGTACTTGTACAGCTGGGAATTCTCTTGGAGGCTTGAGGGAAAGAGGGGAAAGGCTGCATAAAAATCAGGTCTGCTCTCTGAAGAATTTGTAGTGCCAGGCGTGACCCCATATATACCACTTGATCACTGTTGCTACATCTGAAACTTGAACCTCATAATGATGCTCCAAAATGTAATAAATATATAACAATTCATTTTAAAACACATGCTTCTGAAGATTAACCCTCAACATACGGGGAGAATAAAAGCTCCAAGAGGTGTAAAGCACTGAAACAGATACAGTGCCTTGAGTGTAACATGAGAGGAACTGTTCTAGATACAGTAAGTAGAAAATGGAGCAAGGAAGAGTGAATCACATAGTTGTCAAGCTTACCTAAGGTGAGACAATCTGAGCTGCTGTTTCTTCTCCCAGCCTGGATTCTGGTGTTAGCTGTTTTGGTGCCACTTAAAAGTAGGACCCAGTTTCTCACGTGTAGAGGAAGGAAAACGGTTTCTACTCAGAAGTAGCATGAAGAGGAGCAGAATACAAGGCATAAACCAGATATCAAGTGTAGGAGTAATCATCCTTTCTGCTTGCTGCACTAGGAAACAATCGTAGGACTGAAATAGGAGCTGGTGCTGTTCAGGAATGGGAAGAGTTCTGAATTATACTCAGTATTTTCAAGATTTCTGGTACCAATTTACCTTGCTCAGAATGTGAGATCTTAAAGTTACCTGATCATGAAGCAGAACTGATCTTAAGTAACTAGAAAAATACAGAGCATGATGAGAAGGTTTTTTTACTGTTGTTACTAATTTTGCTTTTAAGCTCATTCTTGGAGTGTGTTCTCTAAAATGATGCAGTAAAGCAACCCACGGGAATTGATTTCTGTGAGGTTTCCTTGGGTCTGGTGAGTAACTGGTAATGCTTGAATTGATACTGAGCTTTCTTTTCTTTCTCACAGGTACAAACTGAAGACAGTGTCCTCTTGTTTGTAGTGGCCTGGACAATCACTGAGATTATCCGCTACTCTTTTTACACGTTCAGCTTGTTAAACCACCTCCCTTATCTCATCAAATGGGCCAGGTTGGTAGCACAATAGAAATCACAGCCTTAAAGCACTGATTTGACAGAGATATTTATCCTGTAAAATAGCTGCAGTACAAAAAAATTAGATTTTTGAGGTAATTGCCCTGTTTGTGAATGTGACTTCCCAGCTTCTTTCCAGCAGATTTTGGAGTTCAAAAAGACCTATTTCATTTTAAGCTGAAAGAGTAGAAACTGATATTTAACAGTAAAGGGTGACAGTAAGTAAACTGACATATAACAGTAACTGTTGAATCCAGGAGTTATACTTGATTAAATCTTTAAGCTCCTTGATTAACATCAACTATATTCAGCACCCTTTTAAGTAGTATAATGACACCCATCAAAGAGTTTAGAAATTAAAGTAATAAAGTGGGGATGGGGGAGAATAGTTTTAAAGATAGTATTTGGATTCTCAAAGGTAATCTTTATATATAATTTCACACTGTTTGCTGATTTGAACACTTAGCTTGAAATAACGTTCATACCTTGCCATGCTCTAATCAAATAAGAACTAAGGAAAATAAATACTGAGTTGAGAATTTAAGATCTGAATATCCATAATGGCATTTAACAAATACTTTGTCAGAGTTTGTTGTAACTTTTAATTCTTTCTGTAAATGTTTTATTCTAGGTACACTTTGTTTATCGTATTGTATCCAATGGGAGTCTCAGGCGAATTACTCACAATATATGCTGCATTACCCTTTGTCAGGCAGTCTGGCTTGTATTCCATTAGTTTACCTAACAAGTACAATTTTTCTTTTGACTACTATACATTCTTGATCCTGGTTATGATCTCTTACATTCCAAGTAAGTATGAATTCCTTAGGTTTTTCAGTATTACTAGCTGTAATGGGAAAAGCTAATAATTGTGGGATTAACGTACTGTCAATGACCTTGTTTAATTTTTGTGTGGTTCACAAAGGTTTAATGCCTCATGGAAATTTTAGCTTTTGCTGTTTATGTTCCATCCCCTACTTTGTTGTTCTGCAAACAGACTGTGTAACGTAATCTTAGAAACAAGAGGAGAAAAGGCTTTTGCATGGAGGAGAGAGAAAAGAGGCACCAGTTTGTATAAAGTGACACAGATTCTGAAAAAGCAACACTAGAATTGCAAGAAATGAAACAAATATGGAAACTTCATTCTTTTGGAAGGGCGTTTTCCTCCCTGCAGTCAATTTTCTTTCTGCTGTGTGCGTTCCGTTGAAGAAACTTTTGTCATCTGCTGGTACATGCAGAGTTAAATATGGCATTTTGCATTTAATTAAAATGTGATTTCTCTAGTAAAAAAATAAGTAATATCGGAAGCCTAAGAATCATATCACCTCTCTTTAAAGTGTATAAGGCAATAGATAACTTGAGCAAAAAGTGGATAAGCATGTTCTCTTCTAATGGGGAACTGGTGACCTTGACTGTGTGACTGCATCTTGCATTGACATGCAGACCTTGCTTCAAACTTTACTGACTTGAATCTGTTTTCTCTTCAGTCTTTCCTCAGCTGTATTTTCATATGCTACACCAGAGGCGAAAGGTACTCTCCCACACTGAAGAACATAGGAAGTCGGAGTAATTCCAATACTTTTTCAGAACTTTTCAAACATCAAAATGCTGCAGTTTTTCAATACCCAGCACATTTGTAAAGAATATACCAAGATAAGTCAGAGGTAAAATACCAATAATTTAGCAAGAATAACCAATAAATCTGATTCCACTGAAATCCCACAATGTAAAACATTGAAATATTTTCAGCTTACAGTGCTTCAGAAAACTTTTAAACTTTATATGGCTTGGCAGTTAACATTTTCCTTAAATGATGTGCTAAATGGTTTTCATTTATTATTAAATGCCTGAAGGTTGCAGTATGAGTGATGAAGTTGTACCCACTAAATGCCTGAATTGGGATTATATTACCAATACCTCTTTTTTTAAGTGCTTGACTGCATGCCAGAAACTGTATGTATTGCTGTGAAAGCAAACAATATGCTCTGGAATACTTCAGGATAATGTCAGAGACTTCGGTGGAGAATGTAATCTGGCTGAAGTGTTTGAGTTTAGAAAGGTAGGTTGTGTATTTAAAAGGTGACGGGAACAAGAACAAGAAACCAATTACGGGAAGTGAAGGGAATGTAGTTCTTTGGGAATTTAAACAGTATGGTGTCTGACCAGAGTGTGTTCTCTGAAGACCTTGTTTAAGCTGAGTACACTAATGCAAATGTTAATTCAGAGGCTGTAATGCTTATCTGAAATATTAAAACTCCTTTTAAGTACTGCATCCCTGGATACTTTTTTACATATAAAAAAAAATTAAAATTAATACTAACTGTAATATTTCCAGTGGTACCAGTAATGAATCTAAACAATATAAGGAGGCAAGTCACCATAAATGTGTGCAGTTCTCCCTTTTTTACTTTAAATTATCATCTTTAATCACTGTCAGTGATACTCATCTCAGTGCTGAGGACTGTTTGGTCTGCTGTGGAATCGTCTGGGGGCCTTGTTTCTCAACCTAACTTTTCTTAAGTGACTGGTGTGTATCACTGTGGCACATCCAAGCAGGCAGTTCCAGGCACTCAACTTCTGAAGTGTTGCAAGGTCATAAGCTGCTCATTTGAAAACAGATTATCTCATGTGTTAACGTGCTGCTTTTGCAGACTGGACAAGCCTTTCCTCATCTATTCTTTTGAAAGAGTGGAAGAATACAGAAAGTTACATTTTCCTCAGTGCTTCTTCTGGGTTCTCTGGCTTAGCTTTCCCTTGGGAAGGTAAAACAGAGAACAAGAAAGCCTTGTAGTGAGGCAGAAAGCACTAATGCTGTGTGAGCAGTGCCCCAAGTTATGAGGAAACTTTTGACAGGGCCAGAAGGGTAGGGAATGGAAGGGGCAAAGGCAGCAGGGAAATGAACAGATACCCAAGCAAAGATGAAAGGAAATGTGGGTTATGGCCTTTGCTCTTTTAGGAATTGATAGTCAGACAGTGTTGTCTGAACCCAGTCAGGGTCACTAGACAACACCACATGGGCTTCTCTGGCTTCCCTTTTGTAACGTGATTTGGTGCATAAATGAAGTGTGACCCCTACAGTGGTACCTGCAGTACTGGGCTCGTGCTGTGCCTTCCAGCACCTCCCCCTGGACGTGGCCCAGTTGTGCTCAACACATCCCAGCTCTCCCTAGACACAGCCAGGAAGTAGAGGGCACAGGCTTTCTTTTCTAGCACTTGGGAATAGCTGGATTTACAATTATTTAGGTTTATGCTTGTCAGAGCTATATTTTTAAAAAAACTTTGCTTTTTCAGTAATTTTCTTTGACTCCATCAAAAGGTCTGAATTTTCCTAGCTCTCACTATATAGCACATTTCCTGTTCAAACACAAACAGGACTTTTATGAGCAGAGAGAGGATAAGAAACAATAATAATCTTTGCTTCTATTTTAAACACTTTGGAGCCTATAACTGATTATTCAAAAACACAGGAGGTTGTACCAAGGTGGGTGTTGGTCTTTTCTTCCAAGTTACATGTGATAGGACAAGAGAAAACTGCCTCATGTTGTACCAAGGAGGGTTTAGATTGGATATTAGGAAAAATTTATTCATCAAAAGGGTTGTCAAACACTGGAAAAAGCTGTCCAGGGAAGCGGTGGAGTCACCATCCCTAGAGGTATTTAGAAGAAGTGTAGATGTGGTGCTTAAGGACACGGTGTAGTGGAACTTTGCAGTGTTAGGTTGCACTTGATGATCTTGGAGGTCTTTTCCAACCTAAAGAATTCTGTGATTCTATTACTGTGGCCATATACAGCCTCAGACTGGTTTTGAAGATGCAATAGTTCAGTTAATTTCTGCATTAGGTTATGGGCTTTGTTGTGATCCAAGAAATGTTACGTTATACTGAACTCGATCGAAAGTGTAAATTTCCATCTCTGAACAAAACATCTTTTGCTTGTGCTTGCTGTTAAAGAAGGTGATGTCAGTATTTCTGAAGGATGCCATCTAAAAGATCTGATTTCCTGATGTACTTAGGTTATTGGATATTGTCGAGGTACAGCTCCTGAACTTTTCTTAATTTGATTTCTGGGCCCAAATAAAAGATTTGGTTTCAAATTTGTTGGTCCAATTTGGAGGAAAAAATGACTGTGTAATACTTCAATATGAAACAAACTGCTGGCTCTGCTGATGAGAAAGATACAGTCCAGGTCTGTGTACAGTACAATCAGATAGCACTGGCACCATGAAAAAGCAGAGCGTGCTGCCAGTAGGGAGGAAACTTGTACAACCAACACCTTTACTGAATAAGCTTTATCATGGAATATTTACTTTAATTGAAAATATTAATTTACCACACAAATGCAAATGAACTACAGACTTTTAAAAGAAAATGGAATTACTTTTCCTTTCAAGAGAAATTGCTTTGTTAGTAAGAAATCTTATCAGCAAGGTTGGTTTATAAATATATTCTGACGTATGAAAATGCAGTTAGTATGTACAAAAATTCAGCACTTCATCTTGCAGTGCTTTTTCAAGTTTATCTTCCATGGAAGTCACTGGAAGGTGATCTTGAGTGAGAACTGTAGTGTGATGCCCTAATCCTCTTTGGGTTGTACCCTAATATTGACTTTGGTCACACATGTGGGGTTTTTCCTCATAAAATAAGAAATTTCCCCTCATCTGTCGCTGAAGTTGTAATGTGATTTGTGTGAACTTTATAGTAGAAGCTTTGATTGGTACTGTTTGCCCCAAATGTAGAGGGTTTTATTTTCCCCACAGACTGTTTACTTGGCTTGCATGTTCTCTATCAGCATATCCAAACCAGCAGGCGTTCTCTGCTTTGGTGTCTCTGTTGTGTGCACTGGTTCAGTTGACAGCACTTTGTGTTCTACCATGCTGGCTTTGTCTGAGTTAGTCACTACCCTCTAAAAGACCAAGGCTCTTACCAGTGTATAGTTTACAATTGGAATTGTAGAAATGTTCATATTGTAAATTACAGTAAGATGCAGGTTACAGTGCAGGTAAATTGTAATTTTTCACAATGTGATGTTTCTATTAAAGGTGGGGGTTTTTGTTATCATAATGAAGGTTGACATTTGTGTGGACCAATCTGCAGTGTCATTTGAAAACCTTTTTCAGCTTTAAATTTTCATGAGTATACATCAAAACATGCATTTTGATGTATATGTCAGTGAAATTTGGGTGAAAAATATATACCGTCATTTTTGTATTTTTTTCTATGTTGTGAAGAATAAAATTGTAATTTTATAAGTCTGATTCACTAAGATTATTATAAGTTAAATGTATTTTTTGTATATTTAGGAATCTGGTATTACCTGGAGCTCTGAAAGATTAAGCATAGACTTTTTATGCATGGTTGAAAGATATTTCAACTTGATAATGCAGTGAAATGGTTTGTATGCTAAAATACTAGTCTGTGTTGTTGCCTTGTGAAATTGATTCTGTGCTCTCTGCCTGGATTTGGCCTACTGATCAGTGATACTAATTGCTATAATCCAAATAAAATCATTCTGAACAAAATATGTTGTACTGTTACTGTTTAAGGCAAAAAAGCAGATACTTTATAATTGTGACTTAGGACTGTATTTTTATTCATTTGTATAGAACGTGTACCTTACAATTTATAAGATTTTTTTAGCATATGTAGCACTGGAGCTCAGACAAAAGAGTTAGGAAACTTCATACTGTTATGAAAGATCTGCTTTTCACTTTCAGAAGAGGTACTCATAACAATACATTAACTGTGTCAGCGCTCAAACTTACAGCTTCCTGAAGGATCCTCAATAGAATGTGAGCTCTTTGTTCTCCTGTTGTTATTTGTACTCTGGATGCTGATGGTTTTCTACAAAAACAAAATCGTTTGAGTATTATAAATACAGAGGAATGCTTAACTAATGCAACAGAATACTTCAGAGTTCATTTACTAAATATAATATGTCTGCTACCACGGCAACGTTCTTAGCATTTTTAACACTTCCTGAGAGAGATTTAAAAACTGTGTCTAGATGGCATTAATGCTCGTGAATAACAAGTTACAATCCTCTAATAGGAACTGAGTAGTAGTTGCAGAGTGAGTGCTATTACTCTGGGCATATGCTTGTCATAAGATTGCACAACTACAGTGATTTTTTTGTTGATTGCAGCCGGGATGAACCGATGTTGTCATGCCCAGCATCAGCACATGTCCTACGCATGATGGCTGTGACTTAGCACTGCTGTGTAATTCAAAACTCCTCTTTGAAATGTTACTCCGTGAGTGGCCATGCCGAGCTCCCTTTGTGCCTTAGAATAACTTCTGCTGGTTATTTGGGTTTCCTCTTCGCATTTTGAAAACAGTATGTGTGGAAACAGTTTTAGTTCCCTAAGGTAATGTTAAAACCAGCATAAGGATTCTGTGTTTGCAAGCAATTTAATATCACAGTAGTACATAAGGCTCATCTCAAATAAAGCACTGGCAGTTCTTGACATGAGACGTGAGGAAGAATCTGTGCTGGTGTGCTGAGTATAAAACAAAAAGGTGTGAATGTCTGTATGATTCATTTGATATGAACCGAGCATTTCTGCAGTTGGGATTGACTGATTCAAACCACCCAACTGCTTGGGACTTCAATATCAAGTAGCTTTTAAATTTTGCTTCCCATCTCCTAAACAAATACTCTTCCACACTTGTCAGAAGACTTCTAAAAGTAGTAAGAGAATTAATAACACTTCTGAAGGCTATCTTTGAAACAGTTGTAATTTCAGATGTGGGTGGAAAATTTAAAACTCTTAATACTGTTGATCTCTGATCTCCAGAATAGTACTTTCCAGATGGGAAAGATCCTAAAGCCCTTTTTATGTCTTCACAAATTAATTGGGCATTAATATTGTGAGAGGTGTGTTTTTCTCTTTGATGTGCTGACATAGATAATGTGCTAGTATTAGGGAAGGAGATGTTCCTGTCAGTATTATATCTTAATTTTTCTACTGGTTTAAGTAGATGCATATTATTTCAATATTCCACTATAAAAGCATAATTCACAATACTTAGAAACACTTCCATGTCTAGTTATACTTGCACAAACTCAGCGTCACAGCAAACTGCCTCTGTAGAGGAAATTTATTTCATACGGTTTATATGTAAGAATTTGACATGATCTGCTAGTACGTGAGGATGCTATTATTGGGAAATTCTTTGGTGGAAGTTTTTGCAGAGGCTTATTCAACTGAATTGTGAACACTGAAGTGCATCTTGTCCTGTCTTTTTGACTCCTGCTACAGACAGTCTGCACAGTCTTCAGTGAACTGTTATCACTTGCAACGAGTGTACATTAAAACTTTATGTGAACACCTGAACTCACAGAATCATATTTACTGTGTAATCTACATTCAGCCTCCTGGGTAATACAGTGGGTTAGTCTCGCTTTACAGGGTGATAATCTGAAGAATATATATAGAGAGAGATAGAGGCATTTAAGGTATCTTTAAGATTAGTTGTAAGTTGGTGTCAATTTAAAGGTCAGCTCTGTGTTTTGTTTCTAGCATGCCTACAGAAAATACCAGTTGTGGAGAGGATATAGGAAGTGGAGAACCTTCCAATCAGCCTAACCCTAGGTTGCTTTTGTGAAATCAATTTGCCTTTTAAAGGTTTCTGTGGGTAAAATACAACCTTATCACTTAGTGGGTAAGAAAAAGATACTGAGTGCTGGTCTTCTCTGCTAAATGACAGTCAATAAAGAGATGAGATGGAAGAGCAGGGGTACTGGAGGATACAGAGCTCAACCGCTGTGCTTCCCAAAGAATATTAAAGCATTGACAAAACACAAAACTTTCTTCCTTTTTCCTTTTGGTATCCAGTAGTAGTTGTTGGTGAGGGTGGGGTGTTGTTATTTGGCTTTGGGTTTTTGGCTGGATTTATTTGTTTGTTTATTTCTAAGGGAGAACAGCAGCACTTAATGGAGATGCTGCAATGTTTTGTCTGGTGTGCTGATGACATGAAGTTCCTTTTATTCTTCTCCAGGTGTTTATTACAAGATTATGGGGAATTGGATGCACTGGCTTAGGTGATTTGTTTTAGTCTTCTGTTCCTGTGTATAAACTACTGGGAAAGTTGCTGGTTTTAGAGTATTAAATATGTTTCCTTACCCAGCTTTTTGGTGCAATTTAAATTAAGTAAACAAAGCACTTTGTTAGCAAACTGGAACAGTGGAAAAAGGTTTCTTGGATCAGCAAGAAAATGGATGTGAAATTGAGTCAGACATTGCTGCTTGGTTTACTTAGACTGGAAATTAACAGTTGATATTTTTGTTAGAGCCCTACCAGAAGTAAACTGTATAATCTGAAAATACTGAATTATTTTTCGAAAAGTGTTGTCAAAGAATGTGTAGAAACCTGCTCTAGGCTTACAGGTGCATTCAAAAAGGGGCAGATGTAAACATACGTGGACTATTGTGCTCCAGGTTCCTGGTGATGCATAATTACACTTCAGGCCTAACCTTGCCAGATTTTGAAGAAATAAACTGCTGATAGAAAGATCTAAAACTACTACAGACCACTGTTGTTAAAAATCATATGATTTAATTATGCTTAGTTACATGTTTTAAACTGATACTTGTTTGCAGAATAAGCTATGGTTGGAGTCCTATGATATGAATTCTTTGGAATAAATCTGGTGTACAATGTATTGTTATCTCTCCATTGTAACTGTGTGACTCAGAATAACCTTTCAATAAAAAAAGTCTGGTTTTGTATATTTTTACTCAAGCCTGCCTTTCTCATGAAAACGGAGTAGGCAGGTTGTTTTCTGGCCGGTTTACCTGTTCTTGACTGGGACTATAGTCACGAAAAATACTAGCAAAATTTGAAAGAGGGGTAGAGGTGTCAGAGAAATTCCCCCAACTTATGTCTGTGTTTAGGTCCAGATCATCTACAGAAGGTGCTAATCTCATGTCAGAGTAAGTGAGGGGGGGTGGACTGAGAAAGTAAGATGAAAATATTCGACTACCATGGTGAATTCCATGATGCAATCCTCCTGTACTGGAAATATGCACACACGTGTTACAGATCTGCATCCCAGCTTTGCCTGTACCACACAGCATGGACATGCAGAAATATTTTATTTCTGTGTTTGGGATGAAATGTTGTGGGTGCTGCTGTGAAAAAGCTGACAAACCTGATTCAGTAAGCACCTTGTCTCGCTAGGCTTCTGTGTACCTACCCCTAAAAACCCCCCAAAAGTCAGCTGTGACTCAGGTTGTTTTGGGTTGGGCTTTTTGTTTATTTTTTAAGTCACTGTGGTTTTGTGTTTTCAGTTTTCTCATTTTTGGTTCTATTCCTTGTGAATCATCAGATTATTGGGAGGGGGGTGGTGTTAGAGTGAGAGAACTTGTAATAGCAGCTTGTTCACTTTCAGTATTTCCTGCCTCCAAGTTGGATCGTGTGATTGTCTCTGGTTTCAGAGCGCTGCTTTGGACTGTGCAAAGATAGTCAGTGAACGGGCCAAGAACCTGTTTTATAACAGTGTCACTAATGTAGGGAGCATAGATATTTTAAAATTCTGGATTTAATACTTCCAGAAATCTTGTAGTGCCTGAAGACCATGAGGAGTGAAATGTGACATTGGTATTCTGAGGTCACTGGATGTTATTCCTCATTTTAAGTAAATAATGGAAAGAAAGAATGCTAATGTTTGTCTACTGCACCTGTTGTAATAATAATAAAGTTAAAAAATGTGTTGATACAAATTTAGGAGGCTACATGTGAAATCAGAATCTATGTGAACTGTTTGTGTGTTGAAGAAGTTCAGATCTGCTTCACGTAGCTCTCTGTTGTTTCCCTCAGGGCTTCCTGAAAGTTCTTGTGGAGTTGACATCATTCTAGTGATTTTGTTCTGGCATTCTCTAAATCTTCCATGTGCCTACCTACATTTAGGTATTTTAACGAGAGAAACACTTTTTGAAAAAGAAACAGGGTTCAGTTTTCATCTGGAATTTGATCAAGACATGACTGAAGGTACTGAATGGAATTTTGCCCAACTGCCTCTCCCTCGCTGACCCCATCCTCCCTCCACCCCCACCCTCCCCCTAGAAAAAAAGCTTTTATGATGGGGCAAGTAGAATTTGGGAAGGCTAGGCTAGACTGGAAGGTGGAACATTAGCCTTTCTGGGGAAGGAATAGTAAGTTTCTCTGTTTTGGTATTACACAGTCTTGTGATATTTGTGTTTGTTGATCTCCCATGAACAAAGCAAATAAATATTCTCATTTTACAGATTAGAATACAAAGAACACTTGTATTGATTAAAATCATCATTGTTTATAAATAGGCATGTTGGGACAGAGATATAGAAGTTCCTCATGACTCCTTTTACAGTCATTCTTCAGAAAATGGCTGAACTAAGTTGTGAAAGGAAAAGGTAACTTGTATCCATGTATAAATTATTAACAAAAAATAATTGCCTAAAGGTTGTAATAAATGTTAGGCATTTTTAAATGAGTTTACAGCCACCTGGGATATGCTGTGGTTTTGTCATACCTTACTGCCATTTATAATCAGGTTTCTGAATTAGAAACAAGAGCCAGAGTTTGAAGAAACTGCTTGTTAGAAAGAAGGGTGTAGGTAAGATGTCCATAACTTTCGGTTTCCCCTGTAGCAAGGACACAACTTTTTCCCCTTTTGGCTAATGAATTTTTTTTTAAAACCCTAATTTTAATGTCTTCAGCTTCAGCATCAATAGTCGTAACAGAAAAAAGCAAAACTATTCATAGGTCAAACAGAATGACATAGTGAAAAGAAACATGTATGATACTCTAGAATTGAAACTACTCTGGTACCTGTATATGTAAACTTTCTGGAGGAGGAGCTATAGCTTACTATACCCTGGAGTCCCACCTAAGATTCAGGCTTCCAGAGGCTATCATGGTGCAAAACCTAAGTAAGACCTGACTCAGTGTCAATAGTGAAACATGAGAACCTTAAAATTACTTGGCCTGTTACTGAGCAATGCTTTGTTGATACCCAGAACTAAATGTAGTAAGATGTTGATGTTGAATATGCTTGGTTCTTACACATGCCTTCATAATATTTTTCTGTCAGGCAGAATTAATTTTAGACATCAAGTTGTTGTGCATCACCTTTCTCTCTTTACTTATATTTTTACAGTTGTACTTTTTTGTGAAAATGTGAGATCTTTTACCGCTGGCTTTGAGAGAAGAACTCCAAAATGGGAGTTCATGTACATAACAAAAAGACCCGTCTCAATTTACGACTCACTGAAGAATCATTTCACTGTCTTTGTCCCTAGAGTTCAGGCACTGTGCAGCCAGAGTAACCGACCACACAATTCTTGGGTTTTGTTCTACTCAAGTAGAAGAAAAGTAGTGTATGGATAGTGACAGTGTTGTATAATATCCCAAGAAAAGATAAATGCCATCTGAAAGACAGTGGCATTTATATATAAAAATGTCTCCTCGTGGAAAGCAAACTGTGAATGCAATCTTGAGCAGCTGCAGTATGTAGCATCTGGCAGGAAAATGCCATGTAAGTGAGCATCATGGTATAATAGTTGTGTGCATTTTTTTAATGAAAATCTTTACTCACTCCTGGTGAGTAAAAGATGCTCTGTGGAAGCAGCTGCTGAAAATTCAGCATATGGTTTTGCAAATGCACAAAGGCCTGAGTTGCTATAGTTTGTGGAGCTACTTGCACGTGTAGAGGACACGTGAAGGGCTTCTGTTTGGAACATTATCTGTTTTTTTTCCCCAACTGTAACCACCAATACTACCTCTCTACAAACCTTGCTTATCTCTGTCACTTGATAACCACAGCTCCAGCACTTCTCCTGCTAAGGACTACTTGTGAGCAGGGATTTTCAGTGTTTGAACAAACATCTAGACAATTACCAGTTTCAGCTACTTAATCTAAGCAGTTATCTGATTTGACAGTTTGCTTTTAATAAAACGTGATGCAGAACATCAAGCAATAATACTATTCTTAGTACACATGATGCTTACCTTCAAAACACTGTAAATCATTAATTAGCTCACTCGCATCTAGAGAAAGAGTGGTTCACATGAAAGGGCACTGTGGAGGAGGCTGGGGTTTGACACCTGCTGGGAAGTGCCGTGGTGCCCTCACCGTGCCCCCCGCCTAGGCTGGGGAATGTGCCCTGCAGTGAACCGGTGTCAGCGCTGCCGGCCGGCCGTGCGCGCTGGACCTCCGGTGGCTGAAAAAACAAGGCACATCTAAAAGCCCGCGTACGCGCTTCAGCCTCAGTCGCTGTGTTAAGGGAGGTCCAGTGACAGGTGCTGAAGTGGAGGGAGGTTTCTTTGCGGCTTTATTTTGTTCACCGGTTTGGTCACCGGTGCTTGATGTTGCCGCGTCTGTCAACCCGAGCAGGAGGCAGCTTTCCCCCACACGACAGCCCGGAGGCAGAACACGGAGACAAGCCCCGTTCTCCTCCCGACGCGGGGCCGATCCCGGTCCCTGGGGACGGATCCCATCCCCGGGGACGGATCCCATCCCCGGGGTCGGACCCCATCCCTGGGGACGGATCCCATCCCCGGGGTCGGACCCCGCGGGGATCCCCTGAGGGAGTGCCGGGGGGGGAGGGGCCGAAGGGGTTAA
>JAYRBT010000181.1:10576257-10587791 GCA_036023395.1 Myiotriccus ornatus
TTGGGGGCGTTGGCGGGTTTTGCCCTTTTGTTTTTTTTTTTTTTCCTCTTTGTTTTTTTCCTTCGTCCCTTCCCCCCCCCCGCCCCCCCAACTTTTTTTGCCTGCCCGCTGCCTTTTGGGTTTTGTTTTTTTTCTCGTCCCCTGCGCCTGCCCGGCGGTTGTCCCCTCGCCCGCGGCCCCGTCCCTCAGGGCATGTCCCGGTCCAACAGCGTGAGCCCCCCGGGCTTCGGCGGTCCCGCGCCCTGGGCAGGCACCGAGCAGCACCGCTCGGCCTGGGGCGAGGCGGAGGCCCGAGCCAATGGCTACTCCTACCCGCCGCCTCCCAACAGGTCCTCGGGCAAGAAGGCCTCCCGCATGTCGAGCAGGTGGAGGAGCGAGGAAGACTACGAGCCCCGTAGCCGCGGGGAGAGCGGCTGCAGGATGATGAGCTTTAGGTCCAAATCCGCCTGGCAGGAGCACGGTGACGACAGCCGACGTCACCGGTCCCGCCACCCGCCCGGCAGTGATTCCCCCGCTGCCCCCAATAATGCCAGCCCCCGACAGCTGGGGGAGCAAGGGGAGGTGCGGCCCCGCTCGGTGGAGCTGGGGCTGGAGGAGAAACGCATCAAGGCCAAGATTGAGGAGCTGGAGGAAGAGGACGGGGACGAGGGGGACTCCGAGGCGGCCTTCTCCATGGGCAGTTGTTGCAGTAGCCTGCTGCAAATCTTCAGGTCCAAGAAGTTCCAGTCTGAGAAACTGGAACGCCTCTACCAGCGCTACTTCTTTCGGCTTAACCAGAGCAGCCTCACCATGCTCATGGCCGTGCTGGTGCTGGTCTGTGTGGTCATGCTGATCTTCCATGCGGCGCACGGCCACTATGAGGTATCCTACGTCGTGGTGCTCTCCCTGGCCATCCTGCTGATGGTGGTGCTGTGCATGGTGTGCAACCGCAACAACTTCCACCAGGACCACATGTGGTTGGCATGCTACTCTGTCATCCTGGTGATCCTGGCCGTGCAAGTGGTAGGGGTTCTGCTGGTGTGGCCCAGGAGCGCCTCAGAGGGCATCTGGTGGACCGTCTTCTTTATCTACAGCATCTACACACTGCTGCCCGTGCGGATGAGGGCCGCGGTCATCAGCGGGGTGGTGCTCTCCGCCATCCACCTGGCCGTCTCCCTCAAGATCAATGCAGAGGATAAGTTCCTCCTGAAGCAGGTAGGCAAACCCTGAGTGGTTTGGGTGTGCGCTCAGCATTGAAGGGCGAGGGAAGCAGTGTTGTCTGACTTCCACAGGCCTGCCCAATGCTGGAAGGCTGACAGGGCTTTCAGTCAAACCCCTCGGTTACTGCTGCCGGGTGGGATGCTGTACAGTGTGGTAGATAGCCTGTAATCTTGCCTTTTTCCATAGCTTTGCTGTCTTCTCATTTCTACTAAGTTAAGGCTCTAAACGTGTAAGAAATGTGCCTTACTGGGTTCCCATGACAGCTGCTCCAGCAGTGTCAGCCAGCCCTGCTAATGCCCTTCAGCTGTATTTAATGTAAACAGCCTTGTGCTCAGCACACCTGTGGAAGGGTATCTGCGCGTGCTGCCATGTTACTGAGAAATGTGTGGAGGATCTGGCTGTTTTTATGAGCTAGAGGTTATCTTTGTGTGGCACTCTGAGTTCGAGTCTGGGTTCCGTGTCAAGCGCGGAGCTTGGGTGTTGGAAAGCATGCTCCACGGGAATGTCGGGTAGGCTTTTGGTTTAGCAGGAAGGTGTTTTGCTCTGAGATGTGCAGGAAATATCTACAGTGAAGAAGCCCAGAGTTCATATACAGCCAGAAAAAAAAGTATGAGAAAAGTGCAAATGCAGGTTATTATTTAGCTGTGATATCATGTTTAACTGAAGCAGTTCAGTTCATGGGAACAATAAGACTATTATCAAATGCATTACAATGCAATTTTTAATTACCGTATCTGTATAAACAACAGCAATACAAGGCGCCACTCTTCTTTTCAAGCAAAGCAAGCAGCCTCGGGTCTCATGTGCTTTAAGCTTTCCACACACCGAGGCAATCAGGAAACCATCGACTTAAAATGCTGAAGCTGTGAGGCAATTGTCATCCTTCTGATGTGCGGGACTCTGAACAAGGATGAGCCTGTCACAGAATCAGCCCTGATGCTTGGGTGAACCCAGAGATTGTTTATTAAAATCAGGTGTTTGTTAGCTTTACAGCCCTATCACATAATACAAAATAAAGCTTTGCGTGCAGTGCCTCCCTTGAGTCTTAGTTCTGAGTTGTTTTGAGTTCCACCTATGACAGTGGCAAGAGAAGTTGTAGGGCTTAAATAAAACCTCGTAAGGATGAGGCTGTCGCTGCTCTGCTATATAAAATTGCCTATGAAATTACTCTCTTCTCCCGCCTGCCCAGTTAAGCCTGCTTGGACAGTTTCTGGCTTTGTTCTTAGTTTGTTACAGATATTTTTATAAACTGTACATGGCATATTTTTCTTATGTTTGCTATAAATGTCTTTTTGTGCTTTTCCAGCAGAGAGTACACTGTGAGTGGGACAGTTGCTGTTTTTCTGCTTGACTTGAAAAAGTTTGCTAATGGCATGAACTCTTCCCCACTGGGGCTCTGGTCCTGCAGAGCCTTGTGAGTGCTCTTGGCTTTGAAAACTAAGACTTGTCCTATTGAATTCAGTGTATTTGGAGACTGTATCCTTACATATGAAGGCAAAGCCCATCTTGATTATAGCCAGAAGACCTAGCAGTTTGTTGTGAGCAGAGTTGAATTTGTAGGATCCTAATAAGTGCATAAAATATCATCATATTATAAAGTGTTGGTAACTGTATTTTAATAGGAAGAAGCCTAAATTACAAGGACAGATGACTGACTCTTTCAGTGGAGAATTTGGATGATTACAGCTCCCTCCCTTTCCCAGCTGCAGGGTTATTTGTAAGAGGCTGGATTTGTGTATTAAGTATGCACTTGTCAAAGGTAAAAGCATGGGCAATAGGTGATGGTGCAGTATACACAAATCTGTGCATTGCACAGTTGCTTTCCCTTTCATACTGATGCTGGGTTTTTTTCTGCAGTTTGACAATAAACATTCAGTTAATGAGAAATGTCCTACTAGTACTTTGTTTTCAAAGGCAGAGTGTCTCTCCACATTGCCTGTTTATTTTTCCTACTCACACCATCTCTATCTTGCTGTGGTCTACGTTGGCGTAGCTCTGGCTGAATTCAGTGGGGTTGTACAAGGCCAAGAATCAGATTCCTTGCACGTTTGTGTATGAACATGGGCTGCTATCTCTGGCTGTCTGAGAGAAAAATCTGTTGTGCTGAGCACATCGCCTCACAGCTACTAACAGGCCTTCCTCACTGGGGCTGTATCTCGTTGCCGTGGAAATGGGTCCTGTTCAGCTCTGTCCCCCCTAATGGCATGCAAGCCCTATTTTCCTCCTTCAAACTATCAAGGGCGAAGGCAGATGAAGAACCAGATAAATCGAGAAGAGGGAGTTAAGTTGTTTTCAGTGACTTCACGCTGGCAGTCACATCAGCCTGTGTTTTGTGGAGCAGGAGTGGATATGAATGCATTCGTGACTATGTGACCAGATGGTACTTTATACCCGGCAGTCACAGAAGAAAGGCAAGTTAGATGTGTGTCCCATTTCCTCTCTTTTTCATGGCATTTTTAACTATAATACCTGAGCAAGTTCTTCTTCATGGGGCTTTTTGCTTTTAATCCTCTCCCAGTTGTTTCCTAGCTGCAAGAAATCATGCACTCTTGTTATTATCCACTGACATTCAAAGCTGGAGACTCTTGTGTAGACTCCTGAGCACTTTTATGAGGCTCAGGAGCGTGTTTAAAACTCCTCTTTCTCAAGAGGAGAGAAACCAAATTCTTGGGTTTTAAGTCCCTTTGGGGAGAAAGGCAGCTTGTGGATTCCCTTGCCGAGGATGCATGGTTTTATTGTCTGAATTATCTTCTCTTACCATTACTGTACTTCCTTGTCACCAAACTCTCTGATGAAAGGCTGTGATAGACTTCATGAAAGGGTTGATGCAGTTGGCTGTTTCTGAATCGGTAAAGTGACAGGAGTAAAGGTAGTTGTGATTATTCAGTCTTAACTGAGCTGCTTTTTTAAATAATTCTTCTGGGGACACTGGATTTGGAATGTAGGCTCTGACTTCTGTTTGCTACCTGGAGGAGTCTGGGTTCTGTCTTTAAAAAGAGTGCCCTGAGCACGCCTATCAAAAGCAGGGGGTATACGTGGTACCTCTGTGTCTGACTGGGTAGGGGCAATGATCTTGGCTTCTTGAATTGATGTTTGATTGAAACAAAAAATGCTAATTAATACAAAAATTATTTCATTATGTTAAAAAGTTATCCAGTGCTGAGGGAGGGGAACTTACTTTACAGAGAATAGTGAATAGATGATGCTCCACCAACTACAAATCTTGGTTGCTTAAAAGTGTGTGTGTGTGGGGGGGTGCTCCATTAATTCTAGAGGGACTGCTTTTGGATTTACTGGGGAGGTGATGACTGCATTTGCCTTTAGGTTTATGTCTTTCTGTTATCCTGGGACAGTTTGGATTACAAATGTGTTTCATTGCACAGGAGTCTGTCATCTTCTCTTTGTATATAAATGTATCTTTTCCAGGCCAGCCTTTTCCATTGTTGGTTTCCATATTCTTTCAGGCTCTGGAAACACACTGAGCTCCCGGATTCACACGAGAATTACTTTGTCTGAGTGAGGTTTTCTAATACTTAACTGAGAAAGAGATATACTATTTCCCAGTAAACGCCTTGCATTCACAGCAAAGATAGCACAGGTTTACTGTCTGTTCCGATCGGAACGAGCTGCCTGACTGACCCACGGACTTGTACAGGCACATGGGAAGCGCTCGCAGCGTACAGGCTGCTGATGCTTAACTGAAATCATGTGAGGAGACCAGCTGCCCTAGTGCAGATAGTCTTGAGTAAGCACTGGCATTTTTGTAAGACTAGGGGCTAAGGGACAGGGAATTTCACAAGAGAGTTTATTGGGCTCTGAATCAGACTTAAAAAGGGATGGGGATTGTGTGTGGGAGTGGGTGCGGGACTAGGGGTGAGGGATAAGAATGCCATATATACAAACATCAAACAAACATGTGGACTGAGGTTAGATTTACTCCGATTTTCCCATCCAAACCTCTTTTATTATAACTTTCTGAGGTTCCTTGTTCAAACATACATTGAAGCCTTTGTAGTTTATTAACTCAGTGCGAGTGAGTGAGTGTTAAGGTACCACGAAAAATAAATACCTTTTTTGGTTTGGTTGCTTTTGTTTTTTGTTTGTTTGGTTTTTTCGCTTGTGTCAGTAACCTCATTGAAAGAGAAATTGAAACGTACTGGACTCTTTCATCCCCAAATACTTCTGCAAACCTTCTGCAGAGGGTCTCTGATAGCAAAATTCTGAACAGCTGCCCCAGCACATGGCTTTTTTTTTATGGCGCTCTGACTCAAGGCTCCTGATGTTGATCTCCTTCTTGCTCGAGCCTTTTCTGTATGTCCGTCTCCATCATAACAACATTACATTAATACTCCTCATCCTTCACTTCTGAGAACTGTGTATGTGTTGGCCTTTCATTCTGTCAGTCCGTGTTAATGGTACGTGATTGATCTGCAGCTGCATGGTGGCTCTCTTGAAAGTGCAGCATTTCAGTTTAACCATTTCCGGGAAGATGCTGGTATGAAAACGTATGCAATCTCTTTTTTTCCTTTTTTCTGTATAAACTGTCACTTCAGCAGGGCTAAAAACAACATCTTACTGTAACATCTTGAGTCTTGTGGATGTCTTCTAGCATCTTGTAAAGATGCCTTTTAGATGCAGTTTGAATGGCATTCAACAAGAAGTTAGTCACAAAGTAGGAGAGATGGTACTGTGTGTTCCATCTCAGCCTCAGCATGCTTAAGATATGTAGGTGATGACTGATTTCAAGAAGGCAGATTCTCAGAAGTATGTTAATCAAGTCACTGTATTGTGCTTTCATTGTCTTCAAGCAGATTTTATTCATCAAGGAGAGATGAACTACCTGACATGCAGATAATCCGTGTGTCAGTTTTCCTATGGTTGCGTTCTACTGCCTGTTCTACTTTTTTCCACCTGGAAAATAACTTTGAGGAATGTTCATTTAGGACGTGATTTTTAAGGTGCTTGGCCACATGGGGCCAGGTACTGTGTGCTTCAAACAGCACTTAATGTCCTGTTCTGCTTAAACATTGAGAGCAGTAGGGCTCTCATGCAGTAGGAAGTGCTCCAGCACTGCTCACTACTGAAGAATCTGCCTCAGCAGCAGTTGGACTGAAGTTAGAAAAAATTGATTTGCGGTCTTTTGTTCGGGGAAAAAATGACAACCTCAAATATTCAGTAACTGTTGCACTGATAGTTGCCTCCCTAGTGTAATTCTGTATCAGAGGTAATTAAGTAAATCCCCGAGGTATTGCGTATCAATTAGTCCTTTGTAGGAATATTATCTGTATCTCTGGGGAATGCATGTGTTGCTTGGGGTTTACAAAGGCGTATCTGTTTTTCTTATCTCCTAAATTACCCTATGATCCTGCCACCTCCTAATGTCCCCCCTTGCTTTATCTTCTTTCACCCCACCATGAATTAGTTTAATATTTCACTGTAATGATCACCGCTATCAAAAGCTGTTAGGGTGATAGTATTAGAGTACTGTGTGTCTAATTTTTCCATGTTCCTGTGTTCTTAATAGGTTTGTTGTCTTGATAAAGTGACCCATTTGACTAATTTCTCTCAGCCTCGTGGTGGTAATTGCCATCTTATACCTGGTTTGGATCTTGGTGAATTGAAGACGAAATTGGGGATGATTGAGGTGCATAGCAAAAGACTTGCCCTTCTATGCATTTTTATGACATTCTCAAAAAGGTGGAATGTGTTAGTTCTGTTTATTTCTGGAGAGGTGAAGATAGTTGAGCAAAGTGTTGGGATTCATTGAGATGCATGAGGCAAAAGGATAGCTTTCCGTGCCCTCATCTCACAAAGCAGTTGTTGACTCGTCCTTTAGAGTCCTGGGCTTGATGGCTTAGTTTGACACCAGTGTGGCTCCTGTTCTCTGTTAGAGACCTGCCCAAGGCAGGACATCTTATTTACATGTCTCTTGTGATTAACCACGTTCAGAAGATTTATAAACCTGACAGCAGTGGATACAAAATGCTGATTTTCCTGGTGCTAAAGGCTCGCTGGAACTGGTCGTGCCTTCCTGGAGCCTGAATTGGCTCAGTGCTTCCTAAATGCCCTTTTGCTCCGAGTTCGCTGTTGTGTGGGCAGCGCTGCCAAGGTCTGGGGTGGAAGAGGGCTGGGACTCAGCCCAGCTGGAATGTGAACTTTGGGCACCAGACTTTTTTCCAAGTGCATTCAATTTGCGACTGATTAGCTAATCTTTCAGTCATGTACCATAGCTCCTTCTCCGTCTTTCAAAAAAAGTGGAACAATTGCTAACTTTTTGGCCATTGCAGTAGTTGGAATAATTACAGTCTTTTGGGAATAGCTGATTTGGTAATCATATTTTGGTACTACTGGATGTTACTCTCATTTTCTAATTGAACTGAAAAACCTTTCCTTCTGTCCTGATAGAAGATGCAATGAAAAATCTCCAGCAGCAGCTGAAAAACCGAGAGGTAAAAATTGAAATTAATTTGACAGCAACTTCCATGGGTGTGGAAAAGTGATCCACTCTATAGCTGGTCGTGGCTTCTGAGAACCTGTGCTTTGAAAAGCTCCTGTCTTTCTATTCTCTTTTTTTTCCCCCCCTTTCTCTTCTCTTTTTTCCACCTCTCGTCTTTTACTTTTCCTTCCCATCTGTCTTTACTTACTTTTTTCTTTTTTTGTTATTTTTCCTTTTGTTCTTTTCTGTATTTGTTCTTTTTTTTATTGTCTGTTTTTCTATCTTGTTTTTTTTGTTTGGTTTTTTTTCCTTTTATTTTGTTTTCCCTGTGCAGGTGGGTGTGGTTCAGAGGAAATTCCCACTTTTGTTTAGGGAGGTAGAAGACAGGGGTTCAAGTTTTGCCAGCCTTGGGCAAGCTTTGTCCTCCTGTCTGCTTTATACTGTGGGATTTACATGGCACCTTGCACAGGTAATCCGCACCCACAAAATGTATCGTGGAGGGAGCTGGAGTGCACCAGAGTCTCCCTTGAGCCTTCCAGCTGCTACACAATTTTGTGATGTGCTACCTGGGTTCTTTTTCATGGCCCAGAAGGATAGGACAGTGACAAAGTGTGTGCAAGGAATGTGAATACTCACAGTTTCTTCCACAGGGAAGTGGGTGGAGTTCCTGTATAACTGCTGTGTGACTTTTTTCATCTCCTGTGAGTCCTGTGGTTTGATGTGGGATATACACGGTGTTAGTTCCTTCCCTCCCTCTGAAGTCTAGCCTGGTGATCTGAACTTGTGATATCTTTCATCCATGGGATGCTCTTTCTTCTTTTTGTTTTGACATTGATGATACTTTTAAAAAAAATTAATTTTTTTTTTTTTTGGCTTTACCTGAGATGTATCCTACTGCTGCCAGAAATTTAATTTGATTCATTATTCTGGAGTCCTTAGGCTAGGTAAAAACCCAAGGGGAAATCTCATGTGAATGAAAAAAACACAACCCCAAAGATATTAAAAAGGATAATGTAGTTATGAGGGGGTGTGGGAAACAGACAAGAATTTTAATATTTGTCTCCTGAACTCCTAAATGTTCTCACCTTATCATAAGAAAGCTTGAAGCTTCTAGCACTTACTAAGATCACACATAAAATGACTGTCAGGCCGAGACAAGAGTCAAAATGCTTTTTAGCTCCTGCAGCTGGACCACTCCCAATGAAACCATTTGTGGTGTTTTACAATGGTGCTGAGTCTGGCCAACTCCACCACTGACAGGTACAGGAATGGCATCGTTGAACAGATCTGTGGTAGAATTTAGCATGAGATGGTCTTGTTCTGACACTCAGAGAAATGGACTCCACATTACACTTTAAAGCTCTGCCTTCTGCTTTCAGCCTTGCTCTTGAATGTTTGCAGAGCTCTGTCCCATCAGGAGCCTGGTAGATAGACCAGCTTGTGAACTGCTTCAGCCAGACACAGTCAGTTTTGCACCACAAAGATGATGCATTTGCAAACAGTAGAAGCCCCCCCAGTTTTAAGAATTAATGGTGGCAGCATTGGCATCACCACAGTATTGCTTCTGGTGCCAGGCTGGCCTCACTGATGCTGAGTAGGACTTTTGTTACAGCACTCACTGTAGAAAGTTTCATTGTATTGTCAGACTTTGTTCTGCAAATAAAATATCGTTATGTACTTTTTTTTTCCTTCATATTTTTAAGTCACTAATGCAATTGCCATGTATCCTTACTCCCTTCCCCAGACATCAGGAACACAAATCATATTTGTGTGTTGATGCTATCAGGACTGTCTGTAGTGTACATTGTATAGTCATCATTTGTGGCTTCTCCTACTTCATAGCAGCAGAAATAGCAGAAGAGAAGTATATTTCAAAGCATCCTCAATCCTGCCCTTATTTTGTTTATAATTCCTTTACCTAGACTGCTTCTCTTGCAGTTTGAGTGATGAGTTTCCAGGTGAAATATTAAACTGCCTTTTCTTTTCATGAAAAGTTTTACACATCCATGTAATACCCATCAAATTTTTTACTGTGAATTGGGTCTTTGTGGTACTGCTGTGCTTGGCTATCATCCTCTCTTTTCCTGGGAAACCTTGCTTCTGGGAGGTTGAGTTTTGGGAATTAAAGCTGCTCTACAAATTTAACGTGCACCTTCCACTAGTATCAGAGTGCATCTTTGCAGACAGTAAACAAAGGACTGTGCTGATGCAACAGAGAGGGAATAGAAATAAAGAAAGGTTTGTGTTTTTCTCTTTTCCCCCAGACATTAGAAATCAATCTCTCAAAGCAGCAACTTACGCAAACTGTTTATTCTTCAAATATGTTTGCAGCTTGTATAAGACATTCTGTCTCACTTCATAGTTAAAAGAAAAGGCTGTGACATTGCTTACAAGAATCTGTCATAAAACGTTGCTGATGCAAACAGTTCCCTGGCTGTATTTTCCCTTCCAGAAAAAGCCATGGCTCCTTCCCTAAATTCTCTGCTCTCGACTAAATGCTACAAGCACTGATCTCTGTGTCCCTCTGACTCTGAAAACTGAATTCTTAGAGCTAGCAATGCGGTAAGGGACTACTCAAATCAGTATTTCTAAAAAGAGTAGTTTGCTGGCCAGCCTGCAGATGACAGAGCTACTCAGACATGCTTGCTGAGTGATGAACTCTTTCCATTTGCTGTAAGGTACCCAACACCAACTTTGTGTGTGTATTCTTGCTTAACATGCGGGTATTTATGCACAGAGTTGCACAACCAGGATGACCAAGGGATATGTTATTAATGAAGATGTTTCCCTCTGAATGGGATCTCTTTTTTTTCCAGCCAGGTGGTGACTAGTAATCTCATAGAGGAAAGGAGGAAATGCTCTGTGGTTCTAAGGAAAGAAGATGCTCTGCAGCATGGTGGGAGAATGTGTAATTACAATGTCAGTCTCACTCATGCTAAAAGCTAAATGCAGTCTCTAAAACTGTAGTTTTCTAGTGTGGGAACTTTCTGGGTCTTAAGGCCAGGAAGGACTATCGAGCTTATTTAATGGTACTCACTGAACAATTTTTCTGTTCAGATGGCATGGAATAAAAAAAAAAAGTTTAAATGCAGAATTGTACAATATTTTTCAGTTGAAAAAACAATCTGCAGTGATCTATGAACTGAAGGTGAACTGAAACAATACTTTTTTTCCTCTCTGCTTTTAGTAAGACAGGATTATAACACTCTGTGATGGAACATATTTGGAGTATTTCTCTATTTAAGTTGGTGGCATCTACTTAAAACATAACACAGATGGACATGTTAGTTGTGAAAGGGTTCTGACATCATGCCTGGATTTCGTACTGGGTAATTATGTTCTTGCCTTTTTAGTTGATATTGAATATGGCTTTTTTCTTTTCTTTTTTTCTCCATTTCTATTCTGGACTTTTTAGCAGTACACCACCAAATAGCTGCTGTGCATATGTGGGTTTACTGTCATATCTGAGAAACTTGCAAGGCTGCTGACAAGCCAGAAAAATGAGGGAAATGAGTTTAGGCTTGTGTCTTCTTCATGATGTCGGTGTCCTGGAGCAAACGTCACTTCCTTGCTATGACAGATATACTGATAATTTTTGAAAGCTACAAAACCAGAGATGGAAGGGTTGAAGGATACTTCCAGAGGTCAGCTATGCCATCCTGCTGCACCAAGACCAAGTCAGCCCAAACCATTTGTGGCAGGTACTAATCACAGATCCATCTGAAAAAAACCTTCATTTGTATATATGCTCTCGGGGGTCACAAAAGTATTAATGTGTTTTCTCATTTGTTTGTTTTGTTGGTGGGGTTTTTTTGCCTTTTTTTTTTTAAGCAAACAAACAAGCGCAGCCAGGGGTAGGAGCAGATAGTACAGAGGAGCTGTCCATGACTAGAGTTTT
>JAYRBT010000181.1:10587891-10646986 GCA_036023395.1 Myiotriccus ornatus
TCCATCTGAAAAAAACCTTCATTTGTATATATGCTCTCGGGGGTCACAAAAGTATTAATGTGTTTTCTCATTTGTTTTTTTAAGCAAACAAACAAGCGCAGCCAGGGGTAGGAGCAGATAGTACAGAGGAGCTGTCCATGACTAGAGTTTTCTGGCTGAAACTGGTGCTTAGTTTCCTTGTTTCACCTGCCTTTAGTTCCCACCCCACCCAAAGTCTGCCTTCTCTGTTGTCCCAACAGTACATTTGAATGACATCTGGCAAAGCTGGGTCTCATCCCTGGGTGAGGCCTTCCTGAAAGCGCTGCAGTACAAGCAATAAGCTTGAAGGTTACGTGTCCTTTCACTGGTGGCTTCCCTTTTGGTGCCCAGTCCTTCTCAGCTGTTGGGATGGTTGTACTTAGGTAACTCTTAGCACTCCAGGACTGCTTCAGGAACTCTTAAAAGTGTATGCATTTTGCAGCTGTGGTCGAAATGACTGTGAAAAAAATACTTAAGAGGAAGTATTTCCTGCAAATATTTTCACCTCTCATTAGAGAAAGTTAAGGAGACTGCAATTTTGTTTTTGCTTGTTTGTTTTCCTTCTTCCCTAATGTAGGTAATGAGTATCTGGCTGTGTCATGACACTGAAGGTTTGTCCAAGTAATGATGTTTAGGAAAGGTAACACTGGATGGATTAGTTAAACCACAATACAGAGCCCACTATACAGAAATTATAGTCCACTGGTGAAACCACCTTACTTGTCTATTTTAGATGTAAATGGACCAAGTTAATTTAATTCACTTCCAGAGGGAATGCAAACTAAATAAAGTCATGCTTGTTAAGAGAAGTGTTCTCACAGGTTTAAATAATTTTCTTCAATTTATTTTGATGAACTTTTCTGAACAGACCGATCTTTACTGCAATATCTCCAGGGTAAGACTGTAACTTATGTAAGTCAGGAGTACTTTTTATTAACTTAGTGTATTGCCCTTATATGCAGTTTTCTGTTAGAATAAATAGTGCCACCCTCTGTGCTATGTTCTGTCCCCCTTGGCAGGGGCTGGGGCCAGTTGTGATAGGAACAGAATCAAGAGAGCTTATCTGTGATGTTTAGCCAGCCCTTGGCCCCATTTCCAAACTGCTTTTCAGGAGCCCTGGTCATGAGTGTCTCCTTGATGTGCCTGTTTCTGTACGAGGGGTGCTGCTCACAACTCATCCTTCACAGAGAAAAGATCTGCTGTCAGAGCATGACCTCTTGGCTGGGGCTGAGACTAACCTTTCCATTGCCGATTCCTTAGCAGCTGTGACTGGGACTGTACGTCTGGGATCCCAGGTTGTTAAACACTGAGGTGACAGGTGGTTCTCTTCCATGTCTTTCCAGGGAGAAGCTCCTTCAGTTTCTAGCAGCTCTCCTTCTGTTTATTCCATTTGCAATACTCCATACGCCATTGAGCCGGTGCCTCGCTGCAGCATGAGCGTATCTTCTGCATGTCAGACTTCATGGGGAGATGCTGTGACAGCTCCCTGCCTGCCAAACCTCCTGCTGAAGGTTATTGGAGAAATATTGTGCTCCCTTCAAATGGGTGGCATTGTAACATTGGCTTGCTGGTGGAAACGGCATTTGGGTCCGAGCTGAGTGAAAGTGTTGATTTTTCTTTCAGTAAAGGGGAAAAAAATCCATGAAGAGTGCCTTCTGCACAAACAGTAGCCTTAGGCAGAGATATGCAGTTTCCTGGGCTGAGTTAACTAACTTCTGAATCTTAATGGCCATGATAGCTCCTCCTGCTGCTTTTCCTTGTCCAGCTAGATTTGAAAGGAATCTTACCTGTGTTCAAACCATACCCTAAACCATTGTTGCTTTGTCTGTTTTCTATTTAGCACCACAAGAAATGAGTTGGAATCTAAATGCTTTCTGCCTATCACTAAAAATACCTTTTTCCCTCTGGCTGCTTGCAAAATGCCTTTAACTGCCCTCAGGGCTTTTCTATATGAAGGGACAGCTGGTGTAGAACAATAGTGACTGATTTACGCTGATCAATCCTCACATTACTGAAAGGCATCTGTCTTGTAATAGGCACCCTGCAGTGCATAAGAGATGTTGGTGGAAGATGTGTCTGCAGTGTCTCCTCTCTCCCCAGCCTTATTCCTCTGTAGGTTCGGGGTGGGGGGGGGGGGAAGGAAGAAGTACTGTAAAAACAAGCAAAAAATAGTGAGAGGTGCATTTTCCTTTTCTTCCCTTAAGTGGTAATGGAACATTGTGGCTCTGGTTTTCCAGAGCTTTGGCTGTGTGTGCTTTACAGCATTTCCTGCCAAAAAGTCAAGCTTGGGAACTGAACTGTTTTTTGCAGCCCAACTCAAGCAAAGTTAGTTTAGTCCATACATTTGGACCAAGATAGTCTGGGAGGCACACATGCACACCTGAGCGGGCAGCTCAGAGGGGTGGGTAACATCCAGTGAGAAAAAAGTGTCAAGGAGCTTGGAGCAAATGCAGCTGGAGGATGTTAAGGACATGTTAACATCCTGATAGGGACATATGCTGCTCTCAGACTTTGCTGGAGGGAAGGGCATAAACCCCTTTTTTGTGGAATCACAGAATGATTGGGTCAGAAGGGACCTTAAAGATCATCTAGTTCCAACACCCCTGCTGTGGACAGGGATGCCTTCCACTAGACCAGATTACTCAGAGCCCCATCCATCCTGGCCTTGAACACTTCCAGGGATGGGGCATCCACAACTTCTATGGGCAACCTGTTTCACTGTCTCACCATTCTATTTTTCCAGGAAACAAAACAGGAGAGAGGATGGCCAAGCATGATCTTTCCACCTGCTGCAGCCCACCCTTCCTCTGCCTTTTCCTTGCTTTCACCTCTTCAGTGATGTAAACAGCCGCAGGAGAAGGTCCCAGGCAGTGCAGTTCTGTGCTCCTGCCACTGGTCTTTATTTTTCTGGTGCACTTTATCTGTGCAGGTAACTAGGATGAGCCCTGGCAGCCATCAGCTTTCACTGACAGCTGTCAAATAGTGTTGCTTACTGACAAAAGAAAAGACAGTCGCATAAGGTGGCTGCAGGTTAAATCTCCATTGCCCTGTGCTCCACAGTGACAGCAGGGATCAGGTTATTTCAGTGGCTGTTACTTTCTCTTGCCTTGGTAAGAAGCTCCGAACTTTGTTAATGTTTTGAATGTCTCTGACAGTTTGGTTAGAGTTTCCTTTTTGGTCTTTAAATAAACTGCAGTGGATAACTTTATAAAAAACAATACTGCACTGATTCCCTCCATTTTTCTTTGGTGCAAGTGGAATGTGTGGTGAGAGCATGATCCAACAAGTGTTACTTTGGAACTCACCTATTGCATGGGATTCAAGTAGTGCCCATTCCCTTGCACTTCATGTGAGGGCAATTAGCGCACGTGCATGGCAATTAGTGCTGCAAATGAAGTCGACACGGGTGTATTCTGCCTCTTTAATGGCTTGCTTTCCTCCTCTGCCAAAAGAGCAACCAAAGCAGTCTCAAAGGAACCTGCTGCCTTCTGATATTTAATTTGCTTCAGGCTTACCTTGGCATCCTGCCTCTTTCTTCTGCTGCCTGGCCTGGCCCACCTGCCTGTTCTCTACCAGTGCTGCAAGGGAAACAATACCTATTTCTAGAAAATCAGGCCATGACTTGCCCAATGTGCTGCACTTGGGCCTTGCAGACATCCAGCATCATCTCTCCATGACGTGCTTTGTCACTCCTGGTTCTTGACCTCCTTTCAGCAGAACATTGGGGTGGTTTCTGATGAGCTGCCCTACAGGTGTCCTCACCTGGCAAAGGAACATGCTGGTGGAAAACTGCAGAGCAATTGTCCTGTTATCCATCTTCTTGAACTAGATATCACAGTGATGGGGGCTTTAAAATAGCTGTGATATGCAGTGTTTATTTGTGACCAGCGATGACTCTGGAGTGTGTATATGCTGGAGTATAATGGTGTGTCTATAAACTCCATATATGTGGAGTATGATTCTTAATCAAAACGTTAACTGTTCCAAAAGATTTTTTAAATGAGACTGAATGGGAAAGGTCTGGCAAAAAACTTCCAGCAGAATACTCAGTGATGACAGGAAAAGTAAGGGATTAAAGTACTAGGAGAGACCTACAAGTCACTGGCAGTAGGAGGAGGGCATGGAAGGGTAGGTGGGCCATGTTAAATCGATAATGAAATTTTGGTGCAGGCCTCCTTCTATTGCCTTCTTCATTGTAGCAGAGCACCTTGCACCGTAGATCACCCATCTAGGTTTGTTTGACAAGTTGTATTTTTACAGTGTCTTTTAATAGGAGGCTGGTAGTTTATGGTTTATATTTTTGAGATGTAAGCTGGATTTTTCCCACCAGAAGCCGGGCAGGAATGCTCTGGATGGGAGTATGGAGTAACCAGCTTTACTCTGAGTGGATGCTGTAGGCCAGAAAAAGTTCAGCCTTAGTCTCTGTAAAATTCTTAGAGAACTCTTCCACTGGGGATGACACACTGGGTTAATGGTGTTACTTTGGGAGCCTTTTTTACGCACCAGTGATTACTGAGACAGTTCAAATGTGGGTCAATTTTTCTTTCTTTTTAAGTAGAGTTTGCTCAGACATGCAAGCTGTTGCTTTCTAGAAAATGTGGGTCAAGTGCTGTTTTGCCGAGGAAATCAGGAGGTTATTTACTTAGCTGGCATTAATACTAAAGTGCTTCCTAACTTTCTTGTGCTGAGATCTTATGCTCTTATGCTGATGTTTCTGTAATAGAAGTGTGCACTGAGCCGTGACTTTGTGTCATCAGGACCACTGGCTTGTGTGATTTACAGAGGTGGATGGAGTTCACCAGGGGCGTGCGAGCTCCATCACTGTGGCTGCCTTCAAACCCAGCTTCAAACTCCATGAAAAGCAGCTGCCACAGGAGTGCTTGGTGACTTTCGAGAGGAGCAGGGACAGACAAACAGAAACTGTGTGTGGACAGGACTGCATATCCCTGCTCATGAAGTAATGAACATATGGAACGGACTGTGGTTGAGGAGGTCTTGGGGGGTAGAATATTAACTGTAGTGAAAACAATCCCGGAGGAGCACATCTGTCCATGCTGGCACTTTGCACATGTGTCATCATGGAATTTTCAAAGAAGGCCCTAAACAAAACATTTTTATGGAAGAACAAAACAGCATTGTCAGCAGAGTCCGAGGAAGCTGTGCAGGCACCTCTTTCCGTAACCGTGCTCTGAACAGGTTTGAGTTCTGGGGCTGTCCTGGGGCTATTGCCTGCACAGCTGCATGTTGGCATCTGCCTTGGAGGGTTTTATGGTAATGTGGTACAGAAGATGGTGGCTGAGCTTTGTTTTAACTTAACTACTTTTTAAAAATCAACTTTCCACCCCTGCCCCAGGCTAGCATAACTTGTCCTGAGTGAACAGTGTATGGAATGGTGAGATTTTTTTCAACCAGCTGTGTTCATGAGCACTCCCTTGCTTTGAGTCTGGGAGGCTGTGTTCTAGCCCTCTTCACTCATCGTGTGTCTCATCCAAGGTTTTTTGATCAGCCCCAGTAGCCAGCAGAATCCCTCTCCATGCTGAGCTGTTTGAGGAGTGTGACGAAGACAGTGGATGAGCATGCATGGAGTTTGTGTGTCTTGATCATGGTAGGGTCATGGTGCCAGAATGCAGTGGGGTTTGGTGTGTTGTGCAGCATTTCAGAGTTGCCACAATGAACCTATGGGACAACTGGCTTGATCCATCTACCTACCAGGACAAAAGGAATGGTTATATCTTCCCAAGGTCCTTGGCTTTCCAGCTTCATGAGGGAGGAAAGGTCTGAGGAAGGAGTAAAAGCTTTTTCCTACATCTTCTTGAATTTGTTAAATTTTGAAACAAAGTTTCCAAAGCCACTCTTTCCAGTAGTGCCTGAGTTCTTAACATGGGACTCCTCTGGCATCTGAAAGCTCCCATGGGGGTCTTGTGAATTTAGACATCTAAATTCTCTCTGAAGAGAGTTTTTCATTGACTAAACAGTGTGACTGCCTCCTCTTGCCTCTAGCCACTTCTACAGAGTAAGTAGTAATCTTGTGGGCTTCTGTATTTCCTACTGTTCCGTCCAACTCCTGAATGTAGGTGCACTTGAACAGGCATGAGCTTCCTGATCACTCCTGCATACCTGCATGCTGGTTACCAATGTGATCCACGGTGGAAATTGGTGTGGCAGAGCAGAAAAGGTTCTCCCAGTGCCTTTGACTAAACTCTGAACAGCAGACTTCTGCTAGAACTTAAAGAAAATGCAGTAGACTCAGAGGCTTGGTGTCTGGTTTTGTTGTGTGGCCTGTGCTGTGCAGGTGAAAGGGAGCACTTAGAGGTGCTAATGGCTGGCCAACAGCTTCCTTGCTGAGTTCTGTGCTTGCAGTCCTGCCTGTTTTCCTCTGTTCTCCACCCCCTTCTGTGCTATCCGTGGAGAGAAGGCAGTGGCAGCTCACTGTTGAGAAGTGAGATATATGGGATGGTGGAATGAGGTCTGTGGAACTCTGGGAGGGGTCCAACTGAAAATGGGATGCGTAGGAGAGTGTGTGTACGGAGGCACTAAGCACCATGCGTGAGGTGGAGGAGGCTTGTGGGCCTGTATGGAGATGGTAAGGGCAGCAGACTGAGAGAAACCAGGACAATCAGTAGAATGGTACATGGAGCTGAGGAGAGGCAGCTGTGAGATGTCACTTGGAGTTCTTTTCAGAATAAACTTGTCTCTATTCTTTTGAAAGCAAGGACCAGTGTTGTAATATGGACCAGATCAACCAATTCTTTAATTTTCTTCTCTCCCTCGAACAAAGGAAAACATTACAAAGAAGTTGCAATTAAAATGAATTGTGAAGAGTTATCTTGTGCCTGCTGAGAAAAATCTCATGAGCTGGCTGAATTAGCAGTCTGATAGTGTGCTGTGTGGGATGCAGGGAACCACAGAGCCTTGGCTGTGTCACCAGAATGGGCCAGGTATGCCCAAGACCTGCTGCTGCCTTGGAGGGGGGCTGTGGGTATGTGGCAACAGGCTGAGTGTGTAATAATTGCTCAAAATTGTCTGAAGTAGTTTTCAAAGAAAAGGGTGAAGGGAGGAGAGGACAAGGGGCTGGATGGAAGAAACAAACAGAGACTGGTACTCTGACGATGAGACTCAGAACGTTGTGCCATGAATCTTACACTGGGACTAATAACAGTTACAGAAGTTTCCTGGCATGCACATGCTTGTTTTTTTTTCACGTGTGATTTCTCCATAACAAACATCTCTCAGCTGGGACTGACAATGGAAAAATTGTAGGAAACTTTCACTAAACAACTTGGTGGCAGGGCTACCTCCTGTTTTGAGCTTTTCTGTTTTAAAGGAACCATCTGCTGTATAACTATAAACACAGCAGACCACTAGCAAGCCTAATCATCCAAGGGTCAGTATCCATCTAATGCAATCTGCTGGCAGGCTCCCGTGCCCTGTCTTTGTGTTGCTGCCACCACCTCTTCTTCCAGGCTTCAAGCCTCTGGAATTGGGCAAAGTTAACTTTGTGGATCAGAAGCTTCTCATAGTGTGGTTACAGTGCCCTCCTGCACGTGCCAAATTACTGTGAGTAGGTAGACCCATAAATATGTGAAGCTGGTGTGTCACTTCAGCTGCAATCACGCTGGATGTTAGTGAGGCTCTGTGAGTGACTCAGGCTCAACAACTAGCAGGTGTATTTCAGTTTCTCCTCGCAGGATGTTTTACAATGTCTGCTTCTGTCAGTAAACTTTCAGCTGGCAAAGCAGAGCACTCTGCAGAATCCTTTTCCCTCTTCAATGCCTTGCCCAGTGGCATCAGTCAGCAATTATGTCAAAAGTGTTACTTGGGGGGGATTGGGTCTTGTGTTAAAGCAAATCCTGACTGTGGTGTCTTGTGGCTTTGCAAAGGGTAGGCTTCACACAGCTTTCTTCTCGTGCTTTTATTGTAGTCGTGTTTTACCTATTGAGGCTTCTTCTAGAAGGAAGAGGTGGAGGCTGCCAGGGCTAGATGAAGGGAAAGCAAGAGATGCTGAGGATGAAGGAGTGTCAACTGAATTCGTTGAGATAGGGAACTCTGAGGGGGTATGTTGGAGGAATTATTGGTAGGGAATGCGCTGTACCAGATGAGATTCTTCCTCAACAGAAGGTTCATCTTCTGGCCTGGTTTAATGCACACTGTGCACCTCCCTAGCCTGGCACAGCCACCAAAAGAAGCATTTGCTGTGGCAATACAAGCATTTTTGAGGCATGTGGAGACCAAAATCTGGGAACTGACTGGGTTTGAAATTACCTGCAGAAGGGGGAGAAGGACAGTTTTAGATGATACAGGGGAGGGCAGGAGCATAACATGCTTTTTAGTGCTAGTACATGTGAAATTGTGTATGGTTTCAACAGGAGTGAAACTGGCCAGAGCACTCCTCTTGAGGTGGTTATGTATGGTTTAATGCATCTTAATGGCTGGGATCTGACCTGGACTGCATCAGAATAAAAGAGGAGAAGGCAGTTAACACTTCCACTGTTAAAAGACAGGCCAGATCATAGGGCTTGAGAAGACCCAGGTCCTGATGCTTGCCTTTATTATAAGTTGTGGTCTCTAGCAGCTCAGTTTATCAGTCTCATCTTTGTTAAACTGATGAGGAAATTAATGCATGTTTATAGAGACCACGCCACAAGTGATATGAGGAGCAGCTAGTTAATGTTTAGCAAAGATCTCCTGAAGATGAGGAGTGGTATAGAAGTGCTGTTCTGACTGTACCAAGATTACTCTTGAAAGAAAAATGCTGTTTTAAAGAATGCTTTTGTTCCTTTAATCATTGCCCTTGCAGTGATCTTAAATTATATATATCCATATATTCACTGATTGGCCAGCTAATGGCTTATATAGTTGCAAAAGCAGAGGTGTATATCCCTACAACCTAGAGGGAGATGTATGTCAAGTGAATGAAGCCAGAAGAGGGCCAAGCTCAGAAACACGCAGAGCAAAGTGACTCAGATGGCAGAATGCCCCAAAGGAAGCTTTCAACAAGGGTGATTCATTAGCAGTCAAACAGTCCTTTTTCTTTTCCTGCCCTGCTATATTTACATTTTGAAATGTGTGCACATCTCATGGAAATGACCTTCCTAGCTAAAGTGTTGCTCTAAGTGGAAGAAGGGAAGATTTTGTGCTCTATGTTTGATGGGCTGTGAGGCTTGGACTACAAACAAAACTTTCTTTAGTAAGATATTTGCATTTAGTCTATAAGGTGTTGCTAAAATCTTGTGCTAATAGCACAATAGTGGTTTGGGCTGCAGTTTCATCCTGTCTAAGGAGGACACCCAAATTCCAGGCCTGGATCAGTGCAAACAGGAGAGACCTTGAATTTTTCAGATAACCCACACACACACTGGCTTTTTCGGAGTGTGCTGAAGCATCATTATACCTGTGAGTCCTTTTGCATCAAGAAATCTCAGTGAAACCAGGGAAAATGTCCCACCAGAGGGATGTGCACAGTCATGTGAGCCATGTGAACCACTGAGATGCACTCTCCAGTCCTGCAGAAGCGTGTCTGTCCAGTAGCATCACAAGTGAGCGTGATTTCTGCCGGCGCTCGCAGCGGTATGCTGTGTCATGATTGCAAGGCTCATGCTGTTAATGTGTGAATACGATGAGGTTTCCTGCATCAGTGTTGTGCTGGCAACAGCCACCAGCTCCTGAATCAGTGAAACCCAGGCACGATGTGGGCAGACTGGTAGCTGTGATTTACAGGGCTCTGTTGGATTAGAAAGCCTGTTGTCTATCAACACATTGTCCAGGCAGCACAATAGGGCAAGGTAAGCACTGGAAAAGCAAGGTCAAAGAGCTGACAATACCATATTGTATTGCGTGACCCTGAGCAATTGGTTTACATGCCTTGCTTCTGCTATTCTGAGTGAAACCAGAATAATGCTTGCTTTTAGAAAAAATGCTTTATGGTCTGTGGGTGGAAAGCATTCATCTGACTGTATTTCTCTTGTAGAAAGAGTTAGTCTCCATTTCCATAGTTTCCCCTGTTCCCAGACCTGGTTTTTGGGGAGATCAGATGCACTGGTTCCTTTTGAAGATGGAAATCTCTTTGTAGGTGTTCTGTATTTCATTCATCGCGATCCATCTGGAAATGCATTTTAGAACAATCCGTTTTGTTTGTGGCTTTGGCTGGATTTGCATTCTCCAAATAGCAGTGTGGTTTGGGCTTAGTATGGGATGTATGGCCTCTTTGGCTTCATTTCAGCACAGGTTGGGAAGAGCTTCTCTTTAGGTTTTTAAGGCACTAGCAAAACACTAGATATGTAGAAGCAGAAGCTGACTGAGTGCTTAGTTACAAACACCCTGTGTGATATAATTTGGTGGTCTCAGGCAGCCAGAAAAAAAAAAAAAAAAAAAAAAAAGGCAGCGCGCTTTTATTGTGGAGCATCCCAGCAGATAAAAACGATTTGTAGTGCAGGATCAGTTACTGATTCAGGTTGCTCCTTGAAGTGGTCTCCTGTTCTGTATTGGTACAGTGTATTGTCAGCTTTCATGGCATTGTTTTCTTGCTCTTGCTAGTCCATGACCTTTCTCCAAATTCATAACCTGTGGCCCAGTCTGCCAGTCTATATGGAAATGGCACGTGTACCTGCCAGGTGAGCCAGCATCTTGTCTTTCTAGGCAACGTGGTGCCTAGAAGAATTGCAAGAATTCAAGCCTGTTAAGCCACAAACCTTCTTAGTTTTGTGTTTTTTTTGCTCTTCAGTGGGACAGGACCAGATATTATAATTATCCTCTCCCCCTACCTCCCAGCTAGCTTTCTGTTGAGCGTCTGCATTTTTAGATTCCGTCTGTCTGCGGTCCAGCCCCAAGACAGTTAATTTTAATAAATAAATAATGATAAAAATAGTCTCTGAGGACTTGGCAAGGCAGCAGACCAGGGAATCTGGGCAAGTCGCCAGCAGCTCTTCCACTTGAAATCTAAAGTTAATTCAGGCTGTGGCGCTCACATCGGTCTGTTCAGATTATTTTTTTGAAAAGTGTCTTTCCCTTCCCCACCTCAGATGGTACATGGTGCCTGCTGTCCTCTGGTGTGGGCTCTGGGGCTTTGGTGGGAACATGGGGACTCTCAGCCCAGCAGCGGGGGGGAATGCGCAGTTGGAGGCAAAACACAGTCAGTGCTCCCCTGAATGAAGACTGCGGCATCAACTCTGGCAAAACTTTTTTTTAAGTGCCAAAACTGCAGAAAAACTTCAGCTGGAGCAAATGGGTCGGCCACAGGATACGAGGAAGGAGGATGAAACCAGCTGCTCTGAGTTCTGGCACTCGCAGTGCCAACCGCTCTGTTTGTTCAGTCTGCTCTGATTTTTCAGCCAGTGCTACATGGGCTCCGTTTTAATCCCTGGGGTGACTTGATCATTGTGTGATGTCCCACACCAATCTCCCACTTCTGTCTTAGGGTGGGAGCTGTCACACCTCGTGCCTTTATATTCCCATTTCCTATCATACTATATATTTACAGCATATGATGCCAGGACCTGAAAGAAATCCATCTGAAGGCAGACAGTTAGCTCTATCAAGAGTGTCTGGGAAATTGTGTATCCAAGAAAGTGCATGCCCTCTGGTGAGAAACAGCCTGCCAGCACGTGGGAAAGTTTAGAGTAAGAGTTGAGATTTCCCCCTTTTAGGAGAAGTGGAGGGGCTTGGAAGAGCAAAGCTGTCTGGACATACCTGCACACAATGACGGGCATGGTTCCTGCAGCATCACGCCTACAACAGAGAAGTCAAAAGTACAAATGCAAACCTGGGCCTTTTCAGCCAACCCTGCCAGAAACACTCCCCAAACCAGCCCTGCTCAGCTCAAGTTGTTTGAGAGCTATTTTAAACCCACCAAAAGGTTCAGACTTGCTTCTCTGTAGGAATGTTCTTGAATGACTGTTCACAGTAGGAATTGGTGGCAACCAGGTTTAACTCTAGCTCCCACGGGCTTTAAAAATTCTCAGTGTGGGATAATCAGACATCCCCAGGTAGGCACACACCTGCTGCACTGGTGTGGGCACGGAAATTCCAGAGGAGGCTGGTTTGGGGCATGGTGCGTTTGTTCCACTGACAAGGCTGGGCATGGTATCTCTCTTTTTTCCCCTTTGCTTTATTGTCTGTGTTAATAACATTTGGCCTAGAGAACTGGCAAGGTAGCAAAGATAAATGCACTTTTCAGATTTCCTATCGTGCAAGCCAGTCCCTGGGGATGTGTCTGCTGGTAGTCCCAGCTGGAGCTGGGAGCGTAAAATAAAGCTGTTCACAGTTGGGTGGTGGTTGGCCAGCAGACCTACCTAAGGTACTTCTGCCCCCAACACCAGGGACAGTCTCGGGTGATATACCTGAGAGAGAGGAAATCCCTTTGGATATGTGAGATGTCTGTTCTATTTCAGGCCATCCAGGGATGCACATTGTTTCTGAAGGAAACAGGGTTGTAAATCAGGAGCCACCATAACACCAACCCACTTGTCCAGGGCTCTGGCTGCAGGAATGCAGGATGCAGGCTTGCATGGTTGTGATGGGTCAAAGGACCTGTAGAGGAGGGACACTGAGAACATCCAAGGGAGATTGTGGGTCAGCACAGACTAGGATTATGGTTCTCTTTATTTGTAGGTTTGGGATTTTTTCCCCTAATCATGCATTAGGAAACCCATTATGCTCACTTTTATTGGTCTATCCACTGTTTTTTCTAAAAGCCTGCCAATCCGTGGAGGAGGCTAAAGTGAATTCTGGGTGAAACTTTGGTGCTCAGTCTATCCAAGGCAAATGAATCACCCCAAAGGAGCTTTAAAGAATCAGCAATCTAAGACATGCTTGGGGAGAAGCTAGTAAACAAAAGGCTTCTGGGGTGCCTGTACTGCCATCTACCAGATTTGTGGAGGGAATTTACTCTGGAAGGAGCAAACTAGCGCCGCTCCTGCTGCAGAGAAAATCAATGGCTTTAGCTGCATCCCTGGAGTCTCTCAGTTCTTGGGAACTCCATAACCTTTTGCCAGGTGACAAAAACCAAGAGTTAATTTTGAGCACTTTTTAAATGCTCTTCTAGAGGGAGAGTCCTCAGTTTCTGTTGCAAAGCTGAAGTGACAGGACAGGTCTCTCTCTTTTCCTCTGGCACCAGATGCACATTCTACCTCACTGAAAAAGTGAATCCAGTGTGGTATTGATGGGATGAGCAAATTGCAAGAGGCAAGCCCAGACAGCTCAGAGCTCTGAGTGGGTCTCATCTCAGGGAGTCCTTTTCCATGGTAAAAAATTCCTTCTTGGCCTGTAGCATTATTGGACTGATGTTTCTGATTTGTCATGGATACAAATTAAATTGAGTAACTCTGGTCATGACCTGTGATCCTGCATAACCTGGAAGGTAATGGATTTCCTTTGGTTCCCCAGAGATCATAGGGGAAATATGTAAATACAAATTCTCAGAAGACTTTTTGTAACTGTGTGCTGCAGCAGCTCACCTGATGTCAACCTGGACATAGGACAACCCTGCATTAAGACAGTTGGTTCATTTCAGTTAATTAATAGTTAAGTACTTGGGTCCTGCTGCAGTGACTGCTAACTTAATAGTTCATTGACTTTGGAGGGTCTGGGATAATGCTGATAATATCTACCTACAGCTTCTACTCCCTGCATAGCTGGAATGAAATGCTTTGTGTAGGTGTGGGAAGAAGGGCTGGGTGGATTTTTATACCCACAGGTATAAGGTAGTTATAGAAGTAGGAATCATAGGAGTAGTTTTGCTGATTCAGTGAAGTCTATCTAGTTTATAAGGGCTTTAAATATAAATACCCCTATGCCAGAAAAAGATGGAGAGCAGCTCCTGCCAGGTCAGCATGTGGGGTGGTAATTCTGAGATCAGCAGACTGTCAAGCTGAAGACAAAGCAAGCAAAATAATTACATCTTGGCAAAAAAGCCAAGTAATTAGGAAAGAAAGGCCATGGCTTAGCTGGCTGAGCATTCTTCCCCCTGCCATGTATCCCAGCCCTTTTTGATGGTGCTCCTTGGAGATTCCCACAGAACAGCCCCCACTTCAGTTATCTCTTTACCAGGAGACATTTGCAAGTAGACAAAAAGTGCAGCTTGTTCTGACTTCAGCTCCCTGTGCCTCAGGGGGGTACAGCCTGCAGCTCACATAAGTGATGGAGGGCCAGTTAGTCCCTGGGATAACCCTATCAAAACCAATGCCGTGCTCTGGGTTCCCTTGCTGTTTGAAGAGCAGTGGTGGTCAGCTACTTGAGCTGCCAGGTCAGGAAACAAACTTCAAAGCCTTTGGCAAAGGCTTTTTAACAACAACTAACAACTGTCTCCATTTCTGCTGGCAGATCCTGTGTTGTTTTCTTGATGAAGTTGCCACCACTTTCTCTGTTGATTCAGATAACTTTTTTCCTTTATTTCTCTGCTGTTTTTACCACCTCTCCATCAAAGAGACTGGTCCATTCTTTCAGCCTCTGTCTCTTTGTCAAGCCACTGCTGCATACAGAGAGAAGGGATTGTTTGTGCTGTGTACCATCACTATTTTTTTGTTGTTGTTGCTTCCAGTAGCTCTGAGTGCTTCTCTGTAGCCAGATCTTTTCGGTTAGTGGTCATCACTTCTGTTTCATCGTCAGTTTTCCCTGGTTCTGTCTTTCCTGTCTTCCTGATGCCTCTGACCACCATCCTTTTGCATTATTGGATTCACCTCTCCTGACTCTACTTACCTTCCAATCGTCCATAGGAGTAGGGAAGACACTGGAGATTTCATTCAAATAGTTGTGTTTTGCAGACCTTGAAGGAGAGCTGTGGCTTAAAATGAACAGGGATATGGGATAAGACTGTGGTTCTTGTGCTGACTGTCGCTAACCCTCTGATTTGTAGCGGGTGCATTGTTACTCAGGGATCCCTCTCTGTAAAATTAAGAAAATTGTGAGATCCTTTTCTTACTAGTAGTGACTCTTTTAACATTTGGGAGCACAGTGCATTTTATCCTACGGTACTCTGGCAGCAGTGCTAATGGTCCTGTTGAGCTTAGAAAAGCATGGTCTTGGAAGAACATAAAATATTGGCATCTTGTAAAAGGCAGCTAGAACCTAGAACCTAGCACTGGATTCCTAAGTTAATGATATTGTACGAGTGAAATAATCTCAGAGAGTTTCTGAGAATCTCTGAGGATGTGCTTGAAAGCTGCAATTAAAGCTGTTTACCTTTCATTTACTTGTTTAGCTTTTAAAAGTCATGTGAAACATGAAAGTGTATGTCTGGAGAGCCATACCTTTAGATACGGAGTGATGTTTGAATGTTTTAAAAATAAAGCAGCTTTTTAAAATCATGTTGAGGTAAACAAGAAAATGTTCCTGTAATCTGTTGCTGCTTTCTCTGTGTCAAACTTGCTGTTGTTTTGTGTTCAGCTTGGCTGCTTTTACTCCAAAATGTTTGCATTTTTGGCTCTCTGTTAAATATTTCCTTCTTCAATTCATCTGCCCATTGTGAAACAGGTTGGGAAGTCCATTCTCCGAAGGAGTATGCTGCACAATTTTTCTGCCTTGTGCCAATGCTCTTAATTAAATATTTGAGGTGGTGTTAGCTTTTCCAGAGAAATGAGATTCATTTTGGTAACCTAACCCTTGCTGCATGGGAATTTCCTAAAAGATTTTTTTGATAGCATGATCAATGTTTGGTGAAGATTACGTACCTTCCTTTCAGTCGATTTGCTTTGCAGAGAACGAGGAGGGAAATTGGGTGAAGCTCTTCTGTATGTGGCCATAACATTGACTGAGTTGCTTCCCCTCTTTTTACTTTATTTTCCATGTTTCCACTTTATTTTCCAATTTGTTTTCAGTGTTTGTAATCAAATAATAATATTGACTGACTGAGACACTGTTAATTTACCTTAGAGGGTAAATTAATTGAAAAGTATTCCCAGATCCTCTGATAAGTGGTGGAGTGACAGGTTTCTCTAGAATTTCTGAATGTCTTTTACCTTTAATTTCTTAACTGTTGGTGACTTACACCCAGTTATCATTCTACTGTCAGGTGTTTGTGTATCACCACCAACCACACCATTGCATCTGAGGGTCAGGAGGCTACAGTCCTCCAAAGCCATAATTGAGAACTAAATTTTAGCTGGCAGAACTTCACCACAAAGGGAAGTACCTACAATTCCTTCTGGTTTACAGGATGGCTTGTTCACTCTTAGCCTTCTGGGAGAAAGTTAATAAATAATGAGGTGTTTTGTAGAGGCTGTAGTATTCTGAGTCACTTTTCCCCCCTTCCCTATCTCCTGTGTTGAAAAATAAGAAATTTTGAATTAGATTTATCAATATTGTTGTGTGGCTCAGTGACCTTTCTTGCAGTGATAGAAACATACACCAGGAAATAAATAAAGACTAAGTTTGATCAGCCTACAATAAATGGATAGGAGTCCCTGGTATCAGTATAGTTTCTGGTGTATCAAATAAAATCATCAGACACCCAAATAAACCTTTCCTATTTGTAAAAAATCTGATCTAAACGTATTTGTATAGGATATAGGCAGATGTGATTCTCCTTATTAAAGTTACCTTGAAACTGATAAACTTTCATAAAGCCTTCCCCAGACAGGGCCTGTGTAGATGCTGTGTGACAGCTCTCACACTCCTAAGCCAGCACATCTTGGATGGGCTGAGGAGCTAAACATCCGTGGAGCTATTGCAGACTTACACACATGCATCATGCAAATGTGGTCAGAGTCCCTCCTGAAACCAACAGGAATATTTCCATTGCCTTTGTAGGAGATTGGGCTGGCCTGCAGAGCAGAATTGCTCCTATTGACAGTTCCCACCCTTTGCTATTTCTGAGGTTCGTTAGTTTTCCCAAAGGAGCTGTACACTGAAATGGAGATGGAAATTTGGAACTCTGCTGAATACCGCAGGTGCCATTTCCCAATTTAGAGCTCTTGGGTTTGGCTCTATCTCTTAATGGTTACGCTGTAAGTCTACCTTAATTGTGTCTGTTCTATAATAATCTCAGCCAAGGCACGTTGACCTTTGCGACCTTCACCTAAAACTACCTATTTAACAAGGATTTTTTCCAGAAGAACAGAGCAGCTTTTATCAGTAGTGAAGGTCTGTCTATATGACAGAATTCACAGGCCTTGGGTAGTGTCTAGTGTATTTTGTTATCTTTGTGGTATATCTGACAAAGGCATTTGCTGTGGATTGTGACATTTTAATTATTAAGGTTCTTAGGACCATGAATGGGAATATCTCAAACCTGAAGTATGAAAATAAATTAGGAAATTCTGGCTTGATAGAAGTATTCCTTACGGAAACCTCTCAATTAAATATCAGAATCTGTCCTACAAGCAAGGTATTCTAATACAGCTGCATGCTTTCAGGAAAAAGAATGATGTGACTGTGGAATCTGGTCTGTTGCTTCAAGATTAAATTGGATGAAAGCCTTGGGTACTCACATGTTTGCTTCCCAGAATGGAATCGGAAACATCACTGGCTACTTGTACCAGGACAGTTGCAGTGTGATGCAAACAAGCAGTAGCATGCTGAGAAGAAGCTTAGAGAGGTTTATTCATATTTAAATATGTGATTAAGGGGATGCATTTAGGCACTTGCTCCAGTGTGAATCCCTGTGAAGGGATTTTAAGCCTACTAATAGTAGGCTTGCATTTCCTAGATGTCTTTTCCATAGCTCAGGGCAAGGCTGCATAAGAGCCAAAGCAATATCAAATTTCTTAGAATACTAAAATCTCCTCTTCAGTGGCTTTTTGTAAGTCTTTCAGAATCGTTCCTTGGTTTTGCAAATGGTCTTGTACCAGGCATTCTTCCTTAAATTTTTCTTGTTGATTAACTATCTCTAGTTACCAGGGAAACTGGCAAGGTTGCTGTCAACCCAAGGTGTTCTAGATGAGCCCAGGATAACTCGTGTACAAAACAAGTCGTATTTCCATCTTCTAATTCTGTCCCTTAGGACAAATTCCCGAATGGATGTACAAAACTTTATGAACTCTTAGAGACAAATATTTTTAAACTTTCTCTGCTGGAGGAGGAGTAGTTACTAAATATTATAGTTGGCAAATTGCTATTCTTCTGACAGCAAGATTAGGTGTGAATTTTCTGCAAGTACCTCATTGCAATCAGTATGAGAAGTTGTGTTTTGTTCTTGAGTAGATATGAAATTTTACATAAAATGTATCCAATTTGAAGTGTTAAGAAAATTGTGGGAGTCTGTGCTCACAGTTAAAAGAGAAAGCAATCCACCTGAACAAATAATTTAAAGGTTGCTTTTGGCTGTGAGGCATGTTAGGCTTGGCTTGTACCTGAGATTTCTAGCAGCTGAGTATTTATTTTGAAGTATGATGATGGCTTATATCAACATGGCTCTTAGCTTGTATTCAGTTGTGTGACAGCAGGCAGTACCTTTTAGAGAGACTCGTGGCTCTGTACATAAATAAAATGTTTTAAGTGTTCTCATGGTAATGTGGTTTCATCCATGCTAAGGAAGTTGTACTGCTCTACATGAGAGTAGCAGAGGTAGCTGTACAACATTAGGATGTTATCAAGGCTTCTGTTTCAGGCTGTTGGATTTTCAGAGTTTTTATTTCAGGAGCAACTATGTGACCCTGTGTTAAATTCAAACCTCTGGTGACCCTCTCATGTGACCAGAGAAGGGATGGATGAAACTGCCAGAAAACTGTTTGTGATGGCCTCGGGCTGACAGCCTGTGCACTGGGCACTGGAGCATCAATGCTTCTCTCAGTGTTGGTAGGAGCCATTTCCTTAAAAGCCCCATTTGCTGTCAGGAGAAGGCCTGCTGGACCACTTAAAGTAGTGGCTGAAACCCACTTGTTACTGTATTGGTTATATTTGAGAGGTCATTCAGGTAGTGGAATAATGGAAAGTAAAGTATCAAATATAATGCCTACCTTTTAGAAAAGGGGAGAGGGGGTGGGAAGTATTGGGGAATTGTATCCATCAAGCTTCAGTTCCTGGAAAAATCTGAAAGAAATAATAGCACAGTGTGCAAGCAGCTGGGACATAGCACAGAGATGAAGAACAGCCAAAGTGGCTTTGCTAAGAACAAATGGCATCCCACCAGTCACATTTTGTTCTGCAAATGCAGTAAAAGAAATTATAATAATAGTAATGGTTTGTATCTTGTAGGTTGGTTTTTGACTCTATCTCATACAACAATCTTGGAAGTAAACAGTATCTAGAATATATTTTCCTAATTGGGGTCTAACAGGAGAGATAAAAATGATTGTCTATCCCAGTGCAATTGTAAAGGATTCGCTGTCAAATTAAAGAGAATGCTTTGAGTGAGATTCTGTAGGTATGTGGGTTTTTTCCTGGAACTGCTTCTACTCAGTGTTTAGCAGAAGAGATATACCTATCAAATGTGTAGGTGACAAAATCCCTGGAAGAACTGTAAGCCTGTCAGTACTAGTGGTGATACAGCAAACCTCTCCTTGAACCTGAGCTGTTTCCTCTGGCCTCTCTCTCTGTAAGGCTAGAAATAAAATCCAAACTGATTGTAGTCACTGATGGATATCTGTTGATTTTGTCTCAGGAGAGGAGTAGAAATTTGAAGCTGAGGTTATCCAGACCTGCTTTCTGGTGACCTGGAGGTTACAGAGCTTTTCAGCCACCATGTCTTCCCCACATCACCAGACTGACTCAGCAGACATCCCACCTCATAAGAGAGAGCACATCAAACAAGCCACCCCAGCAGACACAGAAATACAATTCAGGCACAGATCTGATCCTTACCTTTTTTTTTTCTTTTTTTTTTTTTTTTTTTAAGTTCCAAGTTGTTTGGTTTTTTTGAAAAGTGGGAGTTTTCTTTTAGTCTGCAGCTGGTCTGGACAACATGCCTTAGTTAAAGTGATATAAGCATCACTGCATGGGCTGTTGGAAGCAATTACCATTTGCTGTCAGTGACAGTCATCCTTTCTGACAGTTTGATCCTTAAAGCCATAAATTCAGCAGGGACAGGAGAAACCAGTCAAATGCCATGTATTTTTTCACACCTTCTATGGCAGAAATAGCTCTTTGACATGCTGACTTTGTATTTGCCAATTTCCTTCAGCATTTGGGGAAAGCTTGAAACAGCAAATATAGATGGGTAAATTAATTTTGTTCTAATTGCTTCCAGTCTAATTAGCATATTGGAAACAAGATGCTGGAAAAAAATGCAAAACAACATGGATTTCTAGGGCATTCTGAAAGGATGCTCTTGGGATTCAGAGGACCAGCTTACAGAGCTGGAGGGGGGGGTAAAGTATAAAATGTTATTATGAATAGTTTTGTGCAACTTTTGGCATGGCTTCCGAAGAAAATCAGGCTGTTTCCTTTCTCTTACACTCTACCTCATCATTACTTTCTAATTAATAACTTTCATTATTTTGAACCAAATAGGACTATGATACAGTCGCAATTTCAGATAAAGTATCAGGTATTTAGGCAGGTGCCCAGATAAAGGTGGTAACACTGAAAGATTGATCTCTGCCATTTTTGGAGAATCCTCAGAGAAGAAAAAGGTGTTACAAATATCCCAGCTGCAAAATAAAAGCTTCAATCAACAACTTCATCAAATCTCGGAGAACCAAACAGTAAATCTATGGGAAATTATGTGTACTTCCCCTTTTCATGGGGAGCTGGTGTGTGCTGAGGTTCCCCTTCCAACACTTACGGGGATGATACTTGAGAACCAGAACCTGAAACACATGTGCATTTAGTTACTTATAAACAGACTCCTGTGCCCTGCCATCAATGCTGAATGCTTAAGCAGCAGTTGTATTTCTCAATGGTTTCAATCATGCATTGGTTGTTTCTCTTGTATTTAGTGGTGAAAATTAAGTGTAACCACATTTCTTTGTGTCTCGTACATTGCCCAGTCTTGCTGTTAGCTCAGAGTGGTGTCCCCAGAGACACTATCTGTTAATACTATCTATGTTTTAGTGATAAATTTACCTTTGAAGAAGCTGTTGAAGATATTGCAGGGATTTCTGTGTAAATCACTTTTCTCCCAATATTTGTGTCTCTTTTTCTTCCCTGTTGGCCAATCCGAGGAACTTTTACAATTTCTTTTGCTCATGTCTCATGTCAAAGGCTTCCTTCCTTTCTCCCAGAGAAAGGGTGGGTTGATCTATGCAAAGGACAAAAAGAACCAGCATTAGGATGCTTTGCCTGCCTTTATCTTATGCAGTTTTAGGTGGTTGAATGTGTTGCAATTACCTAGAAAGAAATAAGCTTTCAACTTTGCCATCCATAGCTTTTCAGACTACATTTCCTGAAGCTGAAAGTTTCTTTTCCTCTGATGGCTGCTTGTGGGTTTAGACAACTTTTTAGCAGATAACAATCTACACTGAAGTCCAATGGCAATAATGAAACTAAATTGCTTATACTGAAGTCCAGAAAGCTGTGTGACATGACTTAAAGTGATAGAGGGAGAAAGTAGAGCATCGGTGGAGTGTGGGGAAGAACTTAGTAAGAGGGTAACTGAACTAGATGTGAGTTTGAAACAAACCTCTGTTTACATATGAAGAAGATGGTGACTGAGATAGAGAAGAAAGTAAGTTTTACACTATTTCCCGGAAGTTTCTCTATATTGCTTCTCTAGCTATTTAAATTAAGAATTTGGGATATGTTTCACTGGAACAAAACCAGATAATTGGAGAGGCTTCAATATGTAATTCTTTTAATCTTAGACACAGTGTCTTCATGCACTTGTTTGCAGTACAAACTGAGAAGATGCATATTTCAAAATTTAAACTGTTTATGAAGTAGGGAAAAACAGATCCCACTTTCAGGGGACAAGCAGAAGATGAGCTAGCAGTGTTCCTATTAATCTACAAAGAGATCTTTCCTATGTATTAAAGCAGCAAAAAATGGGTAACTCATACTGACGATGTCTTAATGATGCTGCCTTGGCACTCAGACTGTTTCATACTTCCAGTCAGTGGCAGAGCTGGAAATAGTCCATAATTTCTGCATTCAGTTGCATATTGCAGCTATTAGTGGCTGCTAGCTCCTCTTATTAAGATTTCTAAATGTCGTGTTAGTGGAGTCTCAGTAAATCATCCCTGAGTTCCAGCCACACCACTCAAACTGGAGCTTTTACATATTTATTTTAACATGTTTTCCTGAATGTCTGTTTCTTCACCTTAAACCAACAAGCATCCCTTTTTTTTTCAGGAGGATTCACAGAGAGTGCAAGGTGACTCTGCTAGTCAAGCAGCAAGGCTTTAGTAGAGAATGAACCTGTGTTTCCTGCTGCCATCTCCATGACATTCAGATCTTACACACGTAGACAAAGTTTTCATCTCCTAAAACTTTGGAAATTAATTTAGTCGACAAATACTGCTTCTTTCAAGATGCTGAATTCCCACTTGCATTTGGGTCTTCTTTGTCTCTGGATAGGGAACCAGGACCTTCTTATAAGGATCCCTTAAACAGCTTGGGTGGAAATAGGAATTGAGCCTTTATGTTTGAATGGTGATCATTCAGGTTCAACTCGCTGTAAAACCTTTCTGAAGCAGAAACTTTGTTCCTTTAGCAGGAGCTGGTTTTCAAGCTGGAGTGTAAATCCCGCCTGGTAGAAAAGTGTATTTCTGGATCAATAACTCATTGCCAAGGTTGAATTTCTTTGGATGGGATCAGTGAGACTCCTGTCTTTAAGGCACAGAAATGCTTTGCATTTGAGGGTTCAGTTACCAGGAATTCATTATTTCTCCCTATCTTGCATCCAAAATTAGGTAATGTGGAGTGGGGAAACAAGGAAGCTGAAGAAATGTCATTGAGGGCCTATATTTTCTCACCTGTCAAGGCAACAACTGGTTAAAAGCACCTTGCTAAATAGTACTGATTCTGACTAAATCTTATCCAAGTCATTTTGATGTGCAAAATGGAGGCTGTTGAAGAATGGCTGTTAGGCAAACTGGAAAAAAAACAACTTTCTCTTTTGAAATACATCTGAACATAAAATTTAATTAGGGCAGGTAATTTCTTTCGCTTTCCTAATTTCAGTGTATGATTGATTGGATTTTATTTCCTAATTATCTGTCATTTTGTAAGGGTGAGGAATCCAGTAAATGGAACCTCTGAGCTGCCCACATGGACAGACCGAGGCCCTTTTCCCATGCTGTGGTGCAGTGAGATAGGTATTCCTGTATGCATGGATGCTCACACTTTCCTTTGAAATCCAGAAAAAGCACCAGCTCTGGTCCTTGCTTCAAGGTCAGTGAAAGCACAAGTGATGAATGTTGTTATCCTTAAGTGTGCCCAGCTTTTCCTGTTGTTAACTTTGATGGTAGCTTCAGAAGCTCTCCTCTATAATGGCTTCTTTGCTGTATAAGCAAATGAAGGACGTGTCTGACTGTCATATGGAGAATTAGTGATTGTCCTCAAGTAATAGACCATTCCACTATATATAGGCTTTTGTTGCAGAGCAAAGCATCTGTGCACTTGCTTTGTTTAAAATTGTAGAATTAGGTTTGTAATGCAACACTTCGGCTAAAGACCTTTCCTCGCCCTTTTGTGGGTTATCAGTTATTATGCTTTTATTAGGAATTCCTTGCTGTACTCTCAGACTGTTCCACTGAACACTTCAAATGAGGACAGAACAATCTCCACCAGTCGGCTAAGCAGCCCTCTTCTCCCAAGGTCCCTTCTAATATCTTCCTGATAACAGCACTTTCTCTGCCTTTGTGAGGAAAAGGTCACAGTGGTGGAAACGGTGTGTGTTTGTTCTCTTGTTTCTAAGCTGTGCTATTCTTTCCTTCTTGTTGTTGCTGCTGACAAGATGGTTGCCAAGCCACTTTGTCATCACTCCTGCATCTTGACAGAATGCAGGAGCTGCCCCAGATAACAGGAGAATATGTCCTTCCAGCAAAACCTGAGTGACTTTATCCGGTCCTGGATTTAAACAGACCTGACATATTCTGTCCCTGTTTACAAACTGGATACTTCAACAGAACTCTGTCACAGAAATAGCTATGCTTCTCTTGCTGGAAAACTAATGTTTCATTTTGGAAAAAACAGAGCTCAATTCTGATGGCATAATCAGTAATGAATCTTGGTAATGAGCCCATGCTGTTTATTGCTATCTGTCTTAAGCCTCTGATATTGCATTGTGCTGCATGTTGAAAGACAGCGCACTAAACAGAAACTGTCTGCTGGGGCTAGTAGACTAAATTCAGTCAATATAATTTTGCATTGCATTATGTGTATAGTTGCTCTAATTGCAGGAGGAGAAGGAAGAATAATGAGTGAATATAACAAACTATTGGCATCATTATCTTCTGTCTACATCCCTGTGCTACAGCCCATTACATTAATGCAAATGGTAAGAGCCTCCTTTGATGCTCTTATCAGTCTGCCTGCAGTTCCTGTGCCCTGATGACTCCCAGCAGTCCATCGAAAGGCACACCGTGTGTGTAGCTTATCGTTCGGCCATGATATCCTTCACAGTCCCCTTCCTGCATGCATAAGCATTAGTAAAGTATATCTATTTTATGTGTGGATTCTGGGATTTGCTGGTTTGACTTTTGGTGACTTAATGCTCAGTGAAAACAGCGTTTCATAAACTTCCCTGTGTGCCTCAATCAGAACAACACAACTGAGCTGCTGCTTCCATGCTAAGCAGCCATGCTGCACGACTCGTGCTCTACCAGATGCTCTTGTACAGGTGCCAATCTCAGAGTTACAACGGGGTTTAAATGACACATTTGGTCTTAGAGATTTGTTTCACTGGGAAACTATGGCTAAATGTGGTGTGTATCATCAGTTATAAGCCTTAAACTTATTTGCTTCTGCTACTACTAACGAGGGAGCAGCTGTCTCTGAGGGAAGACAGACAGGCTAAAAAATCTAAAGAAAATCTAGGTTGGTTCTTTAACAGAGGAAATCTTTTCAAGATTGGAATATTTGAGACTACCCTTTCAGATCACATGTTAAGCATAAGTCTTTCTCTCAAAAACTTGTCAAAATTCAACATCCAGTTGACTCAGATTTCTAAAATTGTTTCAGGACGTTTTAGAGAGATTATCAAATAAGATTTTCATTGGCAAAATGATGAGATAAATATAAATTGAAGGAGAGAGGAGAAAATAGTATTCAGTAATGCTTTTTGAGAGTTTATCTTGCGATCTCTTCAAAGTAATGTAAAGATCCATAGCACTACAGATGAGTGGAGAGAGCTGCCTTTAAAAGATGAAGACTCATCACATGCTAATTTATTGCCATCATTCATCAGAATTGCATGATTCAGTCCTGATTTTTCAACAGCCTGTGCTATTGCAATAACCACATCCATAGAGAGGAGAGCTAAGTGAACCTAGATGTAGTTCCAGGTACTTCAAATGCTTAATATTTCTTGGAATGAGACCTCACACCTAGCTCTCCCATGTCCAAAAAATTTTAACGTTAGCTAGTTGTGGTGTTACGTTCTCCTGCTCCCATGGTGTTTGATTTTTGACTGTGTTTAGGGAGTGCCTTCATCCAGGTCAGCCAGATAGTGCAGGAAGGTGGGTACCATAAATCTAAATGTTCTTTAACTGAGTAGAGCATATTTCATTTTTCCTGGCTGAATAAACTGTTAATTAAAGCTGAACAGGACAACATGACCTCCTCCTTGCTTGACATATGCCAAAGAACTAACAGGGGGATGTAGGTAAATGCCTAATGGCATGTGAGTCTGAAGCACCACCTTTCTGAGATACCCAGTTCCCCTAAGTGACTGTGTCAGCAACCCCAACATCTAGTTCTGTTCTTTGAGTTGTCTGAGCTGGGGCTAAGGATTTATCAGATGTGCTGATCTCCTTTAGTGTCAGAGAGAACAGATAAAGGAAATCCCTAGTAGTGATTACTGACTTGACTTTGCTGCTTTATGATGTCACAGTCCTGAGGAAACTGGAAATTATCTAAAATAACCTAATTCTCAACATTGGATGGGCGGGGGGTCAGAAGGGGGAGAGGCTGACATGGCATTTTGGGAAGTTTGGGCTTCCAGGCGGCTCTGAGCACTCCACAGCAGACTGGCAGTCATGTAGCCTGAATGTCAGTTCTCTCCCTCAGAATGTTTTAGCACCTTGGCTTGTTTGCATCCATGCCTGGGGGAAAACCTGCTCCATTGCAGAGCTGAGAGTCCTCTCTAGCAGTGGTGTGGGTGGTGCGAGCTAGTGAGTAAGTGACACCAGAGAAAGACGAACCTTCCCGTTAGATGACATGGAAGCTCTGGCTTCGTGTTTCAGCACGGGCTGTTTGTCTCAAATTAACATGGGGAAAAGGAAGTTACTTTTGTTATGATAAGTGCACTTTAGAGTTAGCACTTGATTGTCTTCTACATCTGGATGTTTTAAGTGGACAACTGTCCTACACCCATCCTAGACTATCAGTTCTACAGTGGCTGCAATGAAGACATTGACCATGGCTTACAGATGACCTTGCTGTCATCAGATGAATTAGCGTATTGCTCTTAAAAATTGTATTTTGCTGGGTAAAGAAATGAGGTTTGTGCAGGTCTTTGTTTTGTCTGACTAGGTGAAAACTTACTGACCAAAAAAGCTACATGGTTACTTGGTAAAATGCTAGAATAAATTAGGAGTAGCCAAATGTCTGTGCATTTTGACAACATGCTGTCTGAGAAAAGGCTTAATCTTCAGGGAGAGCTGGGTGAGTATGTGAATTGCTATTTCTATTGGAAAATAAGACTCTATGTAGTTAATTGGCAGTGTTTATGTGTCAGAATGGTGTCCTTTAACTTTCCAAGGGGGATATTGAGACAAGATCTTGGGTAACTATTGATTAGTGGGTAGATAGAATACATCTCTCTCTGAAGTACAGCATAACCTCTAATGAGAAGGAATCTGAAATTACAAAATAGAAACAACGAGAAGCATTTGTTTTGACCAACAACTGGAAGACTGATTGTCTCCTGTCTATGAAGTATTTAATGAAGTGGTAGGAGTACTCCTGGAAACTTGTCTGTAGGGAGGCATCAGTGTTTTGCAGTGGAAAATGTTGTGCTTGTAACTCTGGAGCTCAATGAATCTTGGAAGATAGAGCGATGATGTGGCATTGCCCAGTAGCTGGCTGAGTGAAGGTCATAATTTCCCTTCTGACAGTGCCAAAGAGCAGCCCTGCTTTTTGTGTGCTGGGAGGTGTGTGTGAAGGACCAATACTGCAAGTTCCTCTTTCAGAGGATTTTGCAACCCTGTTAGAGAACTGAAAGGCTGTTGTTCTTGGACAAGATTTCCTTTGTGAAAAGCAATTCCACGCAAGCCAAAGGTGGTTTCAACTGCCTGGTGGCGGATCCCAGGGTCTGCTCTCTGATACTGGCAAGAAGCCACAAGCAAAGCTGCCTTGTGTTGGGCCCCAGGGAAATAAGCAGTAGACAGTGGTCTCTATCCTCAGCAGATGAGCAGGTAAGTGGTAGATCTGGGAGAGGTGGTTGCTTAAGCTAGTAAGTAACATGACTAGAAGGAGTCTGAGAGTCTTTTAAATATCTTGTGTCTTCTGCTATTGAGTCAACTAGCAGATTTTTCTTTTAGCTCATGTACACGGTGCTTGAGCCCTTGGTGTTTAGCTTAGTTATCTGCCTGGTGAAGTTACTGTCTTTCTGCATGTGGGTAATTTAGATGGCTTCTTGTGGGTGCTGAAGAACAGAAATTAAGTAATTCTGGAAAGCTGCCTCCCTAAAAGTAAGTTGAAGGTACTGGATGATTCAGAGCTTTACATGGCACTGAGAAGTGACTTAGGATGGGCTTGGAATGTAAATCCTTTCTTCTGGATTAGAATGCGTCTGGCTGACTTACAGTGATGCTGGTTCATCTTGACATTAAAAGAGGAGTCACTCTACAGAGAGGAGAACGGATGCTTGGAAATGCAAAGGCGTTTTGAGCTTTTTCTGTTCTTCAGTCGCTCTGAGAAGTGTATATATTGGCAAATGGCAACATTTGGCACGCTTAAATGCGCAGATCTCTCTGCGTTTTCTTTTTGCCCTCCCCTTATGTGTACTATGCATTGTTTGTGTATGGCAACCATATGAGTGAGGAGCAAGCTGTATGACTTCTGCACAGGAGATGAGATAATAAAAAGAATCCAGACCATCCAGTTAGACATCATTAATTTGTCTGACTCTTTAGCAGTGCTTCAGTAGTGGGGTATTTCTGTGCTAATGGTGTGATATCTGCTCTTTCACATTTCTTCCTTCCCTACTGCACTGTCGCAATGCAATACAACATAAAAAATGGATCAGGGCAATTATTGCTGGCATTTTTGATTGAGACAGTGAAGGGCAAATTCTTCTTGCTGCCTGAGGTTTCTCTGTCTTCTTATGCTCTGAAACAGAACACTAAACTGAGTGTTCTTTTTGTTATGTGTTGGGTTTAGCCTTGTTTCCATAGGAAACAAGCATATAAGATGAAGCTGTTTCTGCATATATTTTCCTTCCTTCTTTTCTCCTCCCTTTTTTAACCCATTGGCCAATTGCAGCCTAGTGTTACAGGCTGGTGGAAGTCTCAAGGGTAACTGTGTTACTACAGATGAGCTTTATCCTATGATCACTGGAAAATCTGCCCCAGGCAAAGTCCTGCGATGCAGTCCCGTCTGTGGGAAGAGCTTTGCTCGAAGCTTGTGCAGTGGGACATCACTGAACCTGGGCTGCAGATTCACAGAAGACCACCTCCTTGATCCCAGGACTCAAGGAATTACATGTTTTATATCAGTTGGCAGCGATACCTGTGTTTGTAGCTGTGACTCGCATTAGGATTGCATTTATATGCAATACTCTGTAGGGGGATAATCTCCTGTTGGAGACTAGACTGGAAGCCAGTTAACCCCAAGGCTGTGGCCTCCTGGATCTATATGTGCTGTCTCTGTCTCACTCAAACAAACAAATAAATAAATTCTCCTTGAGTTGTTCTTACTGTTGACAATCTCTAATTCTTGTTATGATATCTTTATTCTTTGGACACTAGAAATATAGCCAAACAGTTTTTCAAAGCAGAACCATCCTAGTTATACTCCTGGGCTTTACAGTCTCATCTCCAGGATGCATACCCTTCAAGTGATTTTTCTTTTTTTTTTAATTTTGTCCCATTTCTCTTCTTCCCTTCTTTTGGTATTTTAAATAAGTCGTATGATCTTGAGTTTTTCAACCAGGCATTTTTCCCCCTGTATTCTCTCCTGAATTAAAAGTACTTATGAGTACTTGGAGATATGTTTTCAGTGTACTCTGCTTCAGGCATAAAATTCTATGTAAAACTAAGACTTTGTGATGAAAAAGATGGTTTCAGTTGCAGTGTCTGGTGGGATTTGTATTTTAACAGTGTTAAATATACCCTGGGATGCTGGTGTGACCAGACCAGTAAGCCAGTGTTTAGTTTCTACCAAATACAGTATAGTTGGGACTTTAACTAAAGATGCTGTTCATTTGTACTATGACCCAACTGTTTTTCTTTAGCCTTCCTTCCTTGTGTTTGTTTCCCTGTCATCACTGTGACACCTGAAAATCATACAGAACTAAGCACATCCTAGTGGATCACATACATCCTGAAAGAATCTTCCCTTCTGGACTGGTAAGGAGAAAGCAGCATATTCCTTCTGTTCATGAACTCCTAGTTGCCCTGTTCATTTTTTTTTTTTTTTGGATTTCTGCTTCATCTTCACTCACAGTCCATGTTGATCAAATCCATTTTCAGCTGTTCTTTCCATCCTGACCGCAGTTTCCTTATGTACTAGTCATGTGAGCTGCCTCAGGATGCCCCGACTGTGACGGAATTTAACAGTCTCTGTAAGAACAAAAGCCTCAGTAACAGGAACTTGAGTTGTGGAAGATGAAATTGAGATATCAGGATTGTCGTAAATTTGAGTCTAGAAAAGTCTCATCTGTGTGGGATTGCTCGGCAGGGAGATTCTTCATAGCCTGTTACACTGTTGCTACAACACAGCCTTAATTTTTACCTTTCAAGAGAAGGAAGTTGAAGCAAAGCACGAAGGAAAGCACTCAGAATGTCAATGACAATTGGTTAAGTGCTTTGTTTCCGCTGATTTACCTTTCCCCCCCACACACCTGGTTGATAATTGAGAAGGTTTACCTGTCTTCAATACAATCTTGCGTTACTTTAGTTGAGGTGAGGCATTATTGTATTACTGGGCTCAAGATGAATTAAATCCCCTGAGCCTCACATTTTAAAAAGTTATCCCCACACAGCGGTGAACAGGAGACCAGATTCTGTGAAACCTAAACAGCCTTTCTTTGTCTGTCTTCTTGGACACCACCAGCCTTGCACAGCCATATCCACTGCTTCCCCAGTTTTGTAAGACTGTGCTGATCTCTGCTGATGGAGAATCAGAGTGTTTCGGGTGAGTCATGTGGTGATGTTCTCCTCTTAGCCGTAAGAAAACAGATGGGTTTTTCCCTCTGGCCTCCCTGGCGATCTCACTAGCAAAACTCAGACTCATTTTTTTTTCTCTGTCCCCCAGTTATATTATTCTGTGCCTCACCATAACTCAGCAGAGATGACCTGAAATAAGAGTGAAAGAAATAATGTTTCTGCCTAGGCATATGTAACTGTGCTTGCATGTGTTCAACAAGATGTGTGAGTTGCTTGGCCTTGTATCACTGGTACAAACATAAGCCACTGTTGTCCCATAAAAGAAAAAAAATTGTTGATATGCTTTTTCTCTATTTTCTGTTGTCAAGAAGTTGTGACTTGGAGAGATTCTTTGACTCCTGTGTTGGTTTTGTGACAGAACAGCATCAGGAGAAAGAAAGGCTGCCTTCTGACTCGCAATTTCCCTCTGTTTGTTTAGTGTTGGGCACTGCTCTATGTCATCATATTCCATGCCCTCACTTGAGGTTTCTTCGTGGTGGTGCCTGGAGAGCAGCATCACAGAAGGACCCACGTGCAGTGCAGTCTTTGTTACACCTTGTTGACTGCCTCTCCCCTTCTTCATAGCTGCTGTCCATGGCTAGTTCACATGAAGGCATTTATTTCTCTATGGCTCATTCTTCAGCTGTTCTGAGCATAAGCCTCACAACACAGTGCATAGTCTGGTGTTGTGTAGTGTATTTAAGCATGAGAAATTGTCAAATGCAACACTTAGGCTGAGTGAGCTGAATGTTTTTTCTCTACATTTTTTTAATGACTATGTCTCTTGAAGTTTTAATGGAGAATTTGTTCTGTATAACAATTACATTGAAGTTTTCAGAGGGATAAGGTCATGGTTTAATTAAAATGTCAATATCTAAAATACACTGACATTCTGCTTTAGTTTTTGATGACTATTGCTCTGTGTTGCAGCTTTCAGGGATCTTTTATTTTCATTTCAGTGTCACTATGACTGGCTTTCAGCCAGCTTTCACAATTTCAAAGGAATTATTAAGAAGAACATCCTGAAGATAATAACATATATGAGATAAATTAATAGCAATGTGATATAAAGCTTTTATTACAGAAAGTTTAGGAGTAGTGCATTATTAGCTAGCAGCAAAGTCACTTCAGTGTAGCATATTCTGAATGACTGCTAATAACAGGAATCTGCACCCTACTATGGCATGTTTAGCTGATAGCCTACATATGTACGGTTTATCCAATATTTAGAAATTTGCATCTTTTAGTGCTGCTACATTTTTTGTCATTACTTCTTGAGCAAGCTGTGTTGCCCTAGTTCCATTGTATCCTGTTACTGTAAGAAATTAGCAGTGCAACGTAAGTAAAAGTCCGGCCTTGTTCTAAAGCCCAGAGTCTTCAAATATGGGCTTCCTGTTCATATAAAATTGGCATTTGCCATTTCACATCGTGGTGTAAATTTTAAATGTTGTTCTGACCACAGGATGTTGATAGTATAGAGATTGTGTTCTTCACCTTCAGCTGTCCATATGGCCTTCCACTGGTGCTGTGGCCGTGCTCGATGAGCGACTGTAGAAAATGGAGGAGAAAGAAGTTTTTTAGTCTGTAAAATGGGGAATATCTAGAAACTTGTATCCCTTTGTGCTGATAAAATCAAAGTGAGAGTTTGTTTTTGGGTATCACTGCAGGGAAAGGGAACTCTGTGTTGCTCTAGGGATGGCAGTGGGGGAGCAATGAGAGCTCCATGTTCAGTTCCACCACCCCTCCTCACCTCACGGCAGTATGGGCAGGTTTCCCTGCGTGTACCAGCATCCAGCCTTGCTTAGGAGTCATCTCTTCCACAATGAAGGGAATGTGCCTGAGACTGATACAGTTTGTTTGCATATCTGTGCAAAATAACATGTACTGATTTGCTGCAAACTCCCAGCTGGGAAAGTCCTGCAAAAGGTAATTCATTGTTTTTCATGGTTATGTTCAGACTTACAGTTTTAATTCCTAAATTACACAGTATGTGACTCCACCAACTAATTCTTGCTTTAGGCTGGGATGTGTTCCGATGAATTAGGGAATCTTCATGAAAAATATTCAGTTTAGATTAAATTGGGTCCTAAGTGATAGTTAATTACCGTTGTCCCCTGTAAGCCATCACAATAAGGAACTACCTGTGTGGTAAAAATGTGCCTTTTGTTTCCAGCCTGAATATCTTGTTTCTAAAATTCCAATCACTGGGATGTTTCAATAGAAAACATTCTGATCATGTTCTGCCTTTATCTGCATGACTAAAAGCTCTTGTGGCATCAGTGCTCTTTTATGCATATGAATAATTGTCTCCCTATCTTGCTTTTGTTGAGCTGCGTAAATGAGCTCCTTATGATCTGTTCTCAAGATCAGATCATTCTAGTAATTTTTCCTTGAAACCAGTTCAGATTTTCAGCCACTTATTTTTTGCAACCTGGGCTTTAGAGTAGGATGGGGACTTCTGCTAAAAGACATGCCATGACAGTCCTTCCAGGATGCTATGGCAGCCAGGGGCCACTGAGCCAAAGACAGGACCTAGATTAAGCCCAAACTTGTAGTTCACTGCATTGGTGCACACAGGACTCTTGTCAGGGTTGAGATTCCCATGTGCTTCCCTCAGCACGGGGAGGGAAGTACTAAAATTTCGTGAAAGTTCGTATGTATTTTTGTGATGGTTTTGGTTTTGTTTTTAAATAAGTTTCATTGCATCTTCTGCATCCCACTTGTGGAATATGCCTTATCAGTTCAGCATACAAATGGGTGTAATGTTGTTGCTTCAGCTGATTGCTGGTTTCCAATACGTTTGTCATAATGATAACAAGCTGATCAATTGAACATTGCAGCGTGGAGAAGATACTTGACTTGCTAAGCAGCATTATCTCCACATCCTTTCCATGCAAGGTGCTGATTAATAGATCAAAACCAGCTCTTAAAAGCCACAATACTGATCTTAGTGAATTTGTGAAACTGTTTTATATTAAGTCTGTGTGTAGTTGTGAGCCCTGTTTGAGAGACAGAAAAAAATCCTTATGAAAAACTACTTGTTCCTAGCTCAGTAAGCTTATTTAGGAATAATAACCCATTTAGTGTTGGTTTCTAGCATATTGTCACAAATATACAGCTTGAAGAACTTTGTGTTAGATTTATTTTTTTTTTCCTATTATTCCCCTCCTCCTTTCCCCACTCACTGATGGCAGGTGGTCATTTGCCCTATGGTCTTTATCAAGTATGGAAATGTGTGGGTGATTTCATTTCCAAATGGATTCAGAAGAGAGTTTCCACCCACTCAGAAATGACAGTCAAATGGTTTTATTAGCCTTTGAGTTGCACAGACTTGCAGCTCCTAGTGGCTTAGAGAATTGCTCTTTGAAACAAGAAGAAAGGCATTAGGATGTTTGGCTAACTAAGTGATTCCAGCAATTGAAGGTGTTTTTGTGTTTCTCCTCCCCCTCTCTGTCCTCTCCCTAAATAAAGGAGCAACTTATTCCACAACTATATTCTAGGCTTTTAAAAATCTCTGTGGGGTAATAAGAGCCAGTGCTGCCTTTTATGTGTGAAAATAACACAGCTAACAATTGGTTCTAAATTAAAGTTTGGAAGAATGAGTCAAATCCCTGTAGAAAAATAACATGTGGCTGAAAATGCTTCTTTTGTAACAAGGTGATGTCAGATTTCAGAGTTCTGAGTCAACTAAATTGTCATTGAGTCAACAAAAAAGTGCCAGACAAATGTGTCGTTTTACTGTATTTTTTTCCTGATTTCATTGGAGATGCATTTTTAAAATCAAAATATCACCTTCCTCCCTGCTGCCTTCAGTGACTACCAAGGTACCTGCCACACCTGCTCGTTGGAATTAGTTTCCAAAAGTGCTAAAACAATTTTTAAAGATGGTAATGTTCAGAGAGAAGCAGAATCTTTGGCAACTCCTGCAACTCTGCTTCTTATTTTGACAACTAGGAGAAAGGTGTTTCATGTCAAGACTGAGTGAGTAGAATGTTGAACAGATGGTAAATGACAATGCATTTTTAACAGTTCTGCTAATGAAGATTTAATACTGGTTTTATGGGTGAGGGGAGACAGAGACATGGAAAAATGAAGGCTTGCAGCAAGTCAAGGTTATGTTTGTGATTCCAGAGCTGTCCTGTGCAGTTTGACTGTATGGCTGACTGTGTGTTTCAACATTCTTTTTTCCCAAAAAAAAGGTCCATGAATAGGTTAATCCTTTACCTTTTGTCCATAGCAGTTTTAGTCTCTCCAGTTAAGAGTTGTTCAGAAATAAATTAATTATAATGGGTAGTTTTCTGTGGTGGCAAAATAGTGGGTAAAGCTCCTGGCAGTCAGAGATAAGTATACCCCAGTTCATCGGGGGCCGCACAGCAGGGAGAGGTTGAAACTCTTTAAGTTCTATGGAATTTCACTAGATCTCCAAGCTTTCTCTATTTCACATTTCTGTATTCAGAATGCCACAATGAAAAAGATGTTCTCTACAGGGAAGAAGAAAAATTAACTTTCTGGCACTGAAATTGCATGCTTTTGCTGCAAAATTCACTGTTTGGAATTTAAAGATTGAAATAAATGTCTTCATAATTGGAAAACAGAAATCTGAACCCCTTCTTGCAACATTTTTTAGATGTAAAAATACTCCTTTAATAGTCATGCCTGTATTCCTCTGCTAACAAAACATGGAAACCTTTCCAGATGTGAACACAGCCTCCTCAGCTTTGATGAGGCTGGTCAGCTCTCACCATCTCTTGAGTTCCTCACTTACCACTGTTTCCTTGGAACAAAGGGCGAGAGAAGACAAGTCACACAGATCAGGGGGATGTGACTGCGCTCTTGGAGCCATGGTTGGTGTGTACTTGTGTGAGGAGGCCACACAGCACCCACAGATCAGCCAACAGGAATTGAGAATACAGCTAAATTCCCTCCTGGGAGAGAGCTCCTGGCCCTCACTGGCTGTCACTGCACTGTCCCTGTGCTGCACTCCGCCTACTTACAGCTCTAGGCATTGGCAGACAGAGAAAGGGAAAGTAGGTACAGCTCTGCTGTCGTCTGCTCCCTCAGATTCTTCTGGGGCCCCAGCATGCCATTGCCCACCTTTAGCCTGCACCTTGGGAGATGGAGATAGGCAATGCGATGATGGGCAGGCTGATGCTGGCCCATGGTTTCACCTCTTCCAGGGCAGACCCAGTCTGGCACTTCTTTGTTTTGTTTTGCACTGCTTGGGTCTTCTTGCTGGCACGAGAAGGCACAAAATCCACACGGTTAAAGCTGATGAGGAATTACTGCACTTGGTAATGACAGGAGCCAGCCCCAGTTGGGTCAAGTAGTCTTTCTTGACCAGGGACACCTGGCAAGGCAGAGACAGGGTAGCCAAAGAAAGCAGCAAGTCAGGCTTGTGAAGCATTGAAGACAAGTAATACCTTTCTTTTTGTAAAGCTTTACTAAAGCAGTTTCTTCCAGGCTGGCTGTGTCCACCTCAGAGCAGAGCAAAGGATATGCACAATACTGCATATTGGTTCATGCCTTAGTATTTTATGATATTGTACAAATGAGTGCCAGTCCTTGCATCCTGACTGCGCACAAGACCAGTCATGGTAGTATACTGTTAGTTCCTGATACATTTGTCCCCTATCCATTATGCTGTTTCCTCAGACAAAGATGTGACACTGAAAAAGGGACCAATGACCTCAAGTACATAAAGCTGTACGGTGGAAAGCAGATACAGGATTGGATCCTAACATGAGGCTTACAGATGTGTCGAGAACACTACAATGCTCTTGTGTCAATGTATTAAAGTATTTACTTTTCCAAAGTTCAGGCAGCTGAAATGAAAACAGATTATATGAAAGGAGTAGGCTGTATCCTGATGAAGAATAAAACTTCTCTTCTGCCTCAGTTTCCTTTGAATAAAGTATACCATTGCTTGCAATTGCTAACCAGCAACGTTCGTCCAATGCTCACAATGGGAAGGACGGCAGTAAAGTTAAAATTATTTGCCATGTTTGTGCAACGTGTCATTGCTGCTTCATAATTATATTTTGTGTACATTTCTCTCAGGTGATGGTAGGACTTCAATTATATAAATAACTGGTATCCTTAAGCTATAAAACATGTGTTGCTGGTAATTCTGCTTATCAGCAAAGAACAGTTATGATTTGATTTATTACTTTAACTCAAGTTAAAGTAATGCAGAAAGGTACTTAAAACGCTTGCCAAGGTCCCCTAAAATATGACTATCATAAGCCAAATGTTTTCAGTTACTGAGAGAAATAATTGGAAAATTAAAAGGTCAAAATCATGGTATGAGAAACCACAAACGATTTTTTTTATCAGTTTCGTGTGCTTTGGTGAACAGGTCATCCTTGATATTTGCTTAAAAGCCATAAACCAGGAGTGGTTCTGTCTGGGGAGTAGTTCACTGTAGCCATTTTGAGAGTAGCTGATGTATCTCAGGCTTCTCATATGTTAAAGCTTTAAAGATATCCAGTGGTGGCTATGGTACTAGGAACATATGTTTCACTGCAATTCTGAATATAGAGAAGAGAGAAGGATGGGTAGGAAGAAAAACACCCTCTGCTGTCAAAGAATATGGAATTATGTCTCTGTTTTTATATGTTTTGCCATAATACGTATAGATTGGTTAAGATCTTCTGTAAATTTTCTGCAGCATGATCTTAAAAGGTGCAGTTATCTTTATTGTTTCTCTTCAAAAGCTTAGGAATACCGTTCTTGCAAGAATGCCTGGATGGTACTGCGTTGGTTGTGATGGAAGGCTGTGAAATGGAATTTTTGGAGAACAGTGGAGGAGTTATTTCCACAGGAGAGTCTCAGCTGAGTGAAGTACTCCAGACTTCCCTGTGATGATAAGCAGCAAATTCTGCTGGAATTTTTACTTCTCAGGAAGGAAGTCAAGTAGATTTGCTTGAAAGTGCCCTAAGATTTAGTTACTATCATATAGGCCATGAACGGTGTCAAAATGCCAACAATTCTGGTCACTGAGATAATATTGAGGGTAATGTATCCATTTTGGGGGTTAGTAAACTAGTTGTGAGCCACTGGGAGTGTGCCTGGGGAAGTACAGTGATACAGTTAGAATACATGATGCAGAAACCTGTCAAATACAATCTGCAATGATCTCTGCATGTTTTGTATGTTATTTTTCCATTGGTTTTCCTGTCTCCCATCAGGCTTAGACTTGATGAAGGTTGTTTCTAGAGAGGCAAGGCAAAATGCACAGTCACTGTCATCTTTCTTTCAATAAATGTACCGTCTTCAATGCATGGTTAGTCTTAGCTGTTAACTTCATTTAGGAACCAAATCAGCTGGTAAGGTGGAAGGTACTGAAGTGAAGAACAGTAGAAGAGAGTAATATTTTTTTTAAAATGCTCTTTTACCTGGAGAAGCAGAGACCTAAATCCTTTGATTACTTCAGTGAAGCTTGAGGCATTGGGTTTCCTATTGATCTCTATGTTTATCTGTAAGCTGAACATGCTGATGAATCTGAAAGGGCTAAATCCTGGGAGCCTCCTTGGACCAGTTAGTCACTGTGTGTAAACACATGCCAGTGTGTAAAGCTGTATTGGATCTATTTTTATCAAAATGAGTCAGGGAACTTGTTTGAGATTAGAACATTCAATGATTAAACTTTGGTAGGTGAAAATGCAAAGGAATATACTATTCCACAAGACTGTACTTAGCAGCCTTTATGTTCCTATGATAGAGATATGTCTTGTATATGATAACAGCTAGAAGTAGATATATATTTCTTGTTCTATTTAAATACATAAGATGTAAGATTCAGAAGATCAAGCATAAGTGTTCAGCTTTCTCTGCTGGTATTTCTTTCAATGTAAAATTTGCCTCATCTACAGAAATCTAAGAGTAAAGTACTAAAACAGAGAAAGTCTTGTAATGGCCTCCTCTGTCTCTCATGACAGTTTAATCAGCGCAGCAAGATTTTTGTAGTCCTTGGTTTTTTTCCTTAGTTTTTTTCCCCCTTTTTTTGCCAGTGTTTCGCTGGGCTTATGTCTGTCATTTTCTACCTGGAGAAATTGTCTCCAAAGCCATTTCTAACATCATGTTTACAAAGGCTCCCTTGGAGGCACAAGAATGTTGGCAGCAGGAAAACAAGCCAGAAACACGGCTGTATCTGGAAACGTGCTGAACCTGAGAGTCTGCCAGCACACAAACCCACTGGATTTATTGCTTAAGAAAGGAGAATCTTGAAAAGGAACAAACATCTAAGGAATGGACTGGCACATTGTTGCAAGGGAAGGCACAAAGTCTCTTGGGTATAAATTCAGTAGATTTGTGTTCTTTAGTGCGGTACTGGCCTTGGTGGTTAAACTGTCCTCTTTTGCAAAGCTATTCTTTGAAGGTTTTGGATGGAACAAAACTGTGTCCCTACAAACTTCCTTTCCTGCTGCCATTTTTTTCATTAGGAACCTCTCTTGTTTTTACCACTAAAGAAGCTGAGTGTTTTTTTTTTTTCTTGTTCATTTCCTTGTGTGCTGTTACCTATGGCTGTAGTTTTGGGAGTGCAGCTGAGCTAACCAAGCCAGTCTGGGTGAGACAGAGCATTGAAGAATATAAATAGTCCCAACTGCACAAGCTTGAAGGCTTTCTAGCTTATGGGGTATGTCTGTATAGAGAAGAGCAGGTTCCCTGAGCTTTTTCAGATCACTTTTCTGCCTTGGTGCCAAAACTCCCTTCTGAAAGGACCTTTCCTGTTTTTCACCAGGAAAAAGTGTGAAGTTGTTGCTAAATTTTTATCAATGAAGAGAGCAAAAAGATTCTGATGGAAGTGGAACACAGCAGGACTGAATATGGTTCTACAGACTGGAGAAATCTGTAGTGATATTTTTGCCACAGACTCCTTCTGTCATTTTGGACAATTTGCATGAAAATCTTTACCTTGTCTGCTTATTTAGGTAGTGAATTCCCCAGGCCATTAATATCTCATTGTAATGATGTATTAGAAAGGAAAAGTGTCTGATGTTGCATTTGTGGAAAAGTTTTTCAGAAACATTCATTTTTGACCCTGTTCTGCTCCCACTGGAAGTCAGTGGGAGCTTTGCCTTTACCTAGATAGGAATTGGGCTCAAGGGAAGTGAATTTTAAAATGTCACCTTTTTGCCAGATAGAGTCCTGATGGTTCACCTTGTGCCTGGAGGACAGCTTTGTGGTGATCTACTGGTATGATGGCATCCTTTCTATCACTCATGAATTTATCTCTGTTTCTACCCCACCCATCTAACTAGAACTCAGAGAAATATTCGCTAGGTTACAGAAAATGTAGTTTTAAAGAAGTAATGCTAATTACACCCCTCCCCAAATAGTACTTGCATTAAGAATGCAACTTCTATAAAAGGCAACTCTCCTGTCAGTTTTAAATGTTTTTCTACTGGTGGCAAAAAAAAATTTATTCAGTTAGTTGCAAAATCCAATTATAACCTTTACTGATCTTTTGTTGCAACTTATTTACAGCAGGTGGAAGTACAAGTGCAATATGTAGCAGTATGTGTCTTGTGTCTGGGTGGGTATGGTATGAGAGCAAACAGAATCCTTGGTATTCATGTTGTGTGTGTTTAAACATAGCAGAGATGAACAGGAAAAAGTATGTGTTTCTTTGGAAACTGCAATTTCTTCACACCACTTAAGACAAAAATGAGGTGGAACAGGATACTTTTTTGGGGTGTGTGTGATAATCTCGTTTCTGATAGAGTTTTGACAGCATTGCACAATTACCAGTTACACCTATGCAAAGCCTTTTCCAGTTGGCAGCTGTGGTTGTAACTTATAATAAGGATGAGTTCTTCGTGTTTTTGACTTGCATTGGACTGACCCCTCTGGCAAGTGAAGTTTAAGTCTATTTAAGCAGCACGAGCAGCACAGGCAGGAGCAAGAAAGCCCCTCTGCAGGTGTCCGTGCTCACCTTGACCTGGAATAGCAAGCCCTGCAGCTTTGGTTTCCACACTCACTCAGGTCCTGGCCAGCCATGTCAGTTATTGTTATGGACAAGCTGTCAGGGAGAACTATGGCACCAGACCCATGTCAGAGATCAGCTGTCAGAGCCGTACTGCAGCCCTCTGCTCAGAGAACAATTCTGCTACATTAGGCAGTCCTAAACCACTTGCTGGGATTTGATATCCTTTTTCCATGTTATGGGATCATTTTCTTTTAGAGGAAAATATAGGATAAACACACTTGAAGGAAAGTGCAAGACATTGTTTATTTTCAGTGTGTTGCCAGCAGTAATACAAGCTTTATCCATTTGTCTTGACAAAGTGCAGTCTCTCATGAGCTTAGTGTGTTTAGAGAACATATTGTGCTGCACAAGGTATTAAAGGTTTCCATGGAAATATCAAAATGCAAAAGATGTTTGCTACTTTTAAGAAAGTTTTCTTAATGACTTCTGCCTGTGAAACTCTGGGTTGTTAATTTGCAAGTGTGCGCTGTGAATAACTTTGCTATATTCAACCAGATTCTCATTTAATAGAGCTCTGCTCATGTTTGTGGAGTTCAGCCAAGCTCCTCCTTTTTGTTTTTCATTAATCTGTGCTAAAAGCATCCTTTGCTGTGGCCTGCTCTGGGGCTGTCGGCCAGTGTCCTGCTGTGCTATTTCATCCGCTGCTTGAATGAGATATTGATCCACAAAACAGTGTTATGTGGTATAAGTGTCCTCAGCTCCTTGACTCAGCCACCATCACATGGACTGGTGTTAAGATCACGGAAAGCCCCAGGGTAGACTCAGAAGTGCTGATTCAAATCTTGCCATAACACAAAAGGTACCCTGCTAATTAGGTAGGCTTGACTTTGAGTAAAGCTTTTAGGCTGGCCTGATGAGCTGTGCACCACACAGCAAGGCTGCTATCTGCAGAATTCATCCCTCGTTTCCCCACGTTCCTTTGCCTTTACTTTCCTGTATGTGGCAAACACTTCGCTGTAACTTAAGTCCTGAACAGTGGTAGGATGATGCGGGATGGTCACTGCAGGTGGTGGGTAAAGAGACCGAGGTCCCAGGACCAGCATCCAAGGTGAGCGAGCTCTCTGCACTTTGCCAGGTGAGTCTTCAAATAATGTAGTCATTTGAACTAAAAAACAATTGAGTAACCTTTAACTTGTGCTAGAACTGGAGCATCCTGGCGATACTTTGATCGCTGTTGCCCACTTACTTCTCTTCTGTTAGTCATGTGGCCAAAGATATTAAACTATAACTTCAGTTATTTTATAATCCTGCAGCATGCAGGAAGATCCTGACCTGGCTAATGGCTTCCCTGCAAAACACTGATTCACATTTCACTTGTGGGTGGTATCAAGGATCCCTGAAAATGAGGCCTTATAACATCTGGCTAAATTTATTATTCAGATATGGTCTTGCATATTATAAGACCTGTCTCTTACTCAGTCTATCTTATGTCCTGATGCTTTATCGTCTAATTTTTGCAGAAGTGTCTCTAATCAGAAGTTGGCATAGGCTGTGTGATGGGTAGATCTCTGCTGACGGCAGGAGGGAGGGCAATCAAGTGGATTACAGATTGCACAGTAACAGCAGTTGATAATGCACCCGTCGTAAAACTGACCAGCTGTTTGCATCAGCAATGACATAACAGCACCTCGTGGAGATAAAGTGTGGGAACAAACAGTCCACTGCCGTTCAAAGCGCTGGAGGGGATGGGGAGTGATTACTGCTTGTTTTAATCCGTGGGGCAGTCAAAGTGGACATGGTGACAAAGCAGTTAATTTTGCCTGGGAAGCTACCAAAATAATGAACCCAGCAGGAGCAGCCTGGCCTTGCTGTACAGATGTTTCATAGACTGTGTGATAAAGAAGCTGCTGGACTGCTCAAGGCAGGGATGATGCTTTGTCAGAAAAAAATGAATCCTGTGTCTGCTTTTAGAAGGTTCTTTAGCAGAGGCTCCTTTCTGAGACATGTTTAACTTCACAAGACAGAGCTAGCAGGAAATACATTAACAGGCAGGAAAAAAATGCTCCTCAGGCTAACTCTTTACTATTTTTACCCAGTGATGAGTTCCAGAAAATGCTTAGGAAAAATTAACTTTGTCAAACTCAAGAAGCCCAGAGTAGAGTGGTTTGCCTCAAAGAATGATACAAGCTTAAAACAGCCCTGTTCGTAGCCACAGTTAAAAGCAATGCTCAGTGGTAACTGTGGTGTTCGTGATTTTAAAAAGTATGAAAGTGGAGGCCAAAGGTTAGTGATGAATTCAAGTTCCATCATTATTATTCCATCCTTTCCAAGGAAAAGACAGTGGATTAGAATCTACTCCCAGAATTTTGCATTACCCGCTGTCCAAACACCGTCTGTGCGGAAATGTATTGACATTGTGGTTTTCAGCTTGCGTGAGTTTCTGGAGGTTTAGCAGCTTTTCAGTCAGCTGTGCTTCTCAAGCCATGGGAGGATCTTAGACCCATGGAGGTGAAAAAACATAAAAAGAAATGGCTATGGCAAAAGGAGAGCCAACTGAAAAGGGATCTTCGAAGATGGGAGCTAATCTTTGAAAAATGGGGAAACTAGGAAAAAAGAAGAGGAGGGGAAAGAGTAATCTGAGCACCAGGTAAAGAGAAGGATCTTACTACTGCTATGAGTACCATAAATCTTGTAACATGGTGTTCTTTATTCAAATTCATAAAACAGAGTACTGCTTTTTGAACTCCTTTTTGGGTTCATTTAAATAAGTATTTCTTAGGTAAATAAAACTATAATTGACATTATCTCCTTTAAAACGTCAAACCAGCAAGAAGGAATTTAACACTGCAGTTCCCATTTTACTCAAAGATACACCCTGCATGAAAATAAACAGTCCAGATTTCTCAGATCTTCAGAAAACCTTCCACATATTTCAACACAGATTAATCTTCATTTTGATCTCGAGTATCTTGAAGCAATTTTTTACCTCTGCAGAAACAAAACAAATCCTATTTTGGTGGCCTACAGAGTTGACTGGAACATTTAAACTATCTGAGTAAGTCCTCTGGAAGAATAAATATATTTTCAGTATATGTTGCTGGCTCTGTGGAGTTGCATCATCTATATAGGGAGAACTAACAGTGTTCATTTGGGAGTGAATTTTTTTTAGACACCTAAACAAACCTGTAAGTCACAAGTTCTAAAAATTCTGAGAAATAAATGTTTTCCAGAAAAATTTATTGTAGCCTCACTCCTTTTGCAGCTTGGTCAGTTTTATATATCTTGGAGTAGGTTGGCTTATTGTATTCAGCTATTAGGAGACTTGGAGCTGCTTGTCACTTTGGAATGACCATGCAAACCTAACCACCTTGGAAAAGTCCCACAGCTGAAACTTCTTAAGGTTTCTCATGGGTCTGACTTTTTAAAAGGATCCTTCAAAATGCTATCATTTTTTGATTGATCCGCACTGCTAAGGTCAGACTTCATCAGTCAATTTTTGAACCCTTAATTATCCCCATTATCTTGCTTGTAAATGTCAGTTGCTCTCTCCAGTGGCATTTGTGATTTTTGGAGATGAAAGCTGTGGTCTTCATATTGTATAGAAAATGTTGTTTGATATCTTGGAGAAATTTGTTTGACTTTGAATAAGTTGCTGCTCTAGTAGTCTAATTAGCTACATCAATGCCAGAGTGAGCAAAAAGCAGTGATTATATGTTGTGTGTATTTATCCTTTTAACTAAAGAATTGAAATTGTTTGATAGGGAAAATGTGTATTTTAAGTTTTAATAAATGAATATTTGTTTGACTAGATAAGAAAAAGTTAAAGTTAAAAATAATTTATTGCATTTAGAAAAGATACAACAGTCTTTGAAGTAGATTCTGTGATTGGTTCCTGATCCAAATGAAACCATTAATACCAACCTCTTTAATTTCAAACCTTTCAGCTGGTCAAGATAGCAAAGCTTCACAGACAGTCTGTGAATCTAAAATTACTCAGGGATGATAATAACTTTGGGCAGGTAAACTTATTGAGCATATGGAAGCCTTGGGAAGGGCTCACTGGGGTATAAACTATTGCTACTGTGCTTAAAGGATGATTTCTAAACACATGCTGTTGTCACTTGAGTGCGTTAAGACCCCAACTGAAATCTAGGCTCAGAATCTCCACTGTCAGCAACAAATCAGATTTAAATTTAGAGAGAAGTTGTGTATGTTCTGTCATTTTTACGTGTGAAATAGAGAAAGACCAGCAGAGTGAGGTGTTTTGCTTGGAGGTGTAGGCAGAGCTGATCTTCAATACCAGATGTTCAGTGCCCAGTCTAGTGCTTTTTTTGTAGTAAGACTCTTTAATCCAGTGGTGCTTGTGAGGTCTAGAGCCACCTCAGTCCTGGTACACCTCTGAAGACTACTTTCCTAGTCTACTCCTCCTTTGTCAGACCTGCTTCTCACCAACAAAGGAGAGCAGGGCTGCTCTTTGTAGGGTTTGCCTGTGTTTCTCTCTGTAAGACAGCAGCCACTGTTATAGCAAAATCCTTGGTGACTGTGAAATGCATCCAGGTTTTATGGATGGAATGCCAGTTCTAGAATGCCTGTCTCCGTTTAGCCATACCTTATTTTGTTTTTTTTTCTTATTTTGCTGGAGGTGCAACCAGAACTTGCAGGTTCTGGTGACAGCTAGTTTTGGCTCAGTGAACTTGGAAACCTGCTGATTTCGGGCTCTCCAAATTCTGTATTGAATCAGAATGAGAACTGAACATCTGCCTGCCTCAGAAGACATAGGATTTTCTGGGACTGCTCTTATTTTTAACCACATTAGCAATAAATTTAATTAAGTATATAGCCCAGAAAGGCTATGGTTGTATACATGCAGCTTGCATATATGTAGTCAGCTTTGCACAGACAGGTATAACCGTATTGCGTAATGCACAGTTATAAGTTCTGAACTGTAGCTTCGTGTTGTTCTTCACATGGCAGACTGACTGAGTCTGAGCACTCTGCATGGTGTTTGTAAGTGCCATTTTGTTGGCTCTTTCGGATGACCTCCTTGCCCTTTGATGCTGCTTCAATCTCAAACCGCTACCAAGAGCAGTAAGTGCTCTGTTTCCATGCGTGGCTGCAGCAGGATCCCTCCAGAACAGAAGCTCCAGAGAGCAGTGATTTTATAGGCAGGGCTGATGTGATTAGACATCTACAGCCCATAATGCAGTAGGGACTCTGGGCAGTGCTGTGGCCCATAGGACATCCCCACACAATTACCATAATTCCGAAAGGCCTAAAGATTGAAGCAGGCAAAAGAGAGCACAGACAGGAATGCCAACAGGTGACACTAAGTCTCTTTAGTTTGTCCTGTCCTTAGGCCCTGAATTCTGAACTGCTCTTCTTTATGGAATGAAATCTTGCCCTCATTTCATTCCCAGAATAATGCATAATGCCACAAAATAACATCCATTTACTTCCAAAACTGTAGCATAAACCTTTTCTGTGATATGATACCAGCTAGAATACATCGTTAAAAAGTTCATCCTGTGCACAGCAAAGGCAGGGGTTTATCTCATGTTAGCAGCTTTAAAGTGATTTGTGTAACTTATTACTATTTAATTAACTAAGTTTTTAAGTGCATGTGAGAAATTAAGATTTTTTTTCTCTGACACAGGGGTTTATTTTTTACCCCTTAAGAGCTGGAGTATTATACATGTGATAAGCTGTAACAAATCTATAATGAGAAAGATGAATCTAGAACAGTTCATTAGTTTTCTTTAAGAACTCTGATACTGTAGATCTGTGTTAATTTAGACTGAAAAATGAATTTTGAGCTCTATGCAGAGAACAATGTAATCAGTCTTGTGCCTTTTTCAAAGGCAGCAGTGTGCACGATCCAGCTATTTTGTGTCCATAGCTATATTTTTTTCTTTCTCAGGTGTAAGTGGCATCCCCTGGAAAAGCCTCTATATTCAGTGCACATGTTGCTTCTTGAAAAGACCATACCAATTTTTAATGAAAACCATCTTTATATGTGCAACCAGTGATCACATTTGGTATCAGGGACAGGTTCAAAGCCACACACCCTATAAAACTTCAAATCTAAACAATGGGTTGGGAATTTCAGAAGGCTCAGGAATGCATTTTCCTCATGAGAGCCTGTGACACTGCTGTTCAGTAGTAAAGGGTAGAGACCCACAGCTAATCTCGACAAGATGGGTTTTTTTTCTTCATGTTCTGTGAGCAACTTGAATGCTATTCCTTTTTCCTCTTCAAAAATTGTTTTTATTAGCATTTCCAAAATATACATTATAGGAGACTGTAAACATTATGGGATAGCAATCTAACTGTGATTTGATACAAACTAAAATTACCACCGTCAGCAATAAGCAGAGACACCATAAAAGGGAAACAAAACAGTGCTGCATATTTGTGTAGGGGCAAGGTCAAACCTGAGACACATTCCAGCCTCTCTGCTGAGGAGGAGGAGGTGATTGAAAGGGTGAGGGCCTGGGATTTCATCAGGCTCCAGTAAACATTGAGAGGCAAATAAAAAAGGCAAATCGGGAGCATAACACAGGTGGGATGAACAGCTGATGTGTTGTGACAGGAAAAGTAAATTGCTTGATTTATGAAGGGCACAGTGTGGCTTAACTACAGGGGAAAGGCCTGTGGGAAGCAGAAAAAATTTGACGGGGTCATCTTTGTTTTTTCCCTGACTACCCGGGCAGCCCTCCTGGTGCTCCTTTGTAGGGCAGGATGTGGGCAGTGTGCTCCGTGGATGGACAGTACCTTGGGCTAACACCCGATGGCACCACCGGAACCCACAGTGCTGCAGCAGCCTGGGAAGGGCTGGAGCTCATGGACAGCACTGCTCTGCCCACACAGTTCACCTGCCTCGAGACAAGGGATTGCATCCCCAGGGAAAGCACAGCTGCAACCCCTGAAGCTCTCCAGAGCCGTAAGTCAGAGGCCCTCAGGCTGGGCTGCATACGCTGCTAGCTGGGTGCGAGCAGCTTAAGGGCAACATGCAGGATTTGTCCCACCCTTGTGCTGTGCCATCTTTGGCACAGAGGGTGTGGAGAGCGTCTGTGTGGGCTCTGCACCCAGCTGCGTGAGGGAAGATGGGGGTGCCCACCACCACTGCTATCCCCACAGGAGTTTCTCCTGTGACACCTGGGAAAGGCCTGGTGACGGGTGGCTGTGGATGGTGACACTTGCCATTGCAACAAGCAGATTCTAAGTGTTGATGCCAAAGTTTTATGAAACTTGAACTAAGATTTAAAGAAATCTGTTGTGGTATGGGAAGGGGGAGATATTTTCCTTCATCTTGTTCTTTTCTGTAAAACCACAGCATGTTTCTATGCAAGAAGCTGACACAAGTAATTTCTGTAAAATTAAGTACTTTGCAAAAGTAACATTTTATATCATATTCTGAAATGGGCATTGCACTTTAAAGCTATGCTTCATTCCAGAATAAAGGCTTTCTGTAGATAAACCTTCTGAGGGAGAATAACCCTAGAAATACTGAAATTGAAATAAGCAAAAAAGACAGAAAGGCAAGCTGGGGGCTCAAATGAAGCAGACTGAGAGAGCAGTCCCTGGCACTGGAAGCCTAATGCTCGGTGGGCCATATTCCAGTGTCTATGCTGATACTGGTTTGCATTACAAAGTCTCTCAAGCGTTCTGTAACCCAGTGATGGGAGAGAACCATAACAATTAATAATGCAGTTATGTCTCAGTCTGCGATAGGTAACTCATCTTCAGCTGCAATTTCATCTTTGTGTGAAGGTGTGCTCACGTCTTGCTAGCTGGAGGCCCTGTGGGCACATTTCACTGAATCACAGAATGAGTAAAGTTGAAAGGGACCACAGTGGGTCATTTGGTCCAACCTCCCTACTCAAGCAGGGTCATCCCAGAGCACATGGCACAGATAGTCCACATAGTTGTTGAATATCTCCAGTGAGGGAGACTCCTCACCCTCTCTGAGCAATCTGTTCCAGTTCATGGTCACCCACACAGTAAAGTTCTTATATTCAGGTGGAACTCCCTGGGCATCAGTTTCTGCCCTCTGCCTCTTGTCCTATTGTCTTATTTCTACTTCTGTCTCTTGAATTTGCCCTCACTGTTTATTTGCTTGACAGTCGTGGAACAGTGGATTTAAGGTCTTCTTTTTCAGATTATGGGGTAAGAAAAATAGTGGGAGAAGTGTAGGTAAAATGGAATTCAAGGGATGTTTTCAGGTCATCTGTTTATGGCTAATTGATTGCCACCACTCTTGAGAAATAGAGCTACCCGAAGGCATTTTTTACTTATGGGCAACTTCATCACTGCTTAGTTTGTGGCTTTATTTTACTGCACCTGTCATGCACCCGCCCACACCTCGTCCCACATGCAATCACAGATACAAACTGATTCTGTTACAGAGACCCAGACTGCATTGCAAACAAATAGGCTAAAATTACTGTTCAGCATGGTGTGGTGGTCTCTCATTTCAAGTTACTGTAATGTGTGTGTTGCTGGAGGGGATTTTAATTAGGGAGCACTTAGGCACACCTTTGCTTCCAGCTGGACCTGGATTCTGGATGCCTGATCTGATGGCCTTTTAGCATCATAGAGTGTGAGAGGACAGAATGTTACCCAGGCAGGTGCACCTACATCAGTGTAATTCACCTTTTACAGGAAGAACCCCATTGCCAGAATCTGCAAGTATTGTTTCTTTCCCCCAGTGGAGAGTTAGAGCAGCTGGGAAGTAGGTTGGAAAATGCATGGCAGCCGGTCTGGTTTTATGTATGGTGTACTCAGATGGTTGTGGGTGGGAGGATTAAACCCAAAGATGCATTACAGAGAAATTAGAGACTGGGATTTCCACTCACACAGATGTTCCACGTTCCTGATGGGTTTCCAAGGTCAACAGATTTACTTAACACATTTTCCCAAGACCTAGAAGGAATTATGTGTTGAAAATGTGTTTGCTGTCAGTTCCAAGGTTGAGCTGGCCTAGGGAAGGCTTTAAAACTGCCTTGCTTGTGATGGACAATGGGATGGGGTTTTTTAGAGCTGTCAGTATCTTACATTAGTTTGTTCTATCGTACACAATGCCAACAAAAGATAAAAAGTACAGCTTTGAGGTTTTTGTTAAATGTATCAATATTGAGGGGTCTGGAGAAGGTTGTTGTTGATTCAGGTTTTTTCTTTGAGTTGTTTTCTAGATTAAATATGGTTCTGTGGTTGACTACTGTGCTATAGTAATTTATTAACTATACTGACAGTGAAGACAGGTGACTGATGCTGCCAGCTTCTGTTGGATGTCTTGTAGAGATCTGCAAAAGACTTGTGTTGTTGATGGCTTGCTAATGGGAATAGATTTTCTTTGGACACTGTAAAACTTCTAATTAGCTTGTAAATAGATCACTACATTTTGAATAAGGAAAGTGTTAAATAAACCGTAGTATTTAAACCAGATTTTATTTCTGGCAATTACTCAGACTCTAAAGATAAATTCCCTTTTGTTAAATCACAATGAGGGCCTATTGTTGCTAGTCTTTGTGTAAATATGTACTCACCTGTAGTCGGAGAAAGATGGGCAGGAGAGAACATGGAAAGGGTGAGGTGTTGTGTATAAGGAGAAAGGGCTGATAGGGGACTCTTCTGGAAGAGAAGTTTCGCTTCAGTAATAATTATCCTTGCATTGATGCTTTGCCCTGGATTGACCTCACACTATCAGTCATCTTTTTGTAGAATGAATTCTCTTTCTTGCCAGGTGAAGGTGGCTTTGAAAACAGAACAGCTCAGATAATCCCAATTCTTCCAGACCGGGTCTGGCAGCTGCAGTGTGTTGGCACCAGGTTTGTACCTGCTTCTGTCCCATTGGAAGCTGGTGCACCACCAGTTCTTCTGACAGAGAGGTCATAGTACCTTTGTTCCTTGCAGTTTGTGTAGAGCCTGGTCATGCTGGAAATTTGGGTTGTTAAATAGCAAAGATGGGACAGGGTGTGAAATGTGCAGGTGGTTCCATGGAATACCTCCATTATCTCCTACAGAGGAAGACTTTCCTCTCTTTAGAGGTCAGAAATACATGAATTGGGAAAAAGTCTAAGTGCACACTTCAGAGAAGATCATCATTTCCTCACTGCTCCTTAGGAAGGATGAAATGTAAGAATTTGCATGATGTGGAATTTTTTTAAATTGTGTCACATACAAAGCATCAAGTGGGGTTAAGAAGGCAAAGCCTTGGTGCAATCTTGTAATTCCCCTTTCACAACTCTCCTTGGATTTCTGAGGAGCTGGTGTACCTGATCTGCCTCTCCGTGCTTGCACAGAGCCATGTAGGTGCACAAGGCTGTAGGTGTGTAAAGGTGGGGAAGAGGACCCAGCGCTTTTCAGGTCTATGAGATGCTAAAGAGTGCCTTTGAAACACCTGTGGTTTCATCAGTGGTTTTGAGGAGGAAAGCGTTTTCCTTGAAAATATCTTCCAGATGTATTTTGAAGACATCATATATCTGGAGGTAGGATTGTCAGCTGGTTTGTGTAGAGTTAAGTGATCTCAGCCCATTGCACATAAAAGTAGTCTAGATATAAATATAAAAATACTCAAAAAGCACCAAGATAAAATATTAGAAGAACTGAATAGATCAGCTGCAAGAAAAACGTGTAGAAAATCTTTCCATGTTAGAAAATTGTGTTTTAAAAATCTGGGTTGCCACGGGAGAAAAAAAAAAAAAAAGGAGAGATAAACAGTTCTGGGATTTTTTTGGTTTTGTTTGGGGGGTTTTTATTGGTTTTTTCTTTTTAGTTGTGAAACTTTCATTGAAATCAATGAAAGTTAGTTTTAGAGTTGCTTTATCAGAAATGCAGACTAGTTGTTTTCACCAGGATATACCAAGTGTTTCTGCAAGTAGAAAACAGCCACTTCCCTCTCACATCTTTCCCACAAAGAAATATAAAATTTGGAAAGGTTTCATGTTTGGGTTTTTGTTGTTGGTTTGTTTGTTTTTGTTTTTTTTTATTGAGGTCAGTGTCCAGCAGCATGAATGCAGTGAGTGGAATTTGTTGTTGTGAAAGATCTTTTTCCTTGTAAACTGCTTCACCAGTTGCAGCCGTTGTCCTGTGGAGTGATTCAGTCTCTCCATAGTCTCTATCATCTTCTGTTACATCTGTGGAAGTACCTGCCAACTATTCCACCACTAGTTTAGCAATTTATTTAAAAAAATGCATCCTTTGCTCTATCCTGTGTGGGCTAAGCTATTTTAACTGAGCAGTGCCTTTGCAAAATTTTGCACATTCACAGCTCAGCACTTCTGACTCTCGTAGGTAACACTATCACAGACTTGCATGTCGAAACAGATGCCTAATTTTTCAGTGGAGTAAATACTGACTCGATCTCTGTTTCAGACAGCTCTTGCTTACTCTAATGCAGAATAATTTAGGGTTAATATTGCTTGTTTGATTTGAGAATGAAGCAGTTGTTCAAGCTGGGGTGAATAATTCATTTTTCAGAGTTCTTCTAAAGGGTAGATGTTAATATTGTGAAGCTGCAGCTGATGTTACTGAAGCCATTCATGTTAAGAGAACAAATTGCCATTTGGCATGCTGAAAAATTAACCCAATTTACAGCGTGGGTGAAGATGAACTCTCTCTGGTGAAAGCTATATTTAAACCACCAATGAGATAATTACATCTTGGCCTTCCAATGCATCTTATGTAGCACAGATGTGACTGCTTTTTCTTCTTAAATGAATACACATCTAAAAACTTCTAAAATAATCATGCTTGTTTTTCTAGATTTTGTGCATCTTTATTGGGAAAGTTTGGAATATAAAAAATAAACAATGTCAAACGCACATGCATAATGTGTCAGCTAAGGATTAAGCCACAAGATAGACAAAGCCAACCCAGTGGATGCTGTTTGTCCATGAACAAAACTTTGGGAGAATTAGTGCAAGTCCCTTTTCCAAGCAGGATGAATCTCTGTTGTGGGTGCAGCTGCTTATGAACACGGCTAGTGACTGTACAAGTTAATCTAAAGGGAAGTCTTGTTTTTTCATTTACTTGGAAGAGCCAGGCAGTTGCACAGGCAAACCAGGGTCACTTCTGTGTGATGATAAAAATAAGGTCTGTGATGTTTGTGTCTTGTTCAACATAATTTTAAACGTGAAGTTTTTTACTTTATCTGTTTGTATCAGCTGCAGGACCTCACAGCAATTGCTACTCCTGCAGTTGAGCTGTGCTTTCGCTTTCCTGAGCAAACAAATTATCCACTGAAACAATGTCTTTGTGTTTCTAATAGAACTGGAACAAACACATCTCTTTTGTTCCCTTGTTTGTGCATGATCTGTGTAGAAGATGACAGTGCAGAGCAGGGAATGGCTTTCATCTGCTAAAATCCCTCCACCCACCAGGCTGCAGGAAGATCCTGGAAGCACCAACCAGCCTGTATATCCTTTTGCCTCCCTGCTGCCCTGCCTTTCTCTGATTTGGGGGAAACAGCAGCCCAGGTTTGATGTCTTGTGCCAGGTTAGAGCCATGGGAAGGAAGTTGAAGCTGTTGTCGTGGTGTCACCACACCACATCTGCCCAGCTCAGCATCCCCAAGGGAACTGGTATTTGTTTACTGTAATGAGTTTTTCTGTCACCTTTCTTTCCTCAACTGTTTGGTCTCACAGCTGCTCTTCCATGGGTGTTGGTAAACTTGGTGACTCACAGAGGAGTTATAATACTTATTCTGTTACAGAATTTGAGCATGCTGAATAAACAGATTATCTTCCCATGCAGAGAACAGCCCTGTTGGCTTAAGCAACCTGAATTGCTCTGTTCTTATAATAGTATCCCGTCCTCCCTCCAATGTGTCAATCAAAGAGCACTTTCTGCACTCTTCATACCTGCAAATGTGTGTTGTTTTGTCACCACTTGCAAATGGTATTTGTGAAAAGGGTTTTGTGGCATGTCATGTATATACAATTACAAAATGCCACACATCTAAGGCTTCCTGAGAGAGCTTGGCGTAGCTGTGATGCATTAAGATACTCTTAATCTCCACATGGTGCAACTACACAGTAGCTCTTACATCACATGTACCTAATTAAATGCTGATTTTTTTTCTTTGTAAGTAGAGAGGTAAAATTAAACAGAAACAACTGTCAATGAACTTCTTGAGCTCAAAAATATGATGAAAATGCAGCTTTTGAGATGGAGCTGTTGAACTCATCCACAAATGTGTTCAGGTTTGTCTAAGAAGAACAGCATGAGAAGAGATGTAAATTGGATTTCCTGTTTTGTTTTGAAATGGTGTCTTTACCTTTAAATTGGCCTGGATCTTAAAAAGGGATCTGGATATCTGAAGCTAATAATAATAATAAAGCAATCACTTTATGAACTTCAACAAAAAGAAACAAAAATAACATCTTTGGGTACGATTTTTGGTTATTTGGTTACAGCTTTTTCAAAAAAGGAGAAGTCTTTGATCCATGCAGCTCCATACATAAGTGAATGGTTGAATGTCCAGGGAGGTTGTCTCCCAAACTGAAAAGCAGAGGAGGCTGGTTTTGGAAAAAGAGTTGTTCTCTAAGTTTTTTTATTAAAGAAGGAACGAACACAAGGGCAAAGCTGCATGAGAAAAGTCACACCACAAGTTGGTGACAGAACTGAACACGTTGTGCATCTGAGTGTCTTGATCGCTGCTCCCTCTCAGCTCTGCGGTAGGGGAAACACCTCTCTGTGGCTGACAGACTGAGCAGAACTCATCTTCATGCCTATGCCAGCCTTTAATAGAGGGGTTGTGTTAAGGCTCATTCCTCATGCTCTGGTAACACCCCTGCCTCCTCTCAGCCAGGGCTCATGGACATTCACTGCTGCAAAGCTGAGTTTTGTAGCGGTGTTGACTGGTTATGGCCTCTCAGCGCTACTCATTGTTTGCAGGTTAGGGAGAGGATGGTTGTCTATATGGTGTTAGGTGTCTCCATTAAATATAATATTGACTTCAGTTATGGGAAAATGACATTTCCAAGGCTCCAAATGCTAGTTCTGAGACTTGCCATTCAGTGAAATGTTGGTGGAGATTTACACTGTGGGGAGTGCTTTGCAGTTCTTGGCTGTCTATCTGTGGGAAATACCAGATCCTTGAAACTTCAAGCAGATGGTCCACCCAAGCATGGGAACTGATCTAATAAATAGGGGGTAAATATATTTATAGTGGAGTGAGTTGCTGGATAGATTTGGTGGCTGGATACCAGAACTCTTCTTTGACCTTGTGAGTGCCGCTTTAACTGCCGTGTGCCCATAAAGTAGGAATAATTGCTCTGTGCCCATAAAATGAGTATCTCACAAGGCTAATTAATGTTGGTAAAGTGCTCTGAGGCCCAGACATAAAAGGGGTCATAGACTATTGGTGCTAAATCCGACATTTATTTGTTGATAATGTAACTTCCCTCAATTATTGCATTCCTGTCTTACTGTCTATGATCAGACTCTTTCTTGCTTAATAATTGGTACATTTGTAGGTCTGGAGATAAATAGGTCATCAGCTGTATATCACCACAGTTAGTGATACTGAATAATCATTTTCTGTAAGGATTCCCTGAAATTGCTTTCTTTTTAAATTTGAGTTGTCCATGTACTTCATTGCAATTTGGTGGGAAAAGTTTTGAAAAAAGTTTCACTGTGATGAATAACTGGAAGCATAGGCCGTCTCTTGTCCCTCATCAGTTGGCCTAATCAAATGTGTGATGTACAGTCCTAAATGAACTGGATTCAGCTTGCCATGGATAACCTCTCCAAGCATTTCCAAGCTTCCAGGTAAACCATGCTTGTTACAAATAGGACTTGTGTGTTTAAAACAGAAGGTTGTATGGATTTAAATACTTCACTGATTCTTTCTGTAATAAATTGTGGTCAGAGGACAGTTGCTGCTCCTAAATGTTGTAAATTTTCCCTAGTGGTCTAGAGATTCAAAAAATTATTCATATTATTATGGTGATGGTCAGTTGAGAAAGTTTCAGGTTCCTTTGCAAGAACAAAGTTGGAATGTGTAGAAGGCCTATGAAGCTTCATTTCCTTAGCTAACATCCCTTGATTTCCTTTGGAGAAGCTATGGTTGTGGTGTCCTTAGATTGAAGTCAGATGGTTAAAATATAAACCACTTTCCTGGAGCTTTTCCCCTCACTTTGTACATAGTTCTGTCTCTGTTGTACTTGTGTATCCCAGCCAGTAGCAGGAAGAATTCAGTAGTTCAAAGTGCTGCTTCTTTTCCATGGCTGTCTTCATCAGGTCTGTCAGGCCTCTACATGCATTGTTCCCACCTTCATAGGGTTGCCAGGGACTCAGGATCTGAAGGCCGATGTACGTCAGTGGTGGCAAAACAAGCAAAGTCCCCCAAACCCACAAACCCCGAACGCTGCAGTAGTTTCTGTAACAGGATGGTGGGCTCTGGCAGCTTCCATCTGTGGCCAGGAAATGACATGCTTCCCTCCCTCCCCTTTGGAAGAGAAAAGCACCAGGTTTGTGTTGTCCACAGCTGAGCCACAGAGAGGCTGAAATGACTCCCATGAAAGGAAGTATTGGGCAAAGCAAGGAATCAGGCCCAGCTATTCCAAAGATCTGATTGGAATCAATGGATGTGTTTCTGATGATTTGCTTGGACTGTGAAGCAACAGCTCAACCAGTGTCTTTCTTGAGCTTGGGAACTTTGCACCATGACCTTTTCTCTGCTTTAGCATCGTGTTTTCAGTATTTTCATGAGTAAAGTAATCAATGATACTGGCTTACAGATGCTGTAAAAAATTTTGCCGTGTATGTACCTAATGTTTCACGACCTCAGCCTACAGAGGAATTACGTCTCACATATTAGACTCTCAGTTATCCCTTGTATGCAACTTTGGTAAGAACAGCCCCTGAGAACGAGCTCTACACCATTAACAGGCTGTGTATGGACATGTACTTCCTACCTGTAGAAAAACTGTGCACGCTGTTGTGTCTGAGAATCATCTTCCTCTGGAGGTTGTGACTGCCCAAACATTCCTCTTTGCATCCAAACACTCCTCTTTGCATCCAAAGTCTGCAGGTCCTGAAGGAGGGGTGTGTGCAATCATCCCTTCACAGACCTTACACAGATCTTATAGTCCAGGTAGAAAAGCCAGAGAAGGTGGAGTCAGGCTTAGGCTGCCCCTCTTACATGCAATGGCTCTCGCAGCCACAGTGGAGCTGAAGTCATCTGTAAGCAGGAAACAAGGTGGTAGGAAACATTTCCATGTTTCTGCTAGAACTTGTCACTTCACAGAGATTAGAACAAGATGTGGAGTGGACAAAGGAGAGTTATTCTGTCGCATAATATTGAGGGGACTCACCTGGCCCAAGGGAACACAGGATCCTTGTCCCTTTTTTCAGGATTTTCAGTTTTCAGTTGAAATTTCATTTCTATCATTTGCTTGTCATCCTTGCTCTCACTGGAGGCAACATGCTGATTACACACACCAAAATCATTCCTTTCCCACCACCAAACACTGTGCTGTGTGTTGTGGGATCTCACAGTTATTTCAGAGTGCTGAGCTGTACTTTGCTGTGCAGCATTTTAGGATGGGGAGTGAAGATGAATACCTTATCCTGTTAAAGCTCTAGGGTGGTGGGATGACATCAGTGAGAAGTGAACACCTGGAATGCTCCTTAGTCAGGAGGATCTGCTTTAGGACACCTCTGACATCTTTGACAATAAAGATGTTACCTAAAGATGTAGGTGTGTTCACTGTAGCATCTATTTCCCCCATGCCTTCATCTCCATTATTTGCTGAGAACACATTTATATTGTGAGAACTTTCAGTGTTAACATTGGTCAAGATCAATGTTAAGTTCAACTGCCTCATGTATTGCAGCTTATTTTAGGGACTTGCTTTAGAAGCCAAATGTGTTAATTCTTTTGAATGTGAATCTTGAATTTAAGAGCTATGCTTTCGTGGTGACGTAACGTTCTCTTTTGTTTAACATTTTTCTTTGTATGTATTTTTCCCCCACAAATGTTTTGTGGAGTACACAAGAACAGGACCCTCTCTGTCCTATTTTGGGAGAAGCAGCTGAGAGAAGTGGAGTGGACACTTTTCAAAAACTGAAAACTCTTACGAAGTTGTAAAAAGTTTAGTGCAAATTGCTCTCACTTCAAATCTGTCCACCTACCTGAATCTCATCTTCCCTGTTCTTTTGAAAATGCAGAGGAGGAACAAATCTCACTTTGATGAAATTGCTTCATCTTGTTCCTTAACTACCTGAATAACTCAATATGTTAAAACTATGGTAGGGAAACATTAAAGCAGAAACAGAAGAAGAACTCAAGAAGTTGACAGTGATTTGTGTTGCCTTATGCATATGCATTTCTTCATAGCCCTTGAATTATTGATTAGTTATTATTTCAGTAATTGATTTTTCTGCAAAATTTGCACTGCCCTTATAGAAACCTGCAAGAATGAGAATGTTAATTTGTACTGTTGAAACGATCTAGTGTGTCTTTAATGGCTTTTATGAGGTGATCTTGCCCTTTTATGGCGCCGCTGATCTATGGAAATTCAGTGCAGTTGATTTAGTTTATGCTGCTATATGTGAGAGAAGATGGGGCCTTTCATTGCTTTGATGCATTTCTCTTCCTCCAAGCAATAACTGTTGTGCATTTAGCAAGATATATTTCTTGTGCATTTAAACGGGGAAGGATTATTGGAGTGTTGTATAAAGCCTTTGTCATGGACGTGAAATTTCGCGCAGCAGTAGGTTCAGCTGAGTGGCTTTTAAGTCATGTAGCAGTTCCCAGATTTAAGGCAATCCGAAAGTATGAAGTATAGGTAATCACATTACTTTAAATAATTTCTGTTTGTAATATTTCTGGTAATTTCTGTTATAGGGGAGGAATTAAATTTGGATAATAATAAGCGTCAGATTATCAAAGACAAATTAGTCTGGTTCAGAAGAGCATCCAAACAGCTATACTGGGCCAGAGAAAAGACCTGCTCTGAGTCAGACCAGAGCTCAGTCCTTTACTCTCTTTTTCCAAAGCATCTGCTACTGGCTGGTGTAGAGCAGCAGCAGGAGCAGTATTCCTTCCCAGCTTCTGGCAGCTGGCCTTTGGTTACTGCTTGAGCCAGAGGTTCTATCTGCATCATTGTATTTAATAGCCCATGATGGACCTTTCTTCCATGAATTTTGCTAATTGCTTTTCTTTTAATGCAGTTATGCTTTTAGTTTTCATAACATCCTGTGGCAATAAGCTCTGCAACTGAATTATGTAGTGTATAATAAAAAAAATAAAATTGACCCCTCTTGCTTTAAGCAAACTGTCCAACCATTTCATTTGGTGCTCCCTATTTCTGGCATCATGAGAACAGTTGTTCCTGCTCACTATCTCTGTGCTATTCTTGATACCAGACCATAATCATGTCCTTCTCCACTGTGTTCTCTCTTGCAGGCTGCAAAGTCCTCATGTGGATAATCTCGTCCTATAAGGAAACTCTTTTGAATCTCTGCTATTTATGTCTGCCTTCTCCCTGTCTTTTTCTCATTATCCCAAATCCATTTCAGAACTATGTGCAGTACTGAAGATGTGGGCAAAATTCAGTTTGTGTGCAGAGGGATGATGTTCCTGTTTCTTTTGTAGTCATCCCTGATATTGTTTTCCTTCACCGTGTCTAAGCATTCAAGTTGGTGCTTTCAGAGAGCTCCACGTTGTTGTTTCAAGGTCTCTCTCCTGAGTAATAATGGGTGATTTAGATCACATAACTGTGTAGGTGCTGCCCGTAATGAAGACACAAACTAACAGGGTGTTAGTTTATGCGGTGCTTTATTCAGGGCCCGGGAATTCCTGC
>JAYRBT010000181.1:10650791-10688207 GCA_036023395.1 Myiotriccus ornatus
CTGCTAGAAAGCAAAGCATTTTTCCCAAGGATGTGAGATGGTCACATGAAAGCCCTGTTTGCTGCTCAACTTCCAGCGGAGCCAGCATAAACCTCCCTTGCATATTCCTGGAAAGCCAAAAGCAAAGTTATCATTTGCTGTGTTGCCTGTGGCTCCCTTGGCACTGTGAGAGTTTGTCCCTGTCAGCTGACGTGCAGATGCATCCTCTGGGGGAAGGCAGATGTGTCCCCAAAACTCTGTGGTGACACAGAAGCAGGATAAGGTTATGAGGTGCGACCACGGTTTTCTCTGGAGACTCTCAGCAGGCGACTCCGAGCTTTGCAAAGCTGCTTTGGTACAGCTCTTTCTCCATGAGTAACACTGCCTTGCTCTGTGTGAGGGACATGGGACTTGTCAGCCAGGTGTTACCATGGGAAGCACTCTGCTGGCACGAGGATGAGCGGTGTGGCTTCGCGGAGAGGGGGCAGCAGGAGGAAGCCAAGTTCGTAGGAGGTGTTTTTTAACTGTGAGTTTCAGAAACTTTTAGCAGCTATTTCCCACCAAATTCTCTCAAAATTGCAAAGACCTGGCAGTTGTTTGAGGGCCATCTGTGAGCAGTGCTGCTAGTGAAATCCATTTTTTCAAACTTTAGCAAACACTCCACTAATGCATTGCCATGTACTGTGTGAGCCATAGAGGAATGTCCTTTCTTTAGCATAAGTGAGTTTTTTGCAAAAATAAGGAATGCCTCGTGAGTGAAGTGCATCACTGAAAATATCTTCATCTAGGTTTTGGTTGTAGCCTTCCTTCTAATTTTTTTTTCCTGGTCTTGGGAAATGTACGGAAAGCTTTCAGAAACAGTAATTCATTTTGGAAACAAAAAGCAAAATTACTGTTACCACAGAATGCTTAATACTAGTGAGCATCTGCATCTTCCAGTGGTGTGACTTCAAGGTTAAGTTATGGCACTCAAAGCTGACAGGGAAAACGATGTTGAATTCTTCACTGGGGGATGCTTTTTTATATGCGTCTGAAAACCAGGATTTATACCGAACTAAACTTTTTAGGACTTCTCTGGTATTCGACATGTGTAAACTTCTTGGAAGTTATTTGATGACAGAAAACATTTTATAAAAGTTTTGTTATAAATTCAGCTTTTTCAGAGACACTGATTAATAGTAGAGTAAATTTGGCTTTAGGTCTTGTAGTACTCTAATATCAACCATGGTGATGCTGATATGATGCACATACAATGTGCTGCCTGTTGATGGAAAGGTGATGTGAGCTAATTTTACACCGGCAAACTTTCTAGAGTAACCGTGAAGAGCTGGCCTCAGAGTGTGAACTCACTTCTTGGTAGGCACTTCTTCCGGATAATATTATACTACAAATAAAGTAAGGATATAGTTGGGTAGGAGCCACTGAACTGACCTTGTAGGATTTTGGTTCTCTCCTTTGACAGGTATTCAGTTTGCTGCTTGGATAAATGTAATGCTTCTATTATGTTGTTTTGTAAGGTATATGCTTATAATTCCCATTTTTCCTTTTACCCAAACCACAGGCTGGAGAGCTTCCTCAGGAAGCTTTGCTGAGCGTTTGTGTTTCAGGACGACTGTAGGAACATGCAGAGCTGCTAAGGCAATGGAAGTACACTGAGCATCTGTTATGTTTGTAATAGCTGTAAAACAGTATAGTAAAAACCCAGGGATGCAGCTTAAGTGATCCAAAATAAGATACAGATCTCAAGTCAGCCTCTAATTCAGTTTTTCTTTCAGTTTGTTTCACAATAGGAGTAGTCAGAAGAAAAGGAACATAAAGCAGGTTTACTCATAGCTTGATGTTCTATCTGCGTACAAACCAAACATGTTAAACTTGGCACACAGACTGTATTCACCACACTGGGTTGTAGCTTCGTGGCTTCATACAAGAGTATTTACAATACATAGTTAGCATTACATTTACCAAAGCCTCAGTCATCTGAAACGTGTTCTTCTTTCCACACTAGCAATCCTGAAGTTAAATTTCCCAAAATATTTTTCTTTCTATGCCTTATTAATTCCATGAGCTGCAAATTAGCTGTTGGAGGGCTACTTTCAACTGCTCACTCAAAAATACCTTTGTATCAGCCTTGCAATCTTGCAACACTTCTTGCTGAGCCAGTTTTGCTGTATCACTAGATTGTGTTTCTCCAACATTTTAATGCGTATAACTACTATAAATGTTATAGCAGATGACTTCCCTGCCATACTAGAGGATTTTTTAGCTATAATTAGAAATGTTTACTAGATCTGGGCAGGGGAAAGATGATCCCTGACTCCTACAAGTCGTGCAGGCTGGAGCTGGTGGTGTAAGCAGTGCTGTTCTTTACTCAGGTAGAAGGAGCCTTGCTTTTTGCAGGTAATTTTACTGTAATAGTATAAGGTACAATGTCTGACATAGATGCACCTCGTCCTATTACAGGAATCTGCCCCTGCAAAAACACTTACAGTTTTTTATTACAAAAAAAAAGCAGGAGTAAAATCTGTTTTCACTGGAGTGACATTCTTGTCTTGGGAAGGGAAAAAAAGGTTCACTTTAGAGTTGATCCACCAAAGAGTGTGTCAGTAAATTTTGTTGTCCAGCAGATAATAATAAGCAGCACATCTCTGTTAAGATAACCTTTCTTGTTTCATCACATCACCCACCTCTTCTGGGAATGCTGTACTCTTAAAAGCTGAAAGGGCATGAGCTTTTCAACAACATGCCTACTAAATTTTAAGAGTGGAATATAAGTATAGGCTTTTCTGATTCCCTAGCTGTATTTCTGCAGGTGGGTGCAACTTTACTGCAAGTAATACGACAAGCAAGCTCATGGCTATCTGACGCACATTTCTTTAGTCTTGCCAGTTGAGTTGTTCCATCTAGACTTGGGAGCTGTTTGCCTTGACTTGCATCCTGTTTGTCCCTAGCTATATGCAAACAAACAAACATCCATGCTCCTCTCTCTTAATTTTTTAAAAAATCTCTATCAGTTGAGTTATTCTCTGGTAAATCACCTGTTTTAGCACTGCACCATAAAAGCTGCAGTTGATTTTTGCCTGCCTCTGCCCCTAGTGTGTGCTACAAGGGTTGTCTCCATGGTTGATAGCTCCAAGAGCTGCTCAGTAAGTGGAGGATGGGCTACGATGATCCGTGATAGGTGAGGCACGTGGTGAATGATCAAAGGCTATCTTGGAGCATATTTTGCAGGTCATTCCTCTCAGTGCAAAATGAGTTTCTGTTCAGTTGTTCTACACACCACCCCAGTGGCACAGAAACTGCTGGTTGCAGTCACTGTCCTTCACACCAGTGCCTGTTACTTCAGCGATGCTCAGGCAAAGGAGAGCTTTCCCAGCTCCCATAGTTGATTAAGTGCAAGGGTCTGTGAGCTGCTGACAGCTTAGGGAAAGAGAATTTTGGTTTCATGTGTGTAGTCCATGTCTAATATGGGTCACACGTGTTATCCCGAATTGCAAGCAGGATTTGACGTGTTTTTCAAGTGAAGTAAGGTGTGTCATTGTTATCAAGAGCAGGCTAGTATTTGGGAAGGTTCATTTAACTGTGAAGGCTGTTTTCTCAGCCTAATGAGCCGAGGAGGAGGCTTTTCTGGGGCAGTTCAGGTTTGAATCATTGTCCAAAAAAAAGCATGTTCTTCTGAATCCTTTTGCAAAGTTTTTTCAGTTTTTCCAAAAGAATCAAAAGTTGTGAGACTAGCAGCAATCTGGAGGTGGGCTTTGCTTTTTGCTGGTTTGTTCTTTTAATTTCCCCTTCTCTCCCAATACCACCCCAGATTGGTTCCTGAAGCCCTTGGGAATCATAGAAGAATAATGTAGCCCTGGAAGGGACTTCGAGAAGCTACACAGCTTCATTGTTCATGGCTCCTTTCCCTTTTTCTGTGGCACAACTGAATATCCCAAAGCATTCCTGAGAGCTGTTTTTTTATTCGTAAGCATTTTTAGTGAAGGCAGTTCAACAAGTATTCCTGGGACCTGTTCCCATCCTTAACTGTCCATATTTAGGGAAATATTCCCTAGAGTCTGACCTAAATAAGCCTCTTCTTGTGCAAATAGAGCCAACTTCTTGTCCTTTACTCTGTAAATGTGATGAACAATTAATTGCTCTCTGCTTTAAATATCACTAACATATATTAAGAGTTACTGCACTTCTCTCACATTCCTTTTTCCCAAACTAATCCAGATCTTTAACCCTCTGCTTCTAGTAATTATTCCCCAGTGCCTTCATTTTCTAGAGAGAATTGCAACATTTTACTTTCCAGCTTTGCTGAGTGTTTAATGTTAATGGGAGATTCTTCAAGATGATTGGCAGTGGTTCACAGGTTTGTGTTTTTCTGATTTAATTCAGTACTGGATTTCACCAGAACTGTGGGCTTGACTACATTTATCCTGTCTTACATTTTTTTAGCTGCTTCTTTTCCTTATTCTAGTATGTGGTTTTGACTGGTTTTTAGAATGATGTGAAGTTTCTGGTCATGGCTAACCTCTTTTTGTAAACACATGGACCAATGAAAGCGTGGATTACTTTAGTCTCTCTCAGTCATTAATTGTTTTTTTCTCCTTCCTCGTGATATATTTATAGATTATTCTCTTTTCATCTTTCATCCCCCTCCATACTTGTATTACTCTTGTGATGTAGGTTGTAATTTCCTGCAGACTTGAAACCAGAGTAAGTCCCATTGTAAGTGAGTCTTCTTTGATTGTCAACAGTTTGAGATTCATGTTAATTAAATGGAGATACTGAAAACTGCAGATACCTAAAGTGTTGGTGCGATCTTGGCAGTACTTCTGGGTGGTCATGTATGCAATGGTGGGAAGTAACAGGTAGCAGTAGAGCAGTTCACCTCATTAGAGGAAGAAATTTTGCTGGAGGTGGGATGGTCCAAGGGCAGGAAGAGAGGAAGTGAAGAACAACAGTTTGCATGTCTGAAACCTGCTTTTTCTGCTATGTCAGTTAAATAAAACATACTACCTCAATTTACAAAGCCTTGCTTTGTTGTAGAGGATGGACTTCATCCCACCTCAGTGTCAGCCTGTATTGTTGCTTCTAGGTAGGTGGTGAGGAGGGAGGTGGCATCAATGTGCCCACTGACTGTGTAGTGTAGCCCTGCAACACCTGAGAAAAAAAATTCCTAATGGACATTATAGCCTATTCCATTTGAGGAACTGTTTTAAGCAAAATAGCTGTTGGTATGAACCACCGGAGTGAAAATCTAGCCAAAGCAACTTCTGCCACTGTCCAGACTAGGAAAGTGGCCAGTGTTTGCCAACTGCTTTAGCTAAATTGTTTACCTAAAGTAGGTACTAAGTGATGTTTAAAACGTAGGTTAACACCTTTCCTGAACATGCCTCATCTGGTTTGTTTAGACAAGACTGGCCAATATCTCCTTTCAAAAACAGTTTGTCATGAATTTCTCCTAGATTTGAGTGTGGAGACACAAACCTCAGCCCCAGGAACTGGTGGATGGTGCTTACAATTACACTCTTAGTCTTCCATGCCAGCTGTGTGGGTTTTGCTCAAGTACAAATTGTGGTTTTTCACTGCTGGTCTACCTGCACCTTGATCTTATTTCAGGGTCCTTCATTGTACATTTGACCTGTTGAAGAACCTCTTCAGAGGGAGCTTGAATGTTTAGACATCTGACAGCAGGCTCAGAAAATTTTCAGGCAAGCCAGCTTCTTCATTATGTTTTCTATAGCTTTGTACAAAGTTTACTGTTTGATGAAAGGCTGGTTGCTTTGTTTGTTTTACTCCATCGGCTGGACCACAGGAAAAATGGAATAGGGGGTGTTGAAACAGTGCAGGAACACAGGCAGACCCGATATGCACAAGGAGAGACCTGTCCCAGAACAGCACACTTAAATGCCCCCCTTAAAGTTTGGAGCTTTTCAGAATTGGTCAGGGGATTAATAATTTTTTCTGGGTTGAAAACAAAGAGAGAGAACTGGCTTAAAAATAATCAGGAATGAGAGGGGTGTTTACTTTGTAGTATTTCCTCGTTACTTTTATAAGGTTTCCACCTTTTTTGGTGTGAGAACCTGGTGATATTTGTGCACAAGGATTTGGCTTATTCCCAATCCTGTTTCCCACCAGCCTAATTATCTAGTTCTGTGTTTTTCCAAATCATGCAAAAGTGAACTTACTCTCTTTTAGAACAACAATAATTTACTCATGTTCTCTTTACCTCTGAAAAATGGACAGCACAGCCTTGGCTGCTGACTTGAGACTTTCCTCCTCAACCTATACAATTCCTTTATGTCATATGTCTTCAGTTAAGAATCTTTCTCTTTTTTTTTTTTTAAATCACGTAGTAACTTCTATAAAACTGTCCTATTTTCTAAGTTGTATCATATTCCAGAACCTTTTCCTAAACATTTGACAAGTACTGGACAGTTGGATGTTATCGGGTAGTGTAGGCTGGGTGAGGGGCAGATGCCTTCCTGCAGCTTGGTGTTGAAGCCTTTCATTTGGAGCAAACCTGAAACCCAAAGATGAAATTGTGTTGAAGCTGTAATGCGTTTCTTCTGTTGTGTCCTGATGATCAGAGAACTTGTCTGCAGTGCAGGCTATCTGCATTTTGTCCTGGTTTTTCTGGTGACCCGCCGTGTCCCTGCAAGCAACTCTTCCCTCATACTCCCCCAAAATGAGGTGGAAGGGAAAACGTGAGCAAAGTGAAGTGCTCACAAGCCTTACTTTGGAAAGGCACCAAATAAAGAGTGACTTATTTATAGTGATGTTTCTTCCCATGTCAGTATTGGAATTTGACTGAAATGTTCTCAATGTGTGTAATGAAACACCCACCACTTTTTAGTGAACTCTTGCAGGGCTTAAACTTTTAGTTGACAACAGAAGTGTAAATTTTAGGAGGAACAGGGGAAGTGAGAATGTTGTTTCACAGGCCTCTGCCTTCCCAGTGTATGTGAATGTGGATGTGTTTGTGCGTTGCTGATGAGAACATTTTAATTATTTGCTGGACATCCCAAGTCATGCCAAGTCCAAATGCCTCTCTCTGATTTTTCCCTGCAGCTGCCTCAGTGGGATTATGCCTTCTCTTCATCCATTTTTCAGCAAGTGTATTGTGCAAGAGTATGTAAATATCTGTGCAGAGAGGGCAGCACAAACTGCACACATGGCACTGTTTAGGCAACTCAGACAGATGGTGCGAGTGTAGTTACAATGAAAACAATTCTTTCAGCATGGGTGGGGGAACGTTTCATGTCTCTTTGGCTGTGTGAAGCTCTAGCAGGATCTGGGCCTGGTGCAGAGTAATCCCTCAGCTCAGAGCTCTTGCTGGCAGAAAATTGCTTCATGCCACTCCAAGTAGCTTGAGTTCTATAGTATTTCCCACTTCAGCAAAGATGCAGAATGAAGGGGTAATGCTGGTTCAGCTGCTTTTCATTTTGATCTCTTCCTATTGTTTGGCTTCCAAGAAGCATTTTTTTCACCCTTCCCCAAATGAAAACATGAAACAATGGTGGGATTGGTTTATCCGGGCTTCACAGCCTCTGTTAGAGGTTGTGTTTCATAGGTTTACAACTGAAAAAAAAGAATGCCGGGGTGCAGTTCAGTTTGATATGTCTATGGATTTGTTGATTTATTCTGATTTGTGTTTATACAAATTCTTCTACTGTGTGTTCATGCCATAGCTTTCGTGGTTGGATATCCAACTTCTTCATCCACGTCACAGAAACTTGAAACAAGGCCTTTAAAATGGTCAGCCATCACTTCTTGCCTGTCACTGACCTTTACTGCCCTTTCCCATTTGCTGATCTTTCTCTTTGCCTACATCTACAGTGCTGCAAAACACTCCCCACAGTGCCAGACACATCCTCTGCATTCTCATTCCTGCATGCACAGGTGAGGTGGTTGGAGAAAATAGAAGAGTAACCAAGAACCCCTTTGGAATTAAGAACTGGCAGCAAAGCTTATCAAATCAGGCTCTCCACTGCAGCGGAATGCGATCCATCCATCCATCTATCCATCCATCCATCCATCCATCCCTACCTGCCTCACTCCCTTGCACTGATTCATTACTCACCACTTGGCTGCATTCCTTTTAAAATGGGGACTTGACAATGTAGAAAAAAACTGGGGTGAGAGGAAGGCAGAGAAGGCGCCCGCAGAGCAGCAATTGCACTAAATCTGTGCTCAGCCTTTCCCTTGATGACTGTCCTCGCCATTCCTCCCCCTCTGGCAGGGTGCCTTCGCTGCAAACGCTGCTCTGCAGAAGCTCCCCCCACACTCCTCCGGCTCGCAGCATCCCTCCTCTCCTTCCTGTGTTGGCCATGCAGGAGCACCATTTCCCTGTCCTCCCAGCTGCCTTTCTGCTGGAGCTCCCGGATGACTCCTGTGCAGAAATATGCGTGACAGACAAGACCTTGCTCTGTCTAGCAGCTGTTGCTATGGAAGGATGTGACATTTAGTGCTAGTACAAAGGGTCAATTAGATAAGAGCCCTAAGGATAATTTCTGTAGTGTGGGGTTCAGTGGTTTGGAGTGGGGGAGACAGCAGTAAGAATTATGCAGCTACAAGTAATCTGGGTTGTTTTGGTTTTTTTTAACCTTTCCTCAGAGAGCTCACAGTTTCAAGCAGACAGATGTTACCACCTTCAGATATTAAAGACATGCTTAATCTCTATGGAGACATTTGCTTCACCTAATGAAATGAGCTGCAGCAATCAATTTTATTCTGCACCTATTGATCATGTCTGTTTTAGGGATACAAATACAAGACAACCTTAATTAAGAGGATCTATCTCTTCCTTTAGCAGTGCTTTCCAGCAGGACGCTTTCTCATCTTATGTTGTGCTTTTTGATTTTGATCTCTCTTCTGTTAGAACCAGAATTAAATTGAAATCAGAAGCTTGTATATCCCCTGCCCTGATTTTAAAGGAACAAAATAGTCTGTTTTTTTCAAGTGCCTAATTCAATTTATTTAGATTTATTGTACCACAGGAGTTAGAAAATCGATAATTTTAGCTGATGGGTGCACTGTTTATTTATTTATATTTTTAAGATTGTGAAAAGACATCTGTCTTTTCTAAATGGAATTGTAAATAAAAAACATAGGATTATTTTTTCTTCAGCATTTATGCTTGAGGATATTCTCCACAGTTTCTTTCCCTCTCTTCCTGGCCATATTCCACATACAATACATGCTGTTTTCCAAATAGTTTGTCTTTAGCATAGCCTTCGAAGGGAGGAGGTCCAGGCAATCACACGGGTGCCGTGGGTGTTGTGGAGGGGAGTCTAACTCAAGAGTTGTCCATGTATGAAATGAGATACTGGTACCACCGATGTAGAACATGCTCCTTTCGTATCTGAACTCTAAATGTAACTTAACATACTGTGGTGCAGTTTCTGAGAGAGTTGGTGCTGGATATAGATTCTAGAAAGCGTTTGCAGGCAAATCTATGAAGTGTTTGTGGCTGGTGTGCGGCAGCGATGCAGGGTGAGGAGCTGGCTTGTTCAGCCCACGCTGTGAGCAGCACCTCGCTTTCTGCAAGAAAAGGGAAAAGGTGGTGGTGTGTGATGGCTTCGTGCTCTGCATCATTTCCCTGCCAAAGCAAAGCACTCTTGAGTGGAGAAATGTTTTCTTTGCTCACAAGACAGCTGTGGAAAACACACACAGGAATTATATTTAAGGAAATATTTGCTTTTGTGAGGGCAGAAACATAAAAATAGTTAAGCAGTGGCATTAGATTGCTCATGGCAGCTAATCATAGTAGTGTAGCTCAGTACCGAGCAATGAATGTACCAAACTCCGTACCAGCAGGGAGCGATTGTAGAGAGCGTTGCCAGCAGCGCTCAGTGTGTGCTGGGTTTCTCACCATCTCAAAGCACGTGTCATCCTCCACAGGGGCGACGATTATTCCACTGCATAGCCTGATAAACTTGGGCACAGCAAAGTGTCCAAGCTGAACATACAGCAAAGCTGGGAGGACTATGAGAGGAACCTTGCCCTTCCTCCCCTGCACCTCCAAGGGTAAATCAAGGACCACTTCATGGTCTCGTCCGGGAGCTCAGCAATAATGGGGCTTTCCGCTCAGCACAGAAACCTCTGGCACACGATACAGAGTATCAGTAGGGTTAATCGGTCCTGACTTTGTTAGAGATGCTGAAGCTGCTGCAGTCGCTCTGTGCCTTGAAATCTCTTACATGCAACAAGGCTCTGTGTGGGTGGTGTTAATCCCAGAGCGGCTTTGTACGAGCAGCGCTTTTCCCCGAGTTCTCTCGGTTGAAAACTCGTCTTCTTCGTGGTTCAACCCCCCAGGATGATGTCCCGCCGTGGGGAGAACATTAAGTCTCATCCTGAAATTTGCATGGCATCTTCTGCTGTTTCAGAGTTTTGCTGCAGGTACTTCTCAGGTCAGGGTCAAAAAGATTTTTTTAACTTCTGAACTCAAGTTAGCCAAAGTAGTTTCCTTTTATGGGAAAGCTATGTATGGCAGCTGGGGGGAAATGGGAGTTTAGCAAGTTGCTCTAAACATAGGGAATAATTTGATTCTTCAGTCTTTTAAACCCTACCTTGTGTAAAGCTGATAGCTCTGTTTTTAGAGAATAGTGCTTCGAATGAGTGTACGTAGAAAGCATCTACTCAAAGCAGTAATTCAAGTGTTTTTACTTAACTGACTCTGAGAATTTCTTTGTGAACAATGATGTACTTTAAGCTCATCTTTATTTACATAAAGTTCAATAAAATAAGCTATTTCAATCTATTGATATGTTCCTCCTCCTTTCTAGGATATAAATTTGACTTCATTTGACTTTCTTAGACATTTTTTGCCCCTATAAGGAAGTTCAGCATCTCCCAGCAGTATGCTTTGCTTTGTTTTAGTTCTCTGCTGGGTCTCTGAGTGAAGTTTGATGTTCTTTAGATGCTGCTCAAGAATTCAACACACTAGTTTGTTTATTTGTAGGAAAACAGTTGTTGCTGGACATCTGTTGCTTGTGGTATTTCATGCTGGAGTTAATATTGTTGCACTGCTCAGCCTAAATTAATAATAAATACAGTTTGATTTACATGACTTTGAGAGATGGGACTTATCCAGCACCTTACTGAGAGCAGTGTAACATTATATGAAGATCTGCATTGGATTTCTAAGTCCTGCAATGATGAATATTATGCAGCCAGCATGAAACCATTGCACTTCAGAGCTCTAACCTCTCTTATCATTATTTTTCTACTCAGATACTTGCTTCTCACAAAAAAAAAAACCCAAACTTTATGATTCATCCATTTAAAGATTGAGCCAGCCCCCATTGGTTCAATTTAGCCTGCACATCTTGAAGGGTCGCAAAGTAAATCCCGTTCTGTTGGTCTTGGACAGACAGACTGCAGAGAAACGAGCTCTCTGGGATGATTAGCTGGAGGGAAGAGGACTCTCCAGGGCTTTTCTAATGAAGTGAGAGCTCTTTTAGGGGCCTGCTGGTAAGACAGGAGCACCTTGTGCTTTTCTGTCTCCTTCCTCTGTCTTCCAGCTCATCATTGCAATACGAGTAAATCAAACAAAAAAAAGCCATGATTCATGCACAAAGGCTTTAGAGGGATGTATTTTACAGCTGAAGACAGTGTTTTATATCCTTTGAGATACTGATGCTCGGACAGTTTGCTGTCTGACATTTTTCTGTTTGAAAGCTTGTCAGTCATACTGGTATTTAATGACCTTTCAAAGGCCAGTTACCATCTACAGGACTTTGTGGGGTGTTTTTCTTGTCCCAAGTAGCTTTTTTCCATCCTTGAAAGTGGATAGGGTCTCTTTCTCTTCAAGTTCATTTAAATATGAGAACAATTTATTCCATAACAGATTGAAAAATGGGAGTCCTGGCACATGTGGAATAGGCAAGGTATACTTATTCAAAAATAGAATAATGGGAGAGATTAGACCTGGCTAAGTTCCACGTTGCATTAAACCTACCTAAATTTCCACTGGAATTTCCCTCAGAATTCCTTCTCTCTGCTGTCCTGTGTGTGGTTGAGCTGCCTTAGCCTTTTCCAGCAGGTTCATCCAATGGCACCAAGTTGAGTGTGTGTGACTGCATTTCAGAAGCTGCAGTTCCTGTATGGGTATCTCTGTTAAAGCCTTTGGGATAAAAGCACTCTGCTGTTGTGAAATGTTTTCTTGGTTTTATTACTGCAGCGATAACATCTTATGCTGCTTTTTCAGTGGCAGTATTGCACCCAAGAGGGCAACAGTTCGCGAGTTAGGAGTATTACAAATTAACACTACTCTTCTCTTTCTCTTTAAAGTAAGGAAGTAGCATCCCTTTTTAATAAACAGATGAATTTGAGGCAGAATTAAAATTCCTCTTGAAATACAGTCAGAAAAGCTCTTGCAGTGAGGGTTTAGGAACTTAACCCAGAAGGAAGTTTGTCATTGTTTATTCCGCAGGATGGAGAACCTCTTTTTAAATTAGTGAGGGTAGTTAAAATGATATTCACCGATACACAGCCTTAGGTATCCAGGGCTTACTGCTAATTCCAGCAAGGCAACATTTGCTTGTTACATTGAGGCAACAGGTTTGGCTTTCAAAGGCCCTTTTCATCTCAAAGTGCAGGAATGTGCTGTGTGGTAGAAATGGGGAGGAAAAAGCTTTTTCCCCTTACATAGAATCTTTTTGCAGTTCACTTGTATTACACAGCACAAGTCAATTTGAAATTCATGGAAAGAGTGTGTTTTGAAAGCAGCTCAGTATCCCACATTGAAATAAGTGGTGAGGGTTTAATAATTTTGAGGTTGGTGGCCAAACATGTTATAACACCACTTACTACACAGTCACAAAGTAGAAGGGGCTAAGTCATTTGACATGTGAACTCTGCTTACAATGGAGATGTTATTACAACTTCAACTTCTTAAGTTTCTGTTTAATGATTAAATAATATGAGTAACATTTGACTATTGTAATGTTGCAGTGATTTTAAACCACAGGTTTACTCAAACAGTAATGATTCAGCTTTCTTTTCGAGGAAACTTAGCAGAAAGACTTTATTCTTTGAAGGAAAATACAAGTAAGCGGGCATTTTCAGGGCATCTCCATGGCACTGTGTCTGAAAACAAAACGTAGGAAGCAGCATATGGCATTACATCTGCAGAGTGTTTGACAGTAACCAGTCCTGGGTACTCCAGAGGTCAATTTACAGAAGAAAGCAGTTAATCTGCCCAAGGAAGTTGCTCCTCTTAAAGCCAGTGGCTCTGAGGTTAACATAAACTCTGAAGTGTTTGACACTAACTCCTTCACCACTTGCCCTCACTTTTTAAACCATTTCTGGACATGTCTTTGGACAACTGTCCAGATGGGTCCAGTTTTTCCTTGAACCTTGATCAGGCTTTGGTTCATTAGAATCATTAATATTTTGCAATTGTGTAACCTTTGCTAAGGACCTGGTAAACTTTTAAATAACCCATTGGACTTGATTTATGAAAGAGAGTAGAGGATTCTGATATTCATTCTGCTGGTATTTTGTGACAGCACATACTTCTGTCAATCACTTTCTTATTTCCAGTCTTCTATGTCATTTGTTTCTAAATGAAAACAAGTTCTTTTTTTTAACAGAGGGATTACTTTGGCACACAGTCTTCTACATGAGAATGAACGACTGATTTATACAAGTCTTTCCTACAACTTTATGGAAAGGGAAGACTTATCATTTGGAAGGTAGATGGGTTTCCTTGTCCACAGCTCTGTCCTTAAACCCTACTGATATAAAATTCTCCTTTTGGATGTTGAGTGATTAAGTATGAAGATCTCAGTGAGGCAGAGTCCCGTCAGAACCCAAATTACAAGACTGAGATTGCTTTAAGCAGATAAATGGCTTCTGGCCTATCAAGGCTTCGTTGTCTGAAGAGATTACATTGTAGCAGTGAACAAAAGCAGTGTTATTAATGATGTGGTTAAGAAGATCAGCAAGTTTTTCACTCTAATGTGAAACTGGCACATGAAAACCAGCCTGAACATTTAAACTAATAGAGTCATTCTTGTTTTGCATGTGTCTTATTGTTTCACATCTGTCATGTTTCTGTCACTGACTTCGTAGTAACTCCATAATACAAGCACATTGCCACCAAAAAAGCAGATGGAATAACATTCCTTTTATATAATGTAATTAAGAAAATAAGCACATGGAGGGAGAAGCTAGTATACTTCTCTCTCTTGTCAAGCAGGGATTCATCATCCGTGCCAACCTCTGCTGGCAAAGCATGAGAGTGCTTTTTCTCTTCTTCAGCAAGAGATTGTTCTGTTTGATTTTTCTTTTGATTTTGTTTTAAAAAGCCTTATGTAGATGCTGATGTTCATAATTACTGCTGTCTCACTGAAATGGGTGAGAGTTTTGGCCTCTTTGGGAACACTGCTGAATCCCTTAGTTATACAAGCAAGAGTGCATTTTCCTCTTAATTAGAAAATAAGTGTTTCTAATAAATAAAATAATTTGAGTATTTATTCAATGTTTCATTTTCCTAGCATAAGCCAACAGAGATATATAATACTGAGACATGCTAATTGACACACCATATTTATTAAGAAACTGTGCCATTTAAAAAGTCATACTTGGAAGATAATAATTTAAAAAGCAAGATGGAAGGCTTAAGTGTCTGCTCGTGTCATTTTTGGCCTGTCTAAATTATTATGTAACATCTCTGGAGTTCAAGATTTCCCAGCTTCCCTAGGCAATCTGTTTCACTGCTTAATTATCTTCACATTTAGAAAGTTGTGTTTGTTACATTAAAAAAAAAAAATAGAGAGAGAGAAGAAGGCTAAGGATCATAATCTGTTTTGTTTTGTTTTGTTTTTTTCTTTTGCAATTAAGTTCTTGTCCTGGCTAACAGTGACATGAAGAACAGATAATTTTCCTTGTTTTTGCAATAGTCTTTCACATATTGAAGAATATATTATCACGTCACTCTTGCTTCCCTTTCCTAAATCAAGGAACTGCAGTACTTCTTACAGGATGGGTTTTCAATCCCTGTAATCAGCCTTGTTGTTGTCCTGTTGGAGTAGAATAACAGCATTGCTGTATGTGTCATGCAGACCATGTTCCTGTTTATTTACCAGTACCACAGGTTCTGTTGGGTTTTTTTTAGTGTTTGACTTCATTTCATTTTATGTGATTAAACATGTCAACTGCATCATGTCATTGTGCTTAAAAAAGAGGTGGAGATACTGGACTGGAGTATATAAAGGGGGAATTAATATTTTTGTAATTTAAGTGCCATTTCTGACATTCCAGTTTTGCTGTAGTTCCTATAGGATGCATCAGTAAATATTCACCTTCTCTTATTTCACAGAATCACGGACTGGGTAAGGTTGGAAGGGGCAGCTGGAGGTCATCTAGTCCAATCTCCTTGCTCAGACAGGATTCCCTGGAGCATGTGACTGGTTGGTGTCCAGACAGCTTTTAGAAATCACCAGGGAAGGAGGTTCCTAGTGATAGTTGCTTGTGACCACTGAGATAAATCAAAGAAACTGTTCATAACTTTGCAAATGGATGATTTATCTTGTTTTCAAGAAAAAGTCTTTAAGGTAAATACAAGGCTTAACAGGTCTCATTCAAAGTAAATCAGGTGAGATTGGAAGTAAAGCAGAAACAATGGAGAAATAAAGCACTGGAATAGAGGAAAGCTAGTATAAGTTGTAGCAACTATGTTGTTTACCATTTATGCTGTGTTTTATTAGTTCTGAGTTGATTCATTTTAATAATTACAAATTACTGTCTCACAGGATCTTGTAGTATTGCAGTTTTCTTTATTTTTAAAGAGGTGAAGTGATTCTTTCAGCAATGATCTCTGAATTGTGTTCAGCACAAATCTGCATCTTGATTTTGTTGAGCATCAGAACATTTTTGCAATGTCATTAATATTATGGCATCTCAGTATTTCTCATGTTTTTGAGGTGTGTTAAACTGGAATATATAAACCCAGAAGGCACCACAGCCTAAGTTGATTGACTTGGCAAGAATTATAAAAATTTAAAGAGAGCTTGACTGTAAAACTGCCTATCAATGCTGCCACTGAAGATGTGGGGAAACTTCATTTCCATATTTCCAACAACTTGCATCTCTCTATTTGTGGACATCTTCTGACATCCAGCAAATTCCAGTCCACAGCTAATTTAAGCAATCATTATCATTTTACAGAAAGCTGCAAACTGTTGGGTTCTCTGTGGTATGCTGCTGTCCAAGCAGGAGATGTGGAAGACCTTACAGTTTGCTTCTGTTGGATGTTGGGGTGTTAGTTCAAGGAACCGGAATTAACCTTTGTGGGGAAGGCAACCTAAGCAATTGTAAAAGTGGAGATTCTGAATGGGAGGGTTTGAAGGAGGCCTGTGACATGGCTTTGTAGTTCCTTCTGGGAAAGGTCTGTCCTTATGGGGGAGGCAGCAAGGAGCAGAACAAGAGAAAGCAGAAAAATGTTTGTCTGAAAAGTACAATAAATAATGAGATGAGGCAGTAGATGGGTTGAGGGTGGATAAGACAGGCTGATGCAGGTAGGACAGGAGAAGTCTATCATGGCAGCTTTTATGTGTGTGTGTGTGGTGAGCGTGACCATTTTGCTCCATTAGTAGTAAGTGCAGTTGGACAATCCTAAATAGTCCTTTGGCCATCAGATAGCCCAAATTCCAATTGTTGAGCCTGACATGGAGATGAAGTTCCCAGAAGGCAGGCAGGCAGGCTGGCTGCACCGGGGGAACTCTTAACAGCAGTGTTTTCAAACGCACCCAAGCATGTTTTGTCTCTGTTGACCCTGCAACCTACAGTGCCAATGAATTCAGAGCCTGAGCTGGCTGGTCACGGTCAGGTTGAGTGTCGCTGACTAATGACCTCTTTAGTTTATCGTTAGTGCAACCTAATAAACTTCGTGTAGCTTAGAGTTAATAACACTTACATGGCTTTGAACTGTGCCGTGCCAGACATATTGTCTTGAGCCAGCAGTAACTCGTGTCTCTTTGCACGGTCGTGTTGTCGTGTGAGCTTGTCCACTGCCTCACAGATGTCCCAAAAGATGAATGCACAAGTTAAGGTTTCTATGCATAGTCGTAACTAAAATAAAACCCCCATAAATTTTTATTTGATGGCAGATCTAAAGGAGATGAAGGACTGCTTGAAAGCTGTGAACTCTCTTGGGAGAGTTTGGCAACATTGTTAGTCTAATGCAATCTTGAACCTATGGGACACATGCTGTCTTCAGGTAAACCATCATTCATGTCCACGTGCTACAAGTCCATCTCTACAAAGGGAATTTGCATGACTAGCACTGTTCTTTCCCACTTAATCATCTTCTTTTGTGACTTCCTAAGCCTTTTCACTCTGAAAGGTGTCACACCCACTACACTTCAGTTTCAGGTAGAAAAACTGCATAGAAAATTAGTTTAGGAATAAAACAGAGAAACAGAGAAAGTTCAGAGTAATAAAGTTTTTGCTTATTACCTTAATAATATTTGCAAACAGTGCTTCTATGTTAGATCTCACTGACAATTTACCATAATGCAAATGTTTGTCTAAATGCTAAAAAATGCAAGAGAAGGAAAGCATAGATAGCTATAAATGCATCATTTTAAAAAATATTGTAGACTTCAAATTTTCCATAAGGTTATTTCTTTACAATTTTATTTCTTTCTTTTCCTATAAGAATTCCCTCAGAATAAAACTACTTTGGTGCCTCTAATTTAATATTCTTTTCCTAGTGAAAAAATCTGCAAATTGAAGTTCGCATTGATAAGCGTGTAGACCTCATGATCTAAACTGGAAACAACTGTAAAAGGTTTTCTCTTCTCTCCTTCTCATTGCATCTTGGACCACAGGCAACATGGAGAGGATTGAAATAGAACAGATTAGATAGATATAATAGATTAATTATTAATTGTGTATTAAAATCAGAATTTGAACAGAATTGGGCATATGTTCAAGCTTCATGGAATTGCTTAATTTCAGAGTTATGGCCAAATTATGATCTGTACTGTGTACTGGTAGAACAATCAAAGAAAAGGGTGTTCAGATCATCTTTCATCTGAGACCAAAACACTTATCAAGATCTGAATCTCACAAAGAACAGCTGCAGGACTGAAGGCTGTCATGGTCTCTTAGAAGCTGTAAAGCTCTGGGATGTGTGCAGAACACACTGCGGTTAAGAGCCAGGCTCAGAAGCCAAAGTAATGTATCGTACTCTCATTTGAAAGGAAAAGGCTTTTAGAACCCAGCAATCCAGTGTAGTATGAAAAATGTTACCACTTAAGCAGCAAAGCAAAAGCAGACGGGGACCCACTGTCCTTATTGTTGTACCCAGCTCTGAAATGAAAAGCTTCAGAGTATAAATGAAGATTTATTGGAGAAAAAAATAAATCTAGTGATATATGTGAATTTAAAAGAGATGAGAGAAATAACCTGCTAGAAAAGTTGTCTCATCTCCAGGAGGAATAGCAGCTGTTGGATTGCAGTGAGAATTTTAAGAAGCTTTCATCCCTGCTGCTAACTAGGGAAGGGGTATGAGCCAAAGAAGTGACCAGGAGATGGCTGGGCACAAATAGTGCTGGCCCACTCAAAGCCAACACTTGGGAATTAAGAGGATTAAAGGAGTATTGTAAACTTCTCACATTGTCTTGAAATAACAGACTGGAAAATATGGGTTCTCTGGCAGAGGAGAGAAGGGAAGATTGCTCTGTAACTTAGCAACTAGGTTTGTGTTCCCGGGTCAGCCTAATGCCTTGGGTCACTGTCTGACAGAATTGTTGTGGAAGGTTCAGCATGATTTATTTTTCAGTGAAGAAATACTGTTCTGTATTTTAGCTCCTTACCAAACACATATCCCTTGTAGCACCCCACTCATCACCAGCTCCATCCACAGGATAGCCTGTGTCATGCAATGGAAGAGTTCAAAGGCCTGTGCTTCCTTTATGCTTTAGGTATCTCCAGCTACTGCGAGACTGAGTGAAGTTTTCATCACCCAGCTGGCCCTGATGCCAAAGGGCACAAAGTTTCCTTAAATACTGGATTGCAAACATCATTGTTCTGTATTTCTCTGAAGCCAGTAACTGTGTTGCATGTGGGGAGTCCCCTAGGACAAAACATGCTGGTAAAATTACTCACTAACGTTATTATCCTCTTCACTGAGTTGCTGCAATTTCGAATGGTAGGATTACTTTGACCATCCTGCCAAGAAACAGGGAATAAAGGTTTAGGAATACTTACTTTTGTACAAAGTAACTATGGTTGGGATTTCATACAGTATTTCATATTGTGATCAAGGGATGCTATGCATATAATTGGGAAAAATTGATGAAGGGTAGGTAGTAGTTGAATATGACAGGGAACTTTAGAGGTTAATGAAGATTAGGAAGACTAGGGCAAAATGAGATGAATGGACAGGATGGCACATGAAATGCGTTTTTGTCTCGAGCTAGGTAGAGAACAAACAGTAACAGGACTGGTTTGTGTGTGTTGCGGGATTTTAAATTAACAGCCATTGTTTGTGCGTGGAAAAATATTTTGGGGAATAAAAATATTTATTTCTACAGCTTCCACTGTGGGAAGCTGAATGAACATGTCTGCTCAGCGTGTCGTGGCGATCTAATAGAACATATGTCAGAATTACAAGGAAGAGGACAGCAAGTAGTGTTTTACATTATTTTTAGTAGGCATTTTCTGTCATTGATCCCATTCTACCACTGCTGCATCCCATTGCAGACAGTGGATGAGAACTGAACAAAATGATGCCTACCCAAGGTGTGGAACATTTCCTTTGGTAGTTTCACCCTTTTTTCTTTACAGAGAAAAAATTCTATGCTTCAGACCATAAATTGTGGCAGGTGATGGAGGTTAGGGAGATGCTTCCTTCTATGTGCAGTTTATCACCTAATTTTACTCTGAAGACTTTCTTGCACTTCTACTTTATCTGTTACCACCCATGATCAATTACTGGATAATTACTGGATCAATTACTTGATCAATGATCAAATACTGGTCAGACTTGCATTGCTTTTTGTGTTATGTATGCTTCTATTACAGATTGTTTCATATCTGATACAACAAAAAAAAAAAGAACTTGCTTTCATTGGTGATCAGTTTTGTATAGGCTTTAGCTCCCAATCTGGACAAACTTCAACAATAAGGAGTAAATTAATCAAGGAAAAATTAAAAATAGATGTTATTCTGCATGTATTCTTGAAGCAAGAATAAAAAACTGACAGAGTTTGCATTCGATGATACCAAACTCTTTCGGCAATAAAGACATGTTTATGTCATTGTAGATATTGAAGACCCTAACAATTTTAGAGAGAGAAATTGGGAATAAGACCTATTTGTTCTCACGTTCTGAACCCTTGAATTCACCTTAGTGTCAGATTTTTCTGATTTAAGGATTTTCATGTGAACTCATAGAACTGAGAAAAGTTGTGTGGCAAAACTGAGGGTATGGATTATTTCCATAACAAGTTATCTATGGAAATAGGAACTGACTCAAGAACTCTTCAGGTTCCTTTTGTATTGTCCCATATTTTACTTGGGCAAAGCAGTAAAGAACTTTGACTTTTAAATGTGTCAGCCCTTTTGTTTGTGCAATGCTTAATTCAAGATACGGATTACCTGAAACTCCCATGGACTGCAGGGTTCCAGCAGGAACAAAACTGCCCCAGATAACGTGACATGGAAAAATAAGATTAGGTACAAATAACATGGAGTTCCTTCCTGACGTTTGTTTGCAAACTTCACTTGCTAACTCGCACTGAAGTCCATCCAAACTTGCATTGCATTGGACAAAGCAGAATCTCTCAGAAAAGGTACTAAACTGTGTGGAAATCAGCTCCATTTTCCCCCATCTGTAACAGAAAAAAATGGTTCCTTGAAGAGAGATGAAACTTGGAGTCACTTAATGAGTTTTGTCTCTTAATGAGTTTGTAAAGATTCCTCCTGGCCCTTGAACATGAAGTAGCCCCTTCCTACATGCATTTTTTCTTGAGGAGTGTCAGTTAAAAAGGCATATCCAGTTTCCTCTTCTATAGAAATATATTTCATCTTGCTATGATTCTTGGCCATCTACTTATATTTTTTTTGTCCTTAGAAAGCAAGTTCTGTTCTTGCTATTTTTCTATATAGGTAACCTTATTTCCTCTTCTTAAACAAGAAGAGGAACTTCTCTCTTCTGACTCTTAAGGGCAGTCTGCCTTTTCTCTTTGGTCTTGATGTCTTCAATAGCCCATGAAGGTTTAATTTCACGTGCCTTACTGCTCATTGTGAAGCTGCTGAATTTTTTTAGGACACCTCTCTCTGTCTTTGATACTCAACTTTTTTTAATCTTCATCCATGTATTATAAGTGTTTGATTCAAGTATTTGCTTCTACCTCTTTTCCAAAATGCCTCAGTTCTAATATTTCATTAAGTTTTTGCTTCAGTTTTTGGGGATAGATTGGTGTGGAAATAAATATTAACAGTATTTTTACAGAGGCATATTATATTTCTTGTGTAAACATGATTAGAATAATCTGTGACCTGTTTTAAACCAGTCAGAGTTTGAAGCTCAAGGATTGTAAATGAAAGTCAGTCATGGTGGTCTATTGTATGTAAACATAATGGGATTTTGATTGATTTCCAAGACCAGTTGGGATTATTTGACTGGAAAGGGTTGCTATGGGAAAAGGAAGGTGATAACAAAGGTAAGCAGTCAGTTTCAGCATGGTGGCAATCCCAGGTTCTCATCACACATGCAGTAAAATGTTCAAAAGGGTATTTTTAAACCTTACCTTAATCCTGCAGTAGTGTAAACATTTGCTGGAGTTCTGCCTCGGTGGAGCGAGAAGCAATATTTGCTACAGAGAAAGGAGCAAGGGGCAGGGTCAAATCAGCTATTCCTTGGCACACCACAGCCAAGCTGGCTGTCTGATGTGCCTCCCAGCCTACCAGTCCACTCTTGTTTTTTCTTTCAGATGAATGATCTCCAAGGCAGCCAGGTTTCTGTGATCTCTCAGCAGGGGATGTGTGGCATAATATGTGTGAGGTTTTATGCTTGCTTTGGAAAATGCTGGCTTCACATGCCTTCTCTCTCATTTTGGCCAAGTCCCTAGAATGGAAACGTGTCCAGTAAATATATAATTCCAGATATGCTGCCAAAATGCTGCTTCAAGGTTTGTTATGTGAATCAGTTTTTATTATTTCTTAGAACTGACTGTAGAGAAGCAGAAAAAAAAATGGATCTGAACAATATTCAAAACCACGAGGTGAACAGCCAGCCAGTGAAGTTGTAAGTGCCCACAACACAAGCACAAAGCTTGTACCTCGTTCTTTCCTAGCAATGATACGATGCTTGTGGCAGAGCTGAGAATGATACGATACCTCACCTGTTTCTGGCTCAGTGTTTCTGCCTCTCGGTTCAGTTCTGTGCTGGGTTACGGAAGGCGAGGCTCTGAAGTGTTACGAACTTTGACTTGCTTCATCACACTGTCATTTAACTACCCACCTAATGGAAGCAATCCTGTTCTTATTTTGCCTGCCTCAACATATTTGCAATGATAAAAATAGAGTAAGGAAAGAACAGCAGCTGCCAAGGCTGGGTTTAAGTTAAAGACCACCTAGGAATGGATTAAAGGTGAATAACTGTTTTGCCTCAGGACAATACTGCTGAACAGCAGAGGAGAGGGAGAAGGGGAGAAAAGGTGAAATGAGCATTGCTGAAGAAGGGATGTGGAGAAGTGATGGTGCAATTGATACATCTACATCTAAGCAAGTTTTAAGGATGCTGAAGGGGAGAGAGGGATGAAAATTAGTAAAGGAATTTTAAAACAGGCAAACAATGGTACAGTGAATTACCAGGAGTTTTAATGAGTGCATCATTTTGGAGAGGATGCCATAGGTCTGAACAATAGCAAATTTAGATGGATATTTGAAAAAGCAAATTCATCTTAGTGAACTGTCGGGATGCTGTCCTGGGTGATCTCAGTTGCAGTGTCAATTGACAAACAGAAACCTTGGCCTTAAACCCTGTTTTAGAGCTGTGCACTCTTTCTTTCTTAGAAGTAGGGTCTTATGAGTTGATAGGTGTTAAATCATGCGGGTTTAATTTCAGCTCTGCACTTAGCCTTCATCAGTTGGAAATGACAGAAAAGGAGAAAGACCACGGTGCATGAGTCAGTCTGGGAATGACTAAGCTGCTGTAGTGATGCAGCCATGAAAGACAAGTACAACCCTGGGATGCATTTGGTGAAGTGCTCCCAATCCAAGAGGGGATTAGTAGTTCTGTCGTAAAGTGCATGAGAACTTGTGGTGTTGGGAATACGGCTTACAGGTCTGGTTAGCCAGGCTTGGGAATTAATCTCCTGAAATTAAATGTATGGAAGAAGAAGGGTAAAGTAAAGGAATGGAGTCTCTCTAATATAAGGAAATTAAGAGGAAGTAGATTCTCCTTAATTAAAAAAACCTAACACTGAATATTTTAAAATATAGTTGGTTTCCTTGTTTTATGTATAAATGAGACAACTAAGAATGGAAGAAGGCTGAGTTAAACCAGAGGACGCTATTCAAACCAAAAAACTGTGGCTGTGAGTAAATTCCAGGGAAAGATTACTGTTTCTATGCCTTCAAGTAACATTATTTTAGGACAGCCTGTGCTGATCCTTCCTCAAATATTTGCCCCTCAGCTAAAGTTCTTTGGTCCTTTAGTCACAAACAGCAGTTTAGACCAAAATTGTCACTCAGTGGCACCTGGCTGGCCAGCAGCTAGAATCTGAGGAATATTAGCTGAGATTGTATAGAACAAACATTACAATACATTTCCAGCTACTTCCTACTTGTATGGATTCACTACACAAGCAAATTCATCATCTGTCAGCATCATGACGGTGTGCTTGCTTGCTCGTGTACTCAGCATATTTAGGACTACTGCAGCTCTGGGCTATCTTTTCAATTAGTGTATGCAACTACACCCAAGTCTAATTTAGATTATTTTAATCCAGAGCCTTTGCTCTGTTTGTCTGTCAATATGAGCATTGCCCCAGCTAGAACTGGCACCCAACAGGAGTTCTTTCTATGCTACTTTGATGGGTAGTATTTATGTCCAGTGGGAGATCTGTGTCGTAGAGATGAAAAAAGTTAATTAGATTCAAGAATCATCTACATAAATATGTGAAAGATTGCCTGTGACACCACAGTCTCAGTTTCTAACCATCTATTTTGCGTTCTCCGGTGATCGAGTAGCAGGATGGCTGTCGCAGTAGCTTATTGGACCAGTTTTAAAGGGAACACATGTTCTGCAAAAACAGTAGTATTGCATTGTCTGTTGGCAGCAATTCTCTTTCCTCCTACCCCTTTCCTTCAGTTATCTTCATTCTGATTTGATACGTTGATGTTCTTTTTAAAAATAAAAATAAGCAAAAAACTCTTAGTCAATTCAAGTCTGATAAGTAGTGTCAGAGCAACAGCTTTTTTTTTTTTTCCTTTTATTCTGGTTTGTTTTTTTTTTTTCCCCAGCTTTGTCTTTTGAGTGTTGCTTTAGGTCGAGTTCTGTCATTTTACACCTGTCCAACCTTGAGGAAGGCCTCACTGGGGTTGTACAAGGACAAGCGTGGGTGGAACTCAGTGTTCAAAACCTTGTGTGGCTGTTGACAATGTGTGAGAAGGGAAGAGCCTGCTGCTTCCCAGACCCCAAATTAAGCCTGCAGGGCTGACAGCAAAGCAATTCTTCTAATGGTACATGGAGCTAATTTGTTATGAAATCAGAGAAGCAATAAATTTGGAAAAACCCCCTTTCCAAGTTTAGAGTAGTCTGGAAGGAAATTGCACTCTGAGCTCCACACTGTGCTGCTTCTAACTTGGTGTTTTCTAGATTTGGCCAATAACAGGGTATGGTAGGTTCATCCCCTCATTTCCCCTTCCCCAATCCAAGGAAATGCACATTTCTCCACTACAGCTTTAAAGTAAGTGAGTTTTTGTGAAGATTTCCCCTCCAGGTTCTCAGATGTGCCGTTCATTCGCAATCCAGAGCTACTGGTCAGTGAGAAATTGCTGTGACTTTCGAAGAAGGCAAGGCTCAGCTGGTCAGACCCTGACATTCCTTGTTCCTGGTGCTCAGGGTGTCCTGCTCAGGGCCAGCTGTTAACTGACAGCAGTGGAAGAGCTCTCCGGCCTCAGCGGAGAGAAGGAGGCCACATCTGCAAGATTCGTGCAGGCAGATGTGAGCCTGGCTGGGCCAGCATTCACGTGGCTGCATTAACAGGGTCCTGAGCTGCATTTGGGAGGGCCACTGCTGTCATTAGGACACCCACATGGTTTTCTGCCTGTCTGCATCATCAGTGGTATTTATTAGTTCTGCCTGTGAATACACTGTAGACCTACTCAACACACTCAATACTCTTTTCAGATGAAGGATAGTGAGGAAAATTTGAGAGTGGTGATCATGTTGGGTTCAGGGCAGTGCAGGTTTTGTGTGTCTTCTGAATAGTAAGTACTTGAGTTCATAAGGCAGCTCCCATGCCAAATTTTTCTGTGCAGGCACCAGCCAGGAAGCCTTGGTCAAATGCAGGATTTCTGTGCTTTATTATTCATCAAGGCTCACAATTTTGTTCGGCTCTATCATTGTTTCTGAATTCATGACCAGAAAGAAACAGAGGTTCTGCAGATAGTGTCGGCTATGGGAAATTGCGGTAGTGCTGAGATAACAGAGCTGGTACCAGAACGTCCTGCTCTCATGCTTTCCGAATTACTTATGTTAAAATAAACAAACACAACAAGAAACCTCTGGAAACACTGGCCTGGAAACCTTTAGGCATGCTTTCCTATTTTATCTTGGAAAGATTTAAAGAAAAAGGCATTGTCTGTTATTTTCACTGCTGGTTTTTTTTACAAATTGCTTTAAAACTAAACACAAGCAAAACAGTCTTTATTCATTATCATAGGAAAGTATGTTTCTGGGGGAGACGAGGATGGCCTGGAAGGAAGAAATTGTACTTCAGTTTGCTATTTGAAGGTAACCGTCATGGCTGCATATGAAGTTCAGTTGTGTTCATATGTTCAGTTGTGGCTGAACAAGTTGGTTGGGGTTGGGGGTGGCAGAGTAGATTCAACAAGTTGAGGTCTTAGAGGTAGTTGATAGGAAACAACTGACATTTTTGCTACTGCAAGGGGATTGATTTATGTTTTTATGGAAATGAAGGGCTTGCTCTGACCAGCTGATGGCACTAAGATAGACTTTGTCCCAGGGAAAGGACTGTGGAGTTAAATCATGAAGAGTAATTGTGCTGTGTCTGCTGTGCCTTGCACCAGCCTTTCCGTGCTGCCCCTCGGCGGGCCACGCTGTTTGTAATAAATGATTATTAATCTGTTCTCCCCAGGACCAGGATTGGAGCCACGTTGTGCTAGATGCTGTGGAGCTGCACAATAACAAACCTAAACTGTTCTCTGAGAGACCTGATTAAATAGGAGAAGAGATATGAAACAAAAATAATCCACAACCAAGCTCTGGCATACGATGGTATTAAGTGAGTAGCTGTGGGTTGTACGGTAGGTCTGCTGCAGAGGCAGAACCTGGGCTGAAGTCTCCTGTGCTATCATTATGTGTTTAAAGAAAATAAACTCTTTATTATTTTTGTTCTCACTTAACTGCTCTAATTTATTCCATCAGGTCTTGTCCAGGGAATGGTGTAGATGCATTTGCAAATGTGACTAGATTACAGCCTTATCCCTGAAGGCTGTTTGCTCTCAATCCTCTGCTACCCCTATTACCTTAACTGAAAGATTGCAAGATGCCTGGATATTGCACTGGTACAAATGGGAAGTATCTTTGAGTGTGTTTTGTTTGAAGTTAGACTCTTGTGATTAGCATCTGCGTTTATGCAAGATACTTTTATATGCAGACTTGTATTCATTCTGGTTTGACCTAAGAAGTAGTTACTTGATCATTTTAAATGGACACTTTGAAGGCATGACTCAGCTCAGCTATTTGTTCCTCAGCTTTTTTTCTCTCCCTGTTTTCCCATCTTTTTGATGGAGAATTGGAAAGGGGGGAGGAGCTTTTGTCTGAATTGATCCTTCTCTCCACAGACCCATCAATGACCAAGGGGTTTTGGTGTGGCTACATTATTTTTAAGTGCACAGGGATAGGAAAGTCTGAAGAGTAACTTTTATGTTTTGGGAACACCAAAATAAATTAAAAGCTTGGGAATGCCTTGTTCCTGTGCAGCCTGTACCAGAACATCATCAGCATAAGAAAGGATCAAATCTTTCATCAAAGTGCATGGTAACCACAAGGCTTCCTCCCTCTTCTGTTGCTATTTTTTCTTTCTATCCTGTTCCCTCTGTTAGTTTTCTGTAGTTGAACACACGGACGTGCCAGTCATGCTTAGGCTGCAGTGCAGAGTCCTGACAACGCAGGGACTTGTGCTCTGGTTGATTTTCAAAGGTGGAAGGATTGGCAGTGTCGACACAGCACGGTGAGGTGGGTGCCTCGTTGCCCTTTACTTTTGGTCTTCTAAAGTTACCAGCTCACCTGGACCCTGGCCTGTGGCTCCAGGTCAGGGAAGGGTTTCATGAGGCTAAATCAGGGATCAGGGCAAGCCACTTGGTGTCTGCAGCTGAATTCAGGGAGTCCCCGAGTCTGTGTGTGTGATGTGGATGCAGAACTCAGTTTTGGTTGAAGCTGATGTGCTAAGCCGTGGTTTAAAGCCTTGTTGACTTTAGCCCAGGGAGCTGTGATGTATGCACATTGGAGAAGACTTGAAAAGAGCTTTCAGGCTTGTTTTCTCCAAGTGCTAAACTTGATCAAGACTGGTAGCACAAACTGTCATAAAAGAGGGGACAGGGACATAAGAAATCCCTTGTGACAAGCCACGTAGTAGTAGGGAGAGATGGTCCTCACTGGAGTATATCAGAAGTATTTGTAAGGTTATGTCTTACAACTGTGGGTTCTATGCATTTCCTCACCTCCCAGATCTTGTCATATATGCAGGCACTCAGTTGTTGGGAACTGCATCCCATCTTACTTTTATTGTTTGTTTGTTTGTTTGTTTTTTAACTCATTTGAAGGTAGAGAATCAAAACAGAACTTGAGACCTCAAAACCTCTGTAACTGCAGGAGTTGGCACTTAATGGCAGCTTTGCCTCTAGTTGTGGCATCAAGTTACTTTTGAAGCCTTTGAAGTTAACAGGGCTGGAGGGAGAAAGTGTTGTGTTGCTTCTTTAAAAAGGAACATGCTTCACTTATATTTGCAGCTGGGGTTTTAATGGCTGCGAATTAAAGCATGTTTTATTTGGCCTTTGTTTTTAGTGCACTTTTACCCCTTAGGGGCACTTGAAGCCAAGGCACAGCTTGAGATGTAACTGGCTGCAGCACGCTAACATAGCCATCGTGAGCCTCATCCTCTGCTTCTCTGCAGAGCTCACACTCAGGATTTGTGTCCCCCACCACACGAGTGTCCTGACCATCCTGGTTTACTCGCCTGGGATCTCTTTGTATGCACTGGGTCTCTGCCCACACGGCAACGAACAGTTTGTGGCTGGCACTGGAGTGCTCTGAAATAAACTTTGTGTTGGCCCTGGAGACCTTAATTTCTAATCATCTCCAATTAAATTACTATGAATCTGATAAAGGCAAAGAAGCTCAGTTTAAAATGGTGCAGATAGGCACTTAATGTGATTTAATGTATGTCTACATAGATTATCTGCTTATCTGCACATCTGACCTAAATACTTGTGCAAATCTGACCCATACCCTTTTCTTAACCATATTGGCATTGGAAGGAGAGAAGGTCGATTATGCAGTTAATATGTTACAGCTTGTTTCCCTGTTGATCCTGGAAGCATCAGCCATCCTGCATCGTGATGGTGCTGAGCAGAAGGAAAGGTGCTTGGAGGATAGTGACAGGGGTAGCTGAGCAAAGTGCACTGCCCTGATGGTTGATGGGCACTCTGACATGAGAAAACATAGTAATCTTTCCAGGCATATGTTTGCTGGGCCCTGTTTAGTGGAATCTTTAGCAAACATCATCTAACTGGTGGCACACAGGCACCTTTTTTTAGACCTTGCCTTGTACTCCCTACCTGATTATGAGTGGTACTACATTTCGTGATTAACAGGCCACATCGGGTGGCTCAGTCAACTCACCCAAGCAACAAGAAGATATGATACATTTATTTTTTTTTATCTGTGGGATAGAAAGTCGTGTTTTGCAGAGATAACTTTTTAAAGTAGGGAAGGAGGGGACATGAGGTATCTGTCCTAGTAATAAAATTACGAGCTTTTTGTTTGTTTGGCAAGTGAATTACAGACACCCCAGCTCAGACTGACTTTCTGGAGGCCAGTTTCAGCATTCCTTGAAAAATTAACAGAATTATACTATGTTACCTGTGAATTTCAGTGAATATAAGGGTGGTCATTCTGATTCATCGTTCTTAGTTTATGAAGTTGTTGCTCTTTAGATCACAATGGCTTTGTTTCTCAGTATCTGAGGGTTTTGTAGCTTTCAAGTGTTTCCAGCCCTTCATGAGTTATGGACCTGCAATCACTTTCTCTTCTCAGAATTCATACAGTATATGGCTAAGGCAAATTCTTTAACATTACTCACTTCAAGTGGCATAGCTAGAATATTTTGCTTGGTTTGTCCTGTGCAACTGCTGTCTCAAAGGCTGGGACCGAGAAGAAGATGGCGAATGCTTTTGTTAAAGTATTGGGGAAGTTGGTGCTTGAAAAATCTGTATGCAAATCCTGGCTTCGCTGCTGTTTTTTCTGTGACCTTGAGCAAATTATTTGCTTGTTCTGTACTTATGAGACATGAGGGTACTATCTCATTCATGGTATAAAAATAGATCTTTAAGTACTTGAGGGGTCATGGAGGCAAGAAATGTCATCAACCAAAGGCATGCCATTTTATCACCACGCTTGTGCATTGCTGTAAAGAAAAAAATCTTGAAAGGAGAGGATTTTTCTCTATGTCACCTAGTATTCCAACAGCCCACTTTCAGCACCACTACCTGAGTCTGCCAAGCTTCTGGCATAGGGTACCTGAGTGGGATATTGTCCTTTGCGTGGCAGGGCTTAGTTTTGGTTTTGCTGGCTTTTGTAATTATCAGGATGCAGGTGGGAAAACCTGCAGCATTCATTTTTTCTGAATGTTACCATGCCTTCTGCATGTGCTTGGCCTCTGTAACATTTTTTCCCTGTCTGACAATTTTCCCTCCGAATAAGAGCAGTAGGGAGTAAAAGATTTATGTTTTACAAGGTATTTCCCCTGCCTCCCCTTGCTTTCCGTGCCTAGGCAGACAGTGGCCTGCAGCGAATTCCCTGCAGCATCTGTGTTATTGCATACACATGCTTGTGACACTTTAATAGTAGCTGTCAGATAACATTAATGTATTGCTGCTACAAATAAATCAAGCAGGGCTACAAGCAAAGAAGTGAATGAGATAGGACAGTCTCGTCCATCACTATCAGACAAGGCCACCCTAAGTATTGTCTGCTCACTTCACTGGTGAATTTGTTGGCTGTGCTTAGTGGGGACACCCAGTCCACAGCCAGGAGCCCTACTTTCTGTGAATACCCAAAGGGCTCGGTTTGTCACTTATTCAGAATAAGGAGAGGAAGCCTTCTGAAATATCCTTCAAAACCCTCTATTCTTAAGTCCTGAGGATGGACTTTTTTTTGTGGGTCCCAGCCTCATGGTTTCTATCGGGTGATTCAGCAGGATTGTTCTGCTAAACCCTGTGGCAGCAGAGGACATTGGTCAAAGATTGTGCAGGTTGCATTGAACAGGCACTGATTGCCTGGCTCAGGTGGGTGGTCAGGTAGGCCCTGAAGCCTGAAATCCCTGGCTGCCCTCCTGGCCCTCTTTCTAGGAAGTCTGTAGCTAGTGGAGCTAGCCACCAGATGAAACAACTGAGTGAGGGAAAAGCAGTTACACTGAAATTCCTCCCACAAAATTATAGCCCTCATCTGTCAGTGTGCTACCACTTAAGGATCTCTGTTCTGTGGCTCTCTTTATACTTTGGAGAAATTCATTAACTTGCTACTGCTTATAAAAGGCTCTTTATTTGATAGTGCAGATGTTTCCAAACTCAGGAATGCAAACTCTGCCTGGAATACTGTCCTCCTCCTACTGCTCATGAAGATCCTGGAATTATCTCTTGCCTTTTAACACTGTATTAGAAAATTGGCGAGCAGTAACTTGCTCACAGCTGAGATTGCAATAGTCAATGCACTGCCTCTGCAGGCTCTGCAGACACACTGGGAGGAGAGGTTTGGCATTTCAGAGCTGGCATAATGTGGTAGGAAAATTACTGTGTTAGTCCTCCCTCCATAACACTTGTTGACATAGTTTTATTAGGCTGTGATAGACTACAGGGAAATATAGATCATAAACCTAGTGTATACCAGACCTCTGCCTGGTTCCTGAAAAGCATTAAAAGTGTCACTTTGAGTGACTCTCTGGTTCAGATGAGTTCTTTGCAAGACTGAAAGCTCAGAAAGTTTCATGGATTTTTTTTTGTTTTGTTTTGTTTTTTAAAGAAAGAAAAAAACTTCTTGCAGAAGCAGTTGCTTTTGCTGTGTGAAGGTGGAAAATTATTTCTTGATGATCCAGCTGTAGAAAGAAGCATCACTACTTTATTTTTAATTTATACGTGATTGTCGTTTTCTTAAAATTCTTTCCATGACAAGTCCTTTGTAGTTCCTTAAACTGGTGAAGGTTTTATTATGCTGAATTTGACAGGTTAATGATCGAGTAGGAAATCATTTAATGCTTGTTAGTGCATTTTCTGATGATACAAAATTAACTCTATCCTTTCTACAGCTAAAATCAGAAACTTAATCTAAAGTTTGGAGGTAGGGCAGAGATTGTACCTGGTAAGTACCAAGAAGGCTGGCTGAGATCACTGCTCCCTCCTCCCCTTGCATGTTGCATTTAGGGTAGTAAAAGGAACATTAACTATCATGCTGAAGAGTCAATACCAAAGTAATGGGATTTTGGAGGAATATTGTGTGGGTTATTGGAGTGATAGATTAGTCTAATGTAGGTTTTCTTAAAGTATCATCTCTCTCTGAAGTCTTGGGATTGGAGTTTTGCCTGTCTAACAGAGGTGATACATGGTGTTTTGGGTGCTCGTTTGTAAGACAGAGCCTGTTTGAAGCAGACTGCCACTCTTTTTTTGCTCAGTCATTAGTTTCCTTGCTGGCACAACTATGAAAACTTGGTTTAAATGGGAACCTCTGTGATATGGGCAGTCTGTGACAGTGTGATGAGGGAAGTGGCGTGGACAGCAATGCTGACATGTCACTAATAATAATATCAAAAAGCAGTAAAGCAGTAAGAAGAGCAAAGGCATTTGGTCTAGACTTCTGCTTATGATTTTGAGAGCAAAAAAACTCACAGCCTGTTTCCAGTCCTTGTGCTCTGTGTATATATTTTAATAACTTATGTTTTTCCTGTTTGAACAGAGCAAAGCCTGGAGAACAAGCTGTTCTTCTGGAATCCTTTAGTTCATTTATTCCCAGTAGATTCCAGTGGGAAATAAAATCAACAGCCTCTCCTCTTCTGAACAGTGACCCTCACTGTGTTTGTTAATACCTCTCAATGCCTGTCTCCATCGAAACTCAGGATATAATTGCTCAACCAGAGCATGCAGGGGAACAAGAACTACAATTTTCTGAGCTTTAAAAAAGTACATTAATTACATTTGATTTCGGTTCCCAAAGTAAATGCTTTGCTGTAGGAGCAGCTCTTTTGTTTAAACTTCTTTTAGAAATTTAACTTCTTATACAGATACTGAGTTTTAGCTCCTAAAAACACCTCATCAAAACATCTTGATGAACTGGTGACAGCTATACACCTGAAAAATCTCTGAGTGTGTGGGCACAAATGCCAAAAATTGATTTCCCTCTGGAGCCAGTAGAAAAAGGCAAATTTTTTAATATTCTGGTTGAATTTGCATTTGACTTCTCTATCACTTCATGCTGCTTAAATGGATTAGTGACTGAGTCCTTCAGCATAGGATCTGGAGAATATTTCTAATGTGCATGCCTTGAAAATGCACAAAATGGTGTTAAATCAGGTGTTGAAGAGCAAGTAAAAATGCGTTTTTTAGTGCACAAAGTGAGAAAGGGAAGCAATAGCCAAACAAAAGACAGGAAGGACTGATTTACTAAAATAAATTTGGAAAGGGATCTAGTGTAATGAGATCTGGTGAGTAGAAGGTCTCCTATAAGTGCTAAAATCCTGTTTGAATCTTAATTCTTAATTCTAGAGGTCTGGACTGTAAGTCTGCTTTTTGTATACCTTGCCAAATAGAGAAGGACTAGAATTATACTAGAGAACAGTGGGCAGAGAACAGTGTAGTTGAGGCCAGTAGATTAAAGCAGACTGTGGTGGAAGGGGGAATACATGGAAAAAAAGGTTATTTTCAGAAACATAATAGTTTCCTTAGAAGATAACCCCCCCTTTGAAAATTGTAAAAATTAGTGGGAATAGCTTCAATGATTAAATGAATTCTGTTCTGTGTGAATTAAGTACTTGTGACTGTGTCACTGTTTTATGGATCTTAGCACAAGTAGATTGACTACATGAGGTAAAAGGTCAAGTCACAGCACAGTATAGGAGGAGCATTAGTTCCTTCATCAATGGTGATCTCTGCACATTGAGCAGGTGTCAAATGTAGTTGCTGAAAAATACTGTGGTCATGTCCATGGTGTATATTAAGGACAGAACTGAGGGTGGTAGTCTGAGCCCACTGTCCGCTTGCCTAAACCCTTTCTCATGTGTCCCATCCACATTGTCCATCTCCTGTGCTGTGTGTCCTTTATCGGATATTCATAAGTTGGGTATGGTAAAAATTGAAAGAGTTTAGAGGGACCAAAGGTATTTATTTGCCTAGTGCTTGCTGGTGATGGATTACTGTATAAGGAACACTGGAGTACAGAAGTAGAAACCTTACATACTTAGGTGAGCAGAGGAGTAGAGTGCCTGACTTTTTTATCATAAGATAGCACAAAGAAATGTATGTCTGTTCGATGCAACTGTTACAGGCAGAGCAGCTGAAAAAGGAACACTTAGTGGATGAGATTTAACCGTAGCTGGGCTGAGGCAATTCTGCAGAGTTGGGAAAGACTGAGATGCCATGGCATAGGTTATTCATCTCCCCTGAGAGAATTGCACCTGCTGTTAATAAGATGGTTTTCAATGTCAGGGATATTTGACTGCTTCCAGACGCTTCAGGAATCAGTGTGCTTGAGCACATTTTCCATCTGCATTCAGACCAAGGGCCAAATATTTTCTCCCTGAAGTGGAAGCTGTTCCTGCCAGGTGCATCTTTTGTTCCTTTGCTGCTGGAGCTGAATGTTCGGCACTCAAACTGAGGAGCAGAGCTGAGAAGGCACACTTGCAAAGAGGCACTTCATAACCAACCAAGTTGTTTTACTGTTCACTGTCAGCTACATTAACTCCAGCTCTGAGTTGCTTTTAAATAGTATGTAGGAAATTGGACTTAGAACAATGTACACTTTAGGTCTGTCTTTACCCTTCCCTTCACCCAAGAAATCACCCTGCTCACATTCCTTGAGTTAAAGAAAGGCATGGAAAGTAACCCAGCTTTGTTTTCCTATTTCAATCTGCAATTCTCTTCCTTCTTGTGGATTCTAGCATTTTAATTCTTGTTTAGAACTGCTGTATGCATAGTTTGATGATATCTAGCATCTGACCCATATGTAGTGGTAGGAAACAGTGGTGAAGTTAAATGTGCTTGGACTCCAAGGCCTGGATATTCACTTGATTCAAATATGTATTCAAGGTCCAATAAAATACAGTGCTGATTTTCCAACTAGTTTCTCTTTCAAAGGAGCACAGCTTGTTCTGAAGTAATTAAACAACCATTTGTAAGATAGTTCTTTCTGATCTGTGCAGTGCTGATAATCAGAGATAGTAATTTTAAACTGTAAAAGTGATATATTAAGGGCAAGTTGAATCTCTGAAGTTGGGCACTTACGCTTGGAAATGTGACACGTTGCCTACTGAGCCTTGTTTGAAGCGGGTAAAGACTTGCCTGTGAGCTGATGAATATTATTCAGTATTTATGTGTTCACTGCATCCTCAGTTCACTTCTCTGGTTTGAGGCAGTCTCAGGACAAATACAGTGTTTAATACTTCCATTCTCTGACAGCAAGGGGTGTCAACAGAGACCATTTGGTTCTTTGCAGATCTGCCAGGTGAAGGGACTATACGTGTAATTTGTTATTAAGCAGAAGATATTTTTGAGGCAGAAAAAACAGTGGGGAAAAAAATTGTGGCTTGATTTCAGGTTCTGTAAGAAGGAAATACATAATCATTCTAGCAAGCCGTTTGTGCTTCTCTGTCCATAACTTACTAGTCCTGTAGGTCTTCTGTTCTGATCTCTTCTTCTCTATCTCCATTTCCCTCTTCTGTCCTGTTTAGTTTGGGTTCTGCCTCTTCTGAGATTCCACTACACTCTCCCTTTTCTCTCTCTCTTTTTTGTTCTTTGATGTATTGTCCAAAACTACAAAGACATCATGAACTTTTCACTTAAATATGAATGCAACAAGCAAGCTGGTAGATAATAACCACCTGGGAGATCGCTGCAGAGGCTCTGGTAATAATGAAAGCATCAGACAAGCTTAGCAGTGGTCGGTACTGTTTGTGATGCCTGGCATTATGCCAACAGCTTAGCATCAGATTGCTGAAATAGTTGGTTTTCTTGCTTGATTTCTGCTACATATTTTTGCAATAATTTCTTAAAAAGGAATAGGGTTTGGAGGTTTTTTTGTTCACAAGCAGAGAAGATATGTCTGAGTCACTGTAGTTTGTGTTTGACGTTCTCAAAGAGCAGTTGACTACTTTTAAAGACAGCCTTGTAGACCTCAGTGGATGAAGGAAGTCAGTGACAGAAATGACCCTGTATTCTTAAGTCTGTATTTTCCTGACTTTGCATTGCATATCTGGAATTGTGACTTCCACCATCCTCTCACTTTTTTTTCTGTTTTACCAGCTCTGCAGCAGGACGTGCCGGTCATCACTGTCAAGGACCACCTGCTTTACCTTTGGAGAGATATCACATATTTGCTTAGGACTGATTATCAGAAAGCACAAAGAAGTTTGCAATGAAATAACATCTTGGAGATATAATTAATCATTTTCCCTAGTTCTGTCTTGATACAGTTAAACTGATAAGAATAAAGGACTGGTTCCAATATCTTTATCCTATCAAAAGTGGCTTAGGAGCTCCCTATTAGACTTAGACTGACAAATGCTATCACATTGCAGTGTCATGGCAAAGAACCAGTCTATGATTTCAAGCCACAGTCATGGATCTTATCACATGCTGAAAGATTTTACACTATTTTATACCACTTGTTTTTTTTTCAAATTATTGTTGTCTCTTGCTAAATTCTTTATTTGTGTGGCTCTCACTTCTCACACATAAAGGCAATAACTGGACCCGTTTTTCAGCAGATAGCAAAACCTCTCTCAGCTATGTTTTTCCTCTTTAAGCAATTATTTATCCAGTTATCTTCCACATTTGAAGTACTTTTCATAAACTCATTTTGTTTTGAAGTGTACTAATAAATCTCCACATAATACAAGGGCTGATTTGTGAAAGGCTTACTAGGCAAGGCCAAATGCACAGGAACTGTATTCTTGGAAATGAAAAATCTAGTGCTGTGACTAAATATTTAGGGAGTAATGCAACAGATAATGATGACAGGAAAGAAGATTGCAAGGTAATTTGTTTATTGTCAGTATTGTCCAGTCGAGGAAAAGCGTTTCTTTGGATCCTACATATGATATAAGAAAATCAATTACTGCAGTTCAGTGGCCTTTAAACTTCAACAGAATTGTGTTATCAGTTTTTGGTTATGACAATTTTTTAAGAGGTAAGGGGGATATTAACTGCATAGTCCATGGGGTCTTTTAAGTCCTGTCTTGTCATATTACAAAAAATTCTGAAAACAAGTACTCCATATTTTTTTGGTGTGTCTTCCTCAGATGAGGTTACTTTAAATATTCGTAATTTATTGTTTTTCAAAGTTCAATTCTGTGGTGCACAGTATCCTCTTGGGGAGGTTAGTATGATATTTGGTCTATTTTAAGTTCACCTCAGAAAACCTATTCAGCTGCATAATCTCAGTAATGATCTTTGGGAGAATAAAAGTACATGCTCAATTACAGCCTCAGAATTTTCCACTAGCAACAGAAATTTGGATTTAGTTTATATCCTGCCCAATTCTCGGCTGACCAAGCTTATTTCAATTGTCAGAGTTCAAAGACTCTTCCAAACTGTGCATTTGCAGCACAGTGAGGTTGATTTGTTTGTTTCTGTTGAACACTGCAGTTTTTACAGTATTGTAATTTTAATACTTTAGTATATTCATCTTACACATTTGACAGTGAGAAAAAGCAGGTTTAAGATTCCAGTCAAAATATCCTTCGGCTATAGAAT
>JAYRBT010000181.1:10688307-10727694 GCA_036023395.1 Myiotriccus ornatus
TATATTCATCTTACACATTTGACAGTGAGAAAAAGCAGGTTTAAGATTCCAGTCAAAATATCCTTCGGCTATAGAATATCTTGATTCAAGAATCCGTCTTCCTGCCGTTCCATAATGCTTACAGAAATTAATGATGCGGTCTCGTGGTATTGGACTTGGATAATGTTTTCAATACATAAGCCTCCAAACTTTACCTTGTAATGTTTTCCTTCAGATACTGCAAAGCAATTAAAATTGTGCCTTGTAAATTATGCTCCAAAGTAGTAGCAAGTAACCAAATTGTTGAAGCTGTTGGAACAGAATGAGGTTCATCTTGGCTAATTTAACAATAGTCATTTGGATTGATCCTGGAATTGTGAGGCCATGTGTCTGTGTGTGTGTCTGGGGGAAGGACAGAACTGGGGAGCTGAGAAGGAAGTCCAGGGTGGATAATAACAAGATTTACCATGTGAGAAGGCAGAATAGAAGACCCATGAGGAGTGCAGTAGTGCAGCTCCAAAGGCACAGAGAAGAGGGGTTGTGTACAGTGGAATAAAGGCAGGCTAAGTTGTGTTGTGTAATTTGTATTATAAACAGAGCCAGTCGTAACCATGGTCGTTGAGTTGTCTTACACTTGTCTTTATAAACAGTTCTGAAGAGTCTTTTAGGGCTTCTCTATAAAATCTTTATTACATTACTGTAGACCTTTGAAATTCAGTATGATGAAGCTGAAGGCCAAGGAATGTGCCTTCAAGCTGATCATTGTGCTCAGTTAAAATTAGGTCGGGAATTTGCCTACTGAGTTTTTGTGCTGTTGAAACCAAATCTGTTTAGAGATCAGTATTCTCAGCTGCTCAAGCAGCCAGACCATGAGACACGATAACGAATCTCAGACTTGTATGCAACCTCTCCCATGCAGAGGTAAGCCTAGTTTACTGTAACAGCTGGCAATACCACACATCAGCCTGCAGAGTATTCAGTTGTGATCCAGTCAAACCCCGTGTAGACTGTGTGTTAGTGGTGGCTAACATACACAATCCCTGCTATCTGCTGTGAATGCTGCTCCCTCACCTCATCTGGTACAAGCCACTGCTTTAGTTCAACAGTTCAAACTTTGATGGTGGTGCTTGGCAAGTTTTGTTTATTAAAAATATACGTTGGGATAAGGATGTTAGTAGGAAAGAGCAGAGTTTGTGGGCAAGCTGCGCTGTCTCGATTTGAAATCCAGCAACAGAAGAAGAAAGGATGTCTTTAAATCAAAACCAAAATATCCATCTGTATTCCATTCTTTTTCCAATTTTAAATTTCTTCCCACACAAACAAACAAAACCAGCCTAACTCACCGCCTCCCAAAAACACACATTCTAAGTGCTTGGGAAATAGCAATTTTTATATCTTACAGACCATATTTAGGGCACTCATTTCTGCCTGCTGAGCAATTGGAGAATGTTCTTTTTTTCCCAGATAAATAAGACTTCCATGTAACTACATAAATATTTTTGTTTTCCCAGTGACCTGGAGGTGACGCCTGTGCTTAAAAATGATGATTGAAGATAAGGGGTGATGCCTGTATCTGAATCCAGAGCTTCCACAAATATTCTCGGAAACACTAAGGACGAGGGTTCACTGGGATGGGGGCAAGCAGAGGGGTGTTCATCTTCACGATTTTGCTTATTTAACAGAGACATTTTCTCTCATATCCATTGAATGCAACCACAGGTCTTGGGAACGTGCTTCGCTGTGAAGTGTGTTTCCTGGCAGGAAAGGCAGAGCACCCCTTGACAGGAGAGTAGGGAGGAGAGGTAGTGGAGCTGTGGAGGTGACTGTAAAGAGCTGGGATCCTGCAGGACAGGCTTCAGAGGTCTCTTCTCCTGAGGTCACATAGTTGGTGTGGCTGCCAGGCACAACCCGTTCCAAAGGGAAAGTAAACAAAATCTTACTCCCATCACGGCTCAAATCAACTTATGTATCTGCTTGTTGAGTTACTTGGTGTGTATTAAATGGAGTTCCATGGGTGTTTCAGTGTAGTGGACTAATTTTAAGAGAGCCTGATAAAAAACCTAAGCATTTGTCTTCCTTCCCTCACATCTCTTCCATCAGGTAGGAAAGTAAGTAGGATATAAAAGATGAATCAAGCACATTTTTCATCTTTTCTCCCCATTGATTACAGCTTCCTTTAGCTTCAGTGGCATTGTGGAGATTCTGGATAACCAGACATCTTAATCCACTTTCTATTCAGTTACAGAGTTTTCTCTTAACACCTATTGTATCTTCTTATCTGAACAGCTTCTCCTGCTTGGGAGCACAAGAACAAGTTGGGACTGGCACAAAAACAACTCAAACTCAAATGTGAATACAATCATTTGCAGAACAACCAACTTTGCTGAAATATCAGAGCTTTCCTTAATTTTCTTAACTAAAGTGATTGTCTAAGTTGCCTAAGCTGTCATGCATCTGGGCAAATTTTGCACAGTTGTCAAAATTATCTTGATGTATTTTGTTGTGAAGATGTTTACCCAACAACAGCTGTGAGTCATGCACAGAAAGTTTAGGAATTTAATCCACATCCATGTCCTCAAAGAGGTGTACCTAATGTTTAAAGTCCTGGTTGAAGAGCTTTCATTTCAGTAAGATTGTATTTGGTTGCTGAAGTCTTTGCCACAGAGGTACCTCTGTGGATCAGAAATAAACACACTTCCAGGGAGATGAATTCACTCATGGTACAAATGCATTTTCACTAGGGTCAGGTTAAGGGAGCTGGAGTATTAAAAAGTTAAAAATACTGCACAGTATTGCTCTTGAGATTTGTATCAATCCCAGTCCTCCAGCTCTGTCATGTTGTTTCTTCTGGAGGCTGCCACAGCAGACTTGTAACAGGACAACCTGCACCTTGTGCTCAGCTCTCTGTGCTGAGGAGAAGCATCTGACTGGTGTGCCCTCTCTTAAGAAGGCACTGGATTCGAAGGAGGCAGCCTGGTTGCAAAGACTTAGGTGATAATTTAATTAATAAAGCAGGGGTTGAATTGTTAACAGGGGAAAGGAAAGGGAAAATGCCCCTGTTTCAGTGGAAGAATTCTCCGTCTGAGTTGTTTCAGGGTCTCACTCTTGCACCCAAGGACCACAGGGTGTTTCCCCTGGAGTGGCAGCTTCCCATGTTGGCCATGGGCTGTCAGCTTGCTTCACCCAGTTCACCATCAAGGACCCTCACGTGAAAACCAGTGCTGATTAGTCGCTCGTAAAGTATGTTAAGTGTGAAGATAAAGAGGAATTTGGTTGCCAGAGAGATTTGGTGACGATGGATGATGGAGACGGGAGTCTCCTTCCCTGCTGTTTTATTGCTAGTGAAGGGCAGCACTTCCTCCTCACCAGGCTGTGCCACCATACAGAGGATGCTTTGCTGGGATCGTGATAATGTTCCAGGAAATTTTAGACCTAGAAATACTGCTTTTAGCTGATGTTACACCAAGATTTGGTTAGCACAGTACATTCTCCTCTTCTTAATCTTATCGGTCAGTAATGAAAGAAAGTAAGATCGCACTGAAATCCCAGCAGAAAAATTAAGTAATGAAATAGTGATAGGGAAGTAGAATTTATCCATTTGATGTAGGATTTTTTTCTGTTGAGAAGCTTTCTAAAAATACATCTGTATCAGTAATGTTTTGTTCTTGAATAAAAGCAGGATTTAAAAGTTTTAATTATTTAACTGTGTCTCAGGGAAACATTTAAATTTTGGGCACTGGCTTCAGGAGCAGTACTCACGTGTGTAAAATGCACTTAGAGAAGCCTGTGGCAGGTAGTGGCTGTAAGTGGTTTTGTGTTCTGCTCAGGATCCAGGTAGTGGTTGCTGTACAGCAGTGCCAGAACAGAGGGGGAAAGCACCATATAGCTACTTCAGAAAATTTGTTCTTAGACTCTGGTTTATTGATGTAATCTTCTGATGTTGCAGTTATCTCTCAGTACTCAGTAAAAGTACATGTCACATTTAAAATTGAAACCTTCTTTACTGGCCAAACACTGGGAGAAGACCATATGACTTCACTGTTCAATTATCTTTCTGGCATCATCTACAAAGTTTTCACTATCTTAGTACTCTGCTGCTTATAGCTCTGGGAAATCAAAGATGTTGTATATACAGCACAAATACATGAGTAATTTGATCTTGGAGCCAGCTGATGTTGTCTTTTGTTTTAATTTTCATTATGCCTTTGGCTGTGTAGCTGGTCCAATTTTTTTATTAGACAGCAGTATATAAAGAGGCAATAGAGGGTTAATTGCTGCTCAGGGAAAGTGTTTAAACAACAGCACCAGCCATACCTTCTAACAACAGCAATTTCTCATAATGTCTGTGCTTTTTATCTTTAGAATTTATCCATACTTCCAATTCGTGGCTGCATGTACAGGTGCAGTAGAAATATCTTGGGTAGCTAGAGCTTTTGTAGTCATCATATTTTTGTTGTTACATTGTTTCAGTTAAGTATTCAAGATTTTATAATGATTTTTCAAGGTTAAAAAAAGGAACTCTCAAAAATAAAGTTAATTCACACTCTGGAAATAAGGGATACATGGTTTGTTGTTCGCTGCAGGTTGTTTTGCGTGACTTTTGGATCTCCATGTGTGTGCTTTATTTCTCATTGCGGCAGTTTTACAGGCCCACAATAAAAACTTCAGACATAATTGTTTTCAAAATGGGACTTCATGAAAAAGATCAAAACAATATTTAAATGAAAAATAAATAGGAAAACAAAATACTGAGTAGTGGTGATGGAAACTAGAGGGAATAGCCTAATGCTGTGATCTCAGAGCAGAAATAAGGCTGAGCCTCTACAAGAGAAGTGGACCAGCAGAGAGTAACTTGGCAAAACACGGAACCTGTGATTTTTATAATAAGCAGTGATATTGCAAGGAATATGGTCCACCTTCCCATGTCAGTAGCCAGCTTTGTTTGCTCTGGCAGAGGTAGGGAACTAACAAAATTTATCTTGATGCTATTTCTCCTAAGCAAGTTGTTGTCTCTTAATTACATATTGAATAGCAGCTGGTGTTTGAAGAATTATAGAGTAGAAACACAGCAGGGAGAAGTGTGGCAATATTGATGCAAGCTGATACTTTTTCTGCTTGTGGTGGTCTGGAGGCACTGCCCTGAACTGACACATCCTACTTCTTCCTCAGCCTGGCCTGAGGTGCCCAAAACATCAATTCTGTAACAATGTCAGGCCAAATTTAGCTCTCAGTTTTGATTTTGTAATACCAGGTTTTCATAACTCCTAGAACACGTGGAACTAAACTGTTTTCATCTCTTTTTTTCCCTTCAGTCACTAAGGGAAAAAATATTGAAAACAGTTTCCTGCGGGAGATTCAACAAAAGCGTTGCAGTGCTGCTCTGTTTGTGCGATGAAATCAAAGCAGCTACAAACTGTCCGGTCTGTTTTGTCTGAGACTGAGTGATGATCTATTATTTCAGTGGAAATAAGGAGGCACACTGGTTTTTGAAAACCCCTCGTAGTATGTAGCTTTTCCTTAGGTACTGAATCACCTTTAAAGAACTCTGCCTTGGTAACCCCAGGAGAACAGCATTTCTCTGCCTCACACAGGCGATGTAAGAGTGAATGTGTTAGTTTATGAAATCCTCATAGATGGCAATACTGCAGGCAGGTTTTATAGCTTATCTAGGAGCTATATGTGTGTTAAATGGTCTTTCTTAAACTAGTATTTTTCAAAATCAGAAAGGGTAGGAATCTTCTTACTCTAAATCTCTAGCTAAGCAGGGGAAGGAAATCAACTACAAAAAAGACCATTCTATCTATTTCCACTGCCTTGAACAGCTCTTCAAGCACAGATTGTCTGAAATAGCTGCCATAATATGTTTTTACTTTTCAGGCCATGGAGCTTAGAGAATCAGTTTTTTAGTATCTACATCATCTCTTTCCTCCTGGGACTGAAGCTGGTTACCATAGCAAAATGGCAAGGAAGCTGCTAAGCAAGGAGTACCATTTGCCAAATAGGATATAATTTTATTTTATTAAGAGAGAGGACTGTGAAAAAAAAATTAGTGCTGTTAGATTTTTTAGTGGGTTTTTTGTTTGTTCATTTGTTTGTTTTGCTTTATTGTGTTTTAAAATACTGCTGTAGAAAATGGTTGTGAACATATATTGAAAATGCTCTTGCTCACTAACAAGGGTGGCTACGAATAGTAGGAGCTTCAGTTTTAAATCTCTGCAGCTCTTTGATACTTTCACAGAAAAGTTACACAGTAACAGAGAAATTACACAGTAATTTCCCTCCTTATGTTTCCTTGTGTTGCAAAGATGCCACACAGTGAATTAAATGACCTTTGGCCTAACAGAATAAATACAGATAGCTGTCCCCTGCTACTTAAAAATTGCATTGCAATACAACTTTAGTTCCCCCTTGATAAAGCCTAGTCATCCAAGGCTGTCTTGGAAATCAGTCTGTGAAGTCCCTTGGGTTTGTGTAAAGTGACGTCAGTGAATGTGGAAAAGTTACTGCTTTGAGTTCCAAAAATGTTACCATTGATGTCAAGTCTGCTGATGTTTTTTGTACTCCCTGTTGATGATGTTGGTCATTGGACAGTGTGAATCACGTGCCTTGAACAGCACGGCTTGGCTGTTTAAGGCATCAGCAGAGCAACAGTATTGTTGTGGGTAGACTCCAGGGGGGGATTTTCTGTTGGCACAATACCAATTTTTTGAGACAGACCAAGGAAGAGCTTGTTTTCAGGGCTGAGGTGTTCCTCTTTACTGCTGGGTTAACTCTTGATGTGTTGCCTGGCATCTAAACCACCTGTTCTTGGTGCAAGACTTGAGTTTCCATTTTGGGGAGTTTCTTTTGGGTTTGTGCTAGCGACTGTAAGTGAAATGAAGTCTCAGAGTCTTGGGATTAAAGCGGAAAGCTGCTTGTTTCCCTTTCCCATGTGCTCAGGGTATTCACCTCAAGAGTTAGGGTTCAGGTCTCTCATCTGACTGAAATATGCTGAGAGCTCATTCTGTGTGTGAAGGGAAGTCAGGATTGTTATCACCACTGGCCACACCCAGTCCTACAATTTATATGATCATTTGATTTGCCTTGGTGAAGAAAGGACATACTTTGGGATGAATGCTACATGGTTCTCTTTGCAAAATTCTTGGAAGTGTCTTGACCTTATACACGGTTACAGAATATCAGGGGAAAGCTTATTGCTGTCTTTGACTGAAGTTACATATGTGAACACAAATCTACCCATTCCAGTTCCTTACAAAACAAATGTTGTTAACTGTTCTGAAAGGAAACTGTTCAACAGGCATAAACCTATAGACAGAGAGATGTGTTTTCCTGCTGTTTTGTATGCCCTGTCACATTTTCTTCTTACTGCACCTCTGAATAGCTCCAATGGAGAGAACCTGGGAGTCTTGCTGTAATCTGGGTATGCAAAAGATGCTGTTTAGTTTTAACCCCTTTGAGCACATATTAACCATATTTAACTTGTAGAAGTGCTGTTCACTGGCTGAGAGTCTCAATCAGTGTATCCGTGGAGTGGGAACTGGAGTAACTCCTAGGAAAACGCTATTCTGACTCCCTTTTAAAGCTGTTTCTTTATTATAATAAGTACTGTTGTTTTTTTTTCATTGGGGATTTTTTCAATTTTTTTTTCAATTTTTTTTTCAAGGGGGGATTTTTCATCTTTAAAAATTATCATTATCAGCAAAAAATTATGATCAAATGCCATGGATGCAGCACTGGATTAGGGTAACTGGGCAGGATCTGGGTGGGGGTTGACTGGTGTCTGAGCAGCTTGAAGGGAGAGATGGAGGACCTTGGATCTGGCAGGATTTTAAGCTACTCTCAGAATGAGCTGAGTGAGAATATAATTGTGAAGGGAATGTATGAGTTTAGGATCAGGACGTATTTTATGTCCATATGTATGACCTGCATCTTCAAAAGCCCCATCTCCGTGCAAACTGTGGGCTCTGGATGGAGGGAGGAGTCTGTAGGAGTTGAGAAACCAGTTATTTGCAAATACATAAAGCTGCCATTGGTGATAATCACCTGTGGGTGTCTGTAACCTGCAGGTTATTGCAGTGTGGTACCCAAGTGTGGGAACTCACTGCGGGAACGTAACCCAAAATGCAGCACTTGGATTCAGGAGCTTGGGAAGTTGGAGTGTTGCCATCTACTGGCAGCCATCCATAGAGAGATGTCCCTCATCTGGCTATAGTTTAAGGTGTTGTTTATTTTAAGCTGAAAGGTGATGTTTTTCTGCTTAAATCCTGTTTCAAGTCAGAGTTGTTAATAAAAGAATTGTCACTCTCCTTAGCATGTGGATGTAGTCCAAGAGTTAGAGTAATCCCAGCTGGACTTTTTGGAGAGGTTGTTGCTCTTGGGATGTGGGTCTATTTTTGAGATGGGGGTGTCTTCTCTCTCCTGCACAGTGTTGGTTTGGGGAGTCCTGAGCACCTGCTGTGAGCTCAGGACTTGAGGGATGCTCTGCATCTCTCCTGCCCTTCAGAGCCTGGCTCTGTATTTTCAGGGAATGGGCTGGTCTGGAAACTGCTTTTTTTATTCTGCAAGTAAAAAAGTAATAAAGGCAAAGGATATATTTGGACTCATTAGGGAATAGACCAAATATCTGTATTATTAAGAATCTTGCAGGTCTGACAGTCTTTCCCCCTAGAAGAGATGAGAGGTGCTTCAAATCTGCCCTCAAAGGGAGATCCAGTACAGCTTGTGTGGGTCTCAAAAAGTCGTACTGTGACTGACCTCTGTCAAGGGAATTGTATACATGATGCCATCAGAAGTAGTTTTGAAAGTTTTACTTCCACCAAATGCCACCAATAGCCATGATTTTGTTTTTCTTTTTATTAAAAAATAGTTGGGAAATAAAGGATTGCAATACAAGTTTTCAGCAAAAGTTGTGCGACTATTTCCTTACTAAACATAACCCACATGGGAACAGAAGAGTGATGTAGCTTTTCCTTCTTGCTTGTCCAGCTGAAATATACTTCAGACTTAACACCTCTTTCTGTAATCATGTTCACAGAAATGTAAAAAGCTTATTTTTTCAACTAGTACATAAAAATTTTGAGTTGGAACTAGATTAAAAAAACTACTTCAGTTGCTCTTAAACCTTGTGAATATCAACACTTTATCTTCAGTATTTCAACCACCATCTCAAAATAATGGTTTAGTGTACCTTTGATATGTTTTTGAGTCAGAGTTGTAGGTACACAGACATGGAAATACTTGTGTTCCTCTGTCAGATGTGTCAGTGCGAGTCATAGCTAACTTTTAGTGGCAGACCAGTGATGCATTTTTAGATAGATTTGTGTCACAGTAGTTCCAAGATAATGGATAACCAAAAGCAAGATTACAGAATTACCAGAGGAATTATATTTTGTATTACTTCACTGATAAACAGTGTTAAGAATCTATGTTTGAGGCCATATATGGAAATTTTATGTTTTAAAGACTAGAGAGGTAAAATACACTGGAATTAAGAGCTTGAAATTTAAATGTGTCTTGGATTAAGGAGTCATGGAAGGGGCTGGGTTCTGGCTAGTGCTTTGTTACCAGTGGCAGTTTTCCAAAGTGTAACCAAGTATTTTTCCCCTTTTTATTTTTTTTGTTGCAGCTGGTCTCCAATGTTCTCATCTTCTCCTGTACAAACATTGTAGGCGTGTGTACCCACTACCCAGCAGAGGTGTCCCAAAGACAGGCTTTCCAGGAGACCAGGGAATGCATACAAGCCAGGCTGCACTCTCAAAGGGAAAACCAGCAGCAGGTAAGAGCAACAATCGGAAATAAAAAATGAAGTTGTTGAAACAGAATTAGCATGCAAATTGTTCCCGTAGGATGGGATTTGCAGGCTTCTTGCTTCGTGAGTAATCCAAGCAAGAACAGGTTGATGGTAGAGGACAAGATTTTTAAAGGTTCAAAAGAGAGCTCAGGGGTGCAGTTCTTCCCCAGTACCCTGATGGACTTTTCCAGACTCATCAACATATCCTGTGGGATGTGCTCAGCGGGTTAAAATTACACAGTACACAAAGTGTCTGCACAGTTTTTTTTGCACCTTTCACTGAAGATGTGTTGAATGCAGATGTAACACACAAGCTTTGGACTGACCCTCTTTGTAAGGTCAAAGTATGGTGTGAATTGTCAACAAAGCCACTGCCAACAGGTAGCTGTGAGTCAGGTTTCAGAAGCAAAAGGTAAAAATTGGTCCACAGAACATATTGTTCCTTGATGGCTCCAAAGAAGGTCCTCTTCCTGTATTTCCCAAGGGTTCCTGTCTGGTTACACCCTTCTGTATACCTTATTGGCCTCAAATGAATTGTGTTTGTTCAAAGAGTAAGATTCATCACCAACTTGGTTGTTTTTTTGCTGTAGAAAGACCTCTTGGTGTCAGCATACAGCTTAGTCATCAGGGGTACTGAATGTATCTGCTCCCCTAAATCATTTGTGGGTTCTCTTGCAGTGAATCTCTTGTGTCCTCAGAATTAGACAAAAAAGACATTTTGGGGCAGCTTAGCTATTCCCTTGCTAGCACACATCTCTGCCCTGCAGTACGTCTCACAGTGGTCTGTTCGGTGCAATTTAAAATTAATTATGAAACTGGGTTTCCACTCATCCCTGGGGAGATATCTCAGAGCTTGGTTGTGGGTTTGGGGAGAGGTCAGGGGAATGAATCAGCTGGAGAGTCTTTGAATCTCTGTGGCAACGCAGCTTAATTTTCCTTCATGTCTCAGCCCATCTGCATCTATGGATTTGACTTTTGGCAGTGTTTCATGAGGTATCTCTGGCTGATACACTTGCTGTTCAATCCTCACTGCAAAATAATGTGTACACATGCTTTATTTTCATAGTTTTTGTATGAGAATTAGATTCACACTCAACTCCTTTTTCCTTTGCAACGAATGCAGTCTCAGAAAGATGAAACGAGCAGCCACTCCTCCTTCCACTCCTTGAAATGGAGGAAAGGATTGAGCCGAGAGAATACGCCACTTACAGCTCTGTCTCCCTGCTGAGAGACTGCCTTAGCAGCATGGCTCAAATGCTTGGGCTGTTCTGGATTTAGGAGCTTCTATCTCCAAAGTCCTGACAAATGCCCTCACTTAATGCCTTTTTCTTCTCCCCCTCCTGAGAAAGTACTATATCATACAAAAGAAAGCCAGGACATCAAAAAAACATGGGTCAAATCCAGTCACTGACAAGTGTTCTCCAGTCCTTCCAGCGGTAGCTCCGGGTCCTGGCAGCTGGGGACTCCTAATGAGATTATTTTGCTGCCACAGCCTGCACTGACACTGATCTCCAGGTTCAGTTCAGATGCATCCCTATGCATAATGCATTGAGGTAATCATGAGGTGACAGCAGACACAAATAAGGGCAGCTCAGCCCACGCCTGGGAGTCTCCAAACAGGGCTGGAGGAAAATAGAACTGAACAGCCCAGCACTGTTAGAGTCGCTTGTCTCTTTTTGGAGATCTGATGTGCTCCTGTGTGCTGTTCTCTGTTAAAGGCAGTCAGATTTTCTCAAGCAAATGAATATGTGTTTTCCTTTATCAAGGGTCCACCAGCACTTGAAATTAGCCAGAAAGTAAATAAAAAATCCAGAATTGTCCAATGCAGGAGAGATGACTTGTGATTTCATTACTTAGATAACCTAGGGTACAGCCATAACAAGAATCACTGTTGCTTGCCCAGAGTTCTTCACAATCTGGAGTGAGCAAATACTTAGCATTTGGGAAAGAGATGGGTTATTGGGACTGTAGAGCCTTATTTCTAGCATTGCTTGTCTTTCGTCTTGGAAAATTCTCCTTTTTTTTCATCTCCGCATCACTTGTGGTAAAAAGTAACTGTTACTAAACCTGAATTCAAATGGATAGTCTTAAGATACTAAATATTTGTAGTGATTTGAGGTCCTCTTGGGAGAGTATGACATAAACAGTTAGAATTCCTATGTAGTGCAGGGTTGTTGTAGGGATCTGTGTGCCTGTGTACACATGTATATGTGTACGTATGTAAAGAGTAGGTCTGTGTTGTACCCTTTCATCTGTGCCCATTCTTGAGACTACTGCTCCTTGGGATGCATATGTTTAATGTATAATTCAGTAGAACTGTACTTGCATGTTGTTTTGAAGTGAGAGTTGTATACGAATTTGCTCTTGCTTTTTTATCAGGTCAGAATGCTCCCTTGTTAAACTTATAAAACAACAGTCCTAGTCACCTCACTGTTGCATTATAAGTGATTTTACAGGAGAGCTGCAGTACTTTCTAGCCATTGTATCAAAATGAAAACTGTACTCTAGTGGAGACTTTAATTTCTGTGCTCCATTTGAAATAAAACAGGGATTTTGTTGTTTTGAGGGTCTTTTAACAAGGTTTGTGCTTTACAAATGCGTTTCTTACAGCCTTCTCCTGTTAGCTTCAGAGGTTATTTTCAGTGATTGTGATGCTCCAAACAAATGGAATAAAGATAATGCTCAGCTCTGTAACATGGCTCAGCTTCCTAATTAGTCACTGCATGAAGGGATGTTGTGCTATATGCCTTTGTTTCACCTGATAAGCCTATCTTATTCCCTCATTATTAGTTCAGAGAGGTGTTAGTTCAGCTCCTGGAGATCTCAAGTGTCTTGAAAATACCGGGCATTTAATCTGGCAAGTGCCTACAGTGTCAGGAAGAATGGGGGTGGGGGCTCTCAAGCAAAAGGTACTCAGAGATGAATGTGAAAATCTCGTGGGGTACTAGTAACAGGCACTCCTGAATGTGTCCCTGTTTTGAAAGCAACTAAACCCTCCGTGCTCGCGCGCTTACCAGGAATGTTTCAAACCTGTGGGTGCCCCTGAACCTCCCATAAAGCTCCGAGTTATTTAGAGGATGTGTAAAATCACACGTAAAAAAGCAGCTTTCACACATTTGAGGATGCCTATTAGAATATGCAAATGACAGCAGCGTATACACAATTTACTCTAGAAAGCATACAAATGTGTTGTGCTTTTCTGCTCAAGGAGTGTGCTAATAGCTGACAGAAGCCTAAGGACATGTGCATGATTCATGATCTTCTTTTGACAAAAAAAAACCCTGGGTATGTAAGTGATAGCTGCTGCAGTATGTTACAGAAGGTGAGAGTAGTTTGAGAAACAAGTGTCTTCTCAGGACTGCTGCAGTTTTGAGCAGAGATAGAAATCCCTCCACACACCTTCTGTGTTATTACTATGTCTTCAGAGACTGGAGGCAAGAATCCATCTCTTTAAGGTACACACTGAAGAGGAAAAATAAGGAAATACTGGGCAGTGCTGCAGACTATAAAATGTCTCAGTGCACGCTGAGCACATTTTCAATGAATTCATCTTCCTCTGGTTCCCCTAGGGTTCCTCTCTCTCCTCAGAGGAAGAAATAAATGGGGAACTTTCAGATAAAACTAGGAATCAGAAACCAGAAATGCGCCTACAACTGTAGTGTGGGCAAGTGGTTTGGTGATGTGAGTAATTAGGACAGGACTGCTGACCCCTGTGAGTCAGGGCTGCGTTTGAGCCCTGCTGCTCCCTGTGCTGTTGAGAATTAACGAGCTGTTAGATAAGGTTAGGGACCTTCGTTTGCTCCACATTCTGTCGGTGTCTTCAGGAAGGAAGGGCCTTTGCTTCCCTTTGCTCACTGCAGGTAAAGAAAAATAATGACAAAAATGGCTCGAATTTCTGGGATTCGTCAGCTATTCCAGAGCACTGCCTGCGGGTTGGACCACAGTGGAGCTGATCCCAAAGGAGGTACTCCCCACCTCCTTAAGCCATAGCAAAGAACTTCTTTTGAACTGCAAGGGGTGTGACTGAGAATAGAATGAAGCTCTGGGCAGAATTCTCAGGTGTGATTCCTGAAATACACAATTGCATCCCTGGGGCACAAATTGCCTGCAGGTTTGAATTCTGTAACTTCTGCATGAAATTGGCAACAATTTAGAATAATAATGAGCACTTGCTTTTGTGTGAGTTTTTAGGAAAATCACCAAAGTCATCATTTTGTCATGTGACTAATTTTGTAAACTATATGGAACAGTTTGCAAAATAATGTTACAGAAGTCACACTAAAGCTATTATCGATAAATAAAAGTGCCAAGTGAGGGGCACAACTTGTTGATGACAAGGCTGGTTATTGAAAATACTCTCATAGGTGAGTGGGTGGGTTTACAGGTCTTGATGCAATTGGGCACTAATAGTAGTTTTAAGCACAGAAGTATAGTAATGCTTTGTAGAGTCGGGCTAACTCTTCGTGATAGTTTTATCAGGGCATTCCTATGGCTTTTTAGCTGCTAAGAGCAGGTTAGTGCCTGCTGGGGGAATGTGCTTAGATGATTAGATAAGCAAGGAAGGAATTTTAAATGGTGCCCAAGGGTGCTGGGGTATCATTCCTCTGTTGGGTAAAGAACTTGGTGGTGGTGTGCAGAGGCTGTGTGGGAGGTCAGACAGTACCATTTATCACAGTCCTTCCGAGAATGGTGCACTGACACTTTTTGAGTTGCATGGTTCCTTCACTTGCAAGAACTGGCAACCATGAATCGTAAGCTCAGTGCATCTGGAATGAAAAATAATGATTTTTCTTTTAAAATTATTGAATTCTTATTGTGGGGTTGGGACAGAATTGCATATGACTGGTTAGGGGATCATCTGCTGGGTTTATGGAGACCATTTTGCTTGGTTGTTCTCATCTCCCACCAAACTGATGACTCACTTCTCCCCAGTAAGGAACAAAGTGTGTTTGTTAACTGGGCAGCAGGTGTTTTAATTGGTTCATCTGTCTGACTCCACAGGAGCGTCTCCTGCTCTCTGTACTTCCTCGACATGTTGCCATGGAGATGAAAGCTGACATTAATGCCAAACAGGAAGACATGATGTTTCATAAGATCTACATCCAGAAGCATGACAATGTCAGGTAAGAACAGCAGCCCATCTCCCAGCCATGGGGCAGGGGGGACCCTCCCAGTGCTTGGCACTTAACACCCAGGGACAGAAACGATAGTGACACATAATCCAAAATAAGTGTAAAGACTCTAAAGTGTCACTAGTTGACTTTTGAATGTTTCTTTATAGGATGGTAGGAGGATTGCCACATTCCTGCAATATCTTCTTTTGAGAAGCAGCTTTAACTGATTTCTTTTGTTAAGTTTTCCTTTCCTTTCTGCTTTTCTGGAGTGAATGTTGGTGGTTTTGAGAAGGTGATATGTTTGGGTTCAGTAATTTTTTGACAGTTACAGGCATGTTTCTGGTAAGACCTGATGGAATGCAAGTCAAAGATTGGGAGCACTTTTCCATGGAGTGGATTGTAGATCACAGCTGAGGTTAGGATCTTCTGGAGTGGTTTCTGCCAGTTTGGAATTACAAGCAGAGGGTCAATTAGTGAGACCCTTTGGCAGCTTCTCAGTCACCTGGCGATGTGTTGCTCCTTGGTCTACCTGGATGAGAAGGACAATGTGACATCCAGTCTCTGGCAAGCCATGCAAAATCAAACCCAGTCTGTGTTGCTGGGGTAGTCCAGCCCCATGAGCTTCTGAATATCAGCTGGTTCCCACTGTCCACTTTCGCAGGGAAGAGGCAATAAAGTAGTATTTTAGTGGCTTGATAGCTTTATAGGCTGCAGTAACAAAGTTTAACTTAATCTTGATGAATTTTACCTCTGCTGTTGTACCTGATCTCTTTGGGGATCACTTATGTCTCAGCTAAGCCAGGTCCTGGAACGGTGTAACAGCTCTGTCGGTCTATAAATACTTCTGTGGAGACATGGAAACTGGGGACAGAGAGCTTCCCTCCTTCCCTTCTCCATCTCCCCTTCCAACAAGAGTTTTTCCTGTAAATTCCTTGTGTAACCCTTCTGTCTTACATAGCTTTGGTATGTTGGTGAATTGTATTTTCTGATACTTGGTGCTCAAGAAATAAAAGGGGTTTTCTTATCTCTCTAACATACTGCACCCTCCAATAGTTTATGTGGTGAAATCCTCATGAAATTCTGATGCATTTGAAGACGTTGCCTCAGAATTGAGAATGGCAGGAAGAGGTAATGTACAAGCAGAAAATTGAGAGTTGCTCACTGTTGAATGTAGACTCATATAAAAATCGTTGGAATCAGGGCAAGTCTGTGTGCTTTGGGTTTTTTTGGTTGTGACTCAGTAAAGAGATAAAGATCCACAACAGAAACATCATCAGAAATCAAGAACAAAAATGGTTCAGTGATGAAAAATAAAGAATATATATGGTGATGAAGGGGAGGGGAAGAGGCTATTCCATGTGCCCTCAGCAGACCACACGCTACAGAAGATTAAGTTTTGTGTCTTCACATTTGTTTTTTCCTAAGTAACACTGAGCTTGTCCAAAAAGGTGTGTAAATATCTTCAGATAGATACATTTCTTGTGAATTACTTTTTTCCAGTACTCAAAGGTCAACTTGACATTCAAACTGGGTGTGATTCATCAGATATGGCATGAGACTAGTCATGATATAAGACTACAGTAGGCTTTGCATCAGTTTCCATATGTCCTTTGGCAGGTCTGAAAGTTGTTCAGAATGGTCAAATTTTCGTAAAGGTGATTAACTCTTTAGGATGATATTGATTTAAAATTATAATGATATGACTCACATAAACAAAAACTGCATAAACAATAATGGACTAGTTTTACAAGTGAAAAATTTTAAAGGGAGGGGGGAATCTGATGAAGCAATTGTGATTGGAAAACGTAGCCCAGAGATAATGGCTGGTATGGAGACGTGGACATCTCAAAAGATGCAACAGAAAGTGGCACATGGTCCAAAGTATGGAAAGAGAAAAGAGTTTGCAGTGATTTTCAGTTATGACTGTGAAGTAACGTGGAAGGTGAAACACATGTACATAAATGGGTATATGCACCTTGGATTGTCCTGATGGGTAGCTAACAGGACACTTGCAAACATTTAATTTTCACATCAGGTATATTTATTCAATAATATAAACATTTATGTAATAGATTCACTTCGGCGGCCTAAAAGTAATTTTAACTTTGTTCCTCACGGTAATGAATGTTTAGGAATCAGGTCCCTGCAGGTGCTGACTATCTCCAGTGCAAAGGGACGCTGACATTTCAAAAGATCTTGCAAGGGGAAACAACTTAAATGATATCTTCCTCAAAGTGTGGGCTTTGCTGTCTGGTGCCTGTGAGGTCCAAAATCAAGGCCCACTGAAATCATGGAAAAGCTGCAAAAGTGAGATAAGAAACAGGAATAAAATAGTATGTGCAGAGAGCAAATATAAAGTAACTTAGGAACATCTCATCTTCGTGTACTTTAGGGAAATGAATAACTAAGTAAGAATACTGAAAAAAGGAAACATGATTTGGAACAAATGACTCATTTCACACCAGGAGTTCAGCATGGAGCCTTTGCTCTTGCCTGGGTGCACTGAAACCGCCTCTAGTGGGAATGACTGCGGATGATTTTGAAGCATTTACATGCACACAGAAACACACTGGAGGGAGGAGGTAGCATCTCAATGATTATTGATTAATGAACTGGCTGAATAAAAGCAAACATGCTCTTTGCTTTGCACGGGGAAATGCTCAAGGGGAGGCTTTTGAAATGAGAACGCTCCAAGCAATTTTGTTTTGTGTTCGTCACTATTCAAAAATGTCGTAAGATCTCAGTTTTTATGAGCTGAAGGTTATTGTGTCAAGGCAATTGAGAAGTATGTGAAATTGGTGCAAGGGTGCTGTGCCCAGCCATTGAATCTGGCTTCCTGTTGATGATTTATCAGCAGGAGCATTTCCTCTGCAGTTCGTAGGAGTGGGAAGGTCTGTGTGTCTGCAAAGAGGTGTGGATTTTCCTTCTCCTTCTGCTGTATTCAGCAGTTCTCTTTTCTCACCCTCCCAGATTACTTATAAAGGTAGATTTTAAATGAAAGTATATTGGATGGGAATTTTCATTAGCTACTGAGTTAAAAGTTCGATTGCTGTTGTAATGCCTGGAACCTGAGACCTTAATTTTTACTGGATCTTCAGGGTGGGGTTGCTCACCAAATTCACAGTTAAAATGGATATAATGAGCCTCACTGACACTGGAGGTTTCCGTCCAGCTGGGTTTATCTTGGGTCATTTGAACTCAGGAGCCACAGGAGCAGATCCTCCTGCACTTTGCCTGGTTTGTCATTTTGTATGGGAGAAGTGGTTTACTAAATTCTGCCTCAGATAAGATTAAATATTTTAATATTCAGGGATGATTGGGTCTGGGCTTTTGGGACCACCTCTAATTTTTAATTAAAAAACAAACCCAAACCACTCTACCATCTGAAACCATTGTTCTAAAATTATGTGAAGTTAATGTGTGGGGCGCTTTTTTTTTCAGTTTTAAAATGAAGTGTCTTTAACTGTCCAGTTCTGCTGCGATATGCTTTGTTTTAGATACGGGGTCACATGCTGCCTTTTCTTTTTTTTTTTTTTTTTTTTAAGAAAAAGGAAGTCAATTTAAACCTGTGTAGAAAAGATCTTCCTCAAGTAGCAGTAGTAAGTCTGTAAAACACAGCCATGATCCTTTAATAAGGGGCAGTTCTGCCATGGTATTGCTTACTGTGTTACACTTCTCTTAGAGGGAGGGCTATCTCTGTTCGGGGAAAGATTTTTTTATGCAAAATACTGTGAGTGTTTTTGACCTGAATGGGTAAAAGCAAATCTTTTTTAAGCCTTATCAGGACTTCCTGGGAATGAGTTCATAATCTCCTGCTTATTGTTATGGAAAGTTAAGTTCAGAGACTAATTTATCCACAATGAAAATATAATTTCCTGTCATTTCTGGCAGCAAAATTTGGTTCAGGATTATGTTCTTCTGAAGAATTTAGGGTGGTGATGAAACTAAGATGAAGATGTTTGGGGTTAATACACTCTTGATGCACGTGAACATAACCTTTTAACAGAGAAGGAAACCATTTCCTGTCCTGATTTATTGAATGAGAATTAACTTTGACAAATCCAGAACCTCAGAATGTGATTTGACCTTTCCCACAAATGTGTGTGTTAAATATAAAGTCTATTGTCATAAGCAATCAGGAAAGGAGTTCCCAAGACTATGCAAGTAATTTTGGGTAAACAACAAGGTGAATTATGTAACTAAATTGGTTCATGTTATCATGAATGAGATTATGTTTGATAGACAAACCGTAGAATATGCATAGATAATATTGTTTATCTATCATGCTTCCCAGGCAGAATTTTAAATGTTTTACATTACTATTGCTATTTATAGAGTCTCACTGCAGTGATAATAGCTTTAATGTTATCTAGGTTTGGCCAAATATAGTAATCTCTGTGCTATAAAAGGAGCCTTGAAGTCCCCTGTAAAGGGATAAAGGTTGGCTTTGTCATTGAAATTCCTTTGATGAACTCTGTCGAGAAGCTTATTTTAGGGCTGGCATCCAAGTGCAGTAAAAGTGACAGTTTCCTCTCTTCTCCCCTTCACATAATTCTTATGAATCATGTACTCAGCAACATTAACCTCTTCTCAGAGTTTTTTAAATGTCTTGACAACTTGAACTAAACCATTTTGCAGAAATGAAACAAACCATTTCCTTTGTAAATGAAAAACATTTGTATCTCATCTTCTGATTTAATAACATTCTAACACCAAAAGGTTTCCCTCTTAAAAATGACCAAATAGTTGCACTTTATCTGAGTGTCAGAATGTTCAGACCAGCTGTGTCAACTTAACCTCTTCCCTTACAGGTGTTGTGATGTTTAATTAGTTGCTTATGAAGTGTGTTAAATTCTTGGATTGGAAGGTGCTGTGGAATCGTGAGCTATGACATTTGAGGAAAATTTCAACTAAGCAAAGAGCTTTTTTCTCCCTCCTCCCACTGTCCTCGCACACAGAACATCCAGTCTTAATGTTTCTTGGTGGTAAAGAACTTATCAATATAAACAGTAGAAAAAAGCTGAACTCTGATTGCAGCGAGTAGGAGGGTTCCCAGGACACAGGTGTAACTGGGCATGTTAGGGCTGTGGCTTCCCAAAGCAAGGTGCTGCTTAGTGGTATATTCATGTTTTGGGAGCTTGCTAACAGTGCCTTTTGAAATGCTAAATGGGTTTTTAATGAGGCATATCCTACCGAGCCCGGGTCAGACAGCAGGTTGCCTTTGGAGGTGGTTATACCAATGGAGCACTTTTGCTCAGGAGCTCATCCAAACTCTGTTTTCATGCCTTTTCATAGGAGGTTATTGAAGCTAAGCAGAAACCAGTTTAATTTTACCCTCCTTAATAAATAAAACTACAGTATAGCAGTACTTCTAACAGTTCTTCCATGGATATTTTCACAGAATTTACGGTCTCTCATCTCAGCCAAAGTTTGTATACCTTTCATTTCTGTGGAAGGCCTCTCATTGCCAGGGAGGGACAGGAACAGTAGCTTTTTTAATATTTACTGTATAATCCATCTTTCTTCTCATCTTCTTTCTTTTTTGTGGGGAGGCAGAATGAAAATTGATGGTTTACATTTGAAGATGAGGAAGAGCAGCATTAACAAGGAGAAAGCTCAAGAGCTGGTTTTATCCATGTCTTGCTTCCTGGTGCTGCCAGTCTGTGAGCTTTGGTTCCTCCCAGATGTGTTCATGAGTTGGTTGGTTGTTTCTCAGAATGGAGTCTTGGAAAGACCTCTCCCTCCTTTTCTTTATTTGAGCCATATTTGAAGCCCACAAGCAGTAGAAAGTTACTTTTGCAGGTGGGTGGGAGGAAACTGTGTAGGTTTTATGTGAGTTCAGAGGCCCCCAGCGTGTAACGGCTGTAACTTCTAGTTGAAGCTGTAGGATGAGAAAAGTGAGTAGGAGGGAAATGAGCCTGCCCACACCTTTCCCCAAATGACAGCAGAGAGTTTTACCCATGTGGGAACTCTTCTGTCAAGAACCAGCTCCTTGGAGCTTCACCTGCATCTGCTGGGGGTGAAACTTTGCTTTTTAATGTTGCAGAAAATTTAAATTTTTTTAAAAAAGTTAGCAGTAACTTTTAGGGAGCATGGAAGTAGGTTTCACCCATGGATGAAGGTGAATTACTCTGCTCTTACCACCACCAACCACTTGACTCTTCCTAGCCAATGCGTTGTTTTCAAGAGGTAAAACCAGTGTCTTGGAGAACATCATTCAAGCTAAAAAAGTGTGTAAAGAAATTCACTTGTTTTGCAGCCATTGTTACACCTGGACTTCACATCAAAGCTGTGCAATAAGGCTGGCCATTAATATTAAAGGGGGTGTTTCAACCTACAATCATTCCCTCTTTATAATACTTCTGTGTTAGTGGTACAGTCATGAAAACTTTGAAGCCAAAGAATGCAGCAGGTTTATATATTTTAGCAAATTTACCTCTTTGTGCATATGCACAGCAACCTTTTATAAGAACAAATACTTGTTTAAGTGTGATCTTCCTCTTTGAACTGGGAATATATTGTGATCTTGGTCCCTACTGGGAGCCCCTGGTGTCTCCAGGGGCATGAGCGAGCCTTGTACTCTCTGAAGAACAAAACAGATAAATAACTGGCTGCAAGGCACCCCACTGGCTGCATTGCCTAAACATGTGTGTTGTAATAAAGATAACATCCCAAAAGTGCAGCGTGCCAGGTGACTGCAGATCTGCAGCCACCAGCAAGCCATCAGCAATTAGGAAGGGCCTGTGATGTATAATTCACACCCTGCTATTCTGAGTTTACACAAAGGCCTGTGAAGTTCACAGGGTGATGGATTGAAGAGTGTTAGATGTTTTAATGATGAAATACTGTGAATAGTAATTTGGAGAGAATAATGAAGGTGCCTGCAGAAGTTTACAGAGCAGTATTTTAACTCATCAAGGTTATTTGAATTCCCTTTTTTCTTCAATAGTACTAAAAATAAATTAATTTTTAAAATATACATCTAACTGCTAATTGGCCTGATTAAAACAAATGTATCAAATTTATAGGGAAAAAAAGCACAAAATTATGTTTATTCAACTAATTCACCTCCAGTCCTCTGTACTCTGCAGTAACCTTGACAAGAAAAATTGAGTATTCTCCGAACAAAACTTTACTTTTGTGAAGAGTTGCTTTTACAGACTTGCTTTCCTCCTTAAAGACTTGGTTAAATTTCAGTTGATGAACTGCTTTGTCATGTAGTTAACATGCAAAATGGTTTTAAGAACATTGAGTTTATATAACTTTTGAAGAGGTTCTTGTCAAAATCATCCTACCTCTTTGCTTCCTCCTTAGAGAATAATGACTGAAAAGCAAAAATGAGTTAAACTTTTTATTCTGTAATGCACTGAACTTTGCAAAACTATTTAAAGCTGTCTTATAGAAGCTATAAAACAGAGGCACAGTTTTAGAATGGAGATGAATTAACTTCTCTTGTCTTATACTATATTTATATCCCTCAACAATTGCTGCTAATTTGTGCATCTGTTCTTACTGGTGTGTATATAATTTTGACACTGGATAAATAATGAATAAGAGACAAAAGCTGAAACCAATTAGTGGAGAAGAGCTCTGGAGTGGTCTGGCATCCTGTGACTCGAGTTAGTACATTGCTAACTTGAGTTTATGTCCTCCAGTAACTGAAAGTCATACTGTATGCTTTAAACTTCCTCTTTTTTATTAACTTTATAGTAAGTGGTGAAAAACTTAGGGAGAAGCTGGTACTGACTGTGCAGACTGCATAATTCCACAAATGGTGTTTTTATAAGAAACCAAGCTAAGAGCAGGTCACTTCAGAAACAGAGCTAACAGAAACGAGGAGCACCAGAGGACTGCACAGAAGAGCACAGGAGGCAAAAGACCAAAGAGATTAAATTAATTTCATCTCACGCACCCCATTGGCATGGCATTGCCCTTGGGGAATGATAGAATTGCTCTTTTTAGAAAACAGAGATTTTTCTGTGTCCATTTGTGTTTCTGTTACAAAGCCCAAGAAAGATGCACACGGTTTTAAATGGCAGAAATAAGGATTTATAAGACCATCGAGATTCCGAGAACTTGGAAGTTTGCAGATAGTTTTCAGAGATTGGAGAGAAGTGTATGTGTGATACTGTTTAAAAAGTAAACAGAGTATAGGAATATATGTATTATCTTCTCTGGCCAGCAGGGATCTTTGTGATTGCTATTTATCTACGTGGCAAATCCCTTGAAGGCACTGCGAAATTCTGAGGATGTTCTTGACCAGTAACCATGTCCCTATTTGAACCAGCCTCCTAAATGGACCCCTTAAATGTATATGAGGATCAACGCTTGAAATCAACTCCCTCAACTCCAGTTCTACAGAACCGACCCCCAAGACCAAACACCTGTTGCGGTGATCACTTGTAAAACTTGGATCTTTGTGACTGTCTTCAAAACATTCTCTCTTAGCCTTCTGCTGCAGAGATCTTCCCAGAAAGTGGCATGCAGAAGGCTGGATGACCAGGGCTTTGTTTGGGTGTAAGATCATCTGTAAATGCCTGTTTGTCCCCATCAGTAGTTGTGCAGAGCATCTGGAAGCACAAACGTGCCCTCTCACATGAAGAGGAATGTTGAATTCCCCAATGGGGATTTTTTCCAGCAGAGGTACAGTAGTGACACTTTGATCCACCACTCTCAGCTCCTTCTTTCGGGGTCTTTTGGTTCTGGTGGTTTGGGTAGGTTTTTTAACTGTGAGCGTGGTTCTTTGCAGAGGCTGATCACACACTGGCTCCATTCCTGCTCAGTTTGAAGATGCTTTGTAGTATCCTGGACCATGAAGGAGCTGAGCAACCTATGCCCAGAGCTGATGGGATATTAGTGGGGAGGGGAGGTAGGCAAAAAATACAATAAAGACTGAAAAACCTTGGAAAGAAAGGAGCAAATTTGCCAATTGTTAGTAATGACTGGAGGAAAGGAGAAGGGAGAACGGAAACCAGATGGAAGCAGTTTTAGATAGTGGACATTTATGTGCCATAGCAGTTCTGGTGGAGAGCCTCCAGTCTCGGGAGCATGCACACCAATGCACTGCTGCTTTGTGCCTTGGCTGTTTCCAAAGAATGAGCTAATAAGAATCAATTTGTTGAACAAAACAAACAAAACTTTGGCTTCTGCTCAGGGGAACTTGAGCAATTGCAGCTACAGATCAGTCTTCAACAAAAGCCAAGAGCTGATCCATAAAAGTATAATTATTCTGTTTCATTTGGAACCTTTTGTTCTGGATTGCATTCAAAACTACTGTAAGCCCCTTTGTGAGATTCATTTTCTTTCCAGGCAGGAGAAAAAAAGGCCTTTTGATTTAATAGTTCTACTTTGTTTCAATTAAAAAGGAGAAAACTGGAAAAAACTCACATAGTCCTTGTCTTTCTTCCCTAACATGCTTCCCTTCTGCGGAATAGCGGCCTGCAGGTCACAGCTTAGCATGGCAGGTCTCATGTAGAGAAAAAGTAGTGTTGTGGAGTATAAATGCTAGGTGATGTTCTATTTTAAGGTCCAATGTTCCTTGAAATTTTCTTCTGCGAACTGAATAAATTTTGTTATTGAAATTGGAAGTGATTACAAATTTCTTGCCATGCCCAGAAACATTGAAATTGCAGATGTGGCTTGCTTACCTGCTGAGCTGCTTTTTCTTGGAAGTATGTAATGGTGGAAGGAGGAAATTGAAAAGAGTATCTTGTCTGAAAAATTAAAAAATGAGATTGACAGTGATTAATTTATCTGGGTAGTGAGACTGATTAGAGTTCAGAAATGCCTGGTTCCCATTACAGAAACATCCCAAAGACTAGATCTTGAAGGCTCTTGGACAGCTTGGACTGCTGAGGAATTGTGGCAAAGGAACTATGAGGGAGTGTGTGCAAACACGAGCTCTTTGTGCTGGGGACTTCTCGTGAGTGCTGGCTGTGTCTGCGGGGGGAGCGAGCGCTGCATTTTGGCTGGGCTTCCGTACCAAAGGGGCATCTTTATGTGCCTCACTAAAGTGAAAACCCAGCGAAATTAATTCATTCAGTAGACATTCCACATGGCAGAAAGTGCAACGCAGAGGTAAGTGAAGATCTGAAGAGACACAAGGGATGAGGCACACCGTGCTCGTCCGACCCACGTGCTGGTGTAGGTTATCTGGATTTGGTTTTCCCATGTACCAGAGGGCGTCTGAGGCCACATCTCCTAGGAGAGGCCATAAACGAAGAAGGCATCCTCATTCTCTTTTGTTAACTGTTTCATTTTTTTATATAAAAGAATCAAACCCCGGAGCAGCGGCTTGAATCCCACTGTCCCGTGTCACAGAGCGCACCATAATCAGCAGGGCAGAGCGGAGCACTTGCTGTCTTTGCCTCTAATTATTCTCAGTATTTTATATGTAATGAGCAGCTGCAGCACAAGATCCTGAGGGCACCCCTGTTCCCAATCAAAAATAGCCAATTGTCCAGTTCAGGGTGGATTCAGGCAGGGGAAAAATTAGATCCATGTTGTCTCACATCTCGGTTGAAGGATCCTATGGGACAGTTCCTTGCTTGCATTCTCACTCTGTTTACTTATAAATAGCAGGCATTTAAAAAATACTGAAAAATCAAGAATACAAATTTCTGTATACCTTTCTGTACCTTAAGGATGTGCCGGTCCGTTGTGACAGGATTTTATCTGTCAGGATAAAAGATTTGGAAAGATTTGACTACAGTCATGTAGAAGGCAGCACAGATGTGGTAGGGATGATCTTAAACGCTGGACACGTACTGTTTGTTACTGTAGCTGCTGACTTAGTCTGAGCCCTGTCTGTATTTCTTAATTCAAACAAACAACAACCAAAAAAAGAAATTAAATAACAGTCAAGTATTCCTGTAAGATGCTATCATGGGGCTCAAAGTGAAGTGAAAAATTTCCTGCCAGGGTTTCTGACCTCAGTGGCCCTTGATTAACCGCAGTATGTCTGAAGTAGCCAGGAGATGCAGAAGCCAGGCGGATCCTGGGGATGATTTGCTTTTGACTTTGAGTGCTGTTAACTTCTTTTCTGGTTCTGTTTTGTAAGGGTTCTGGTGACTGGCTGTTGTCAGCAGGATTTTTTTTTTTCCATTGCATAAGGACTGAGAAAACAGTATCTGACTCTTCCACAGTGAATGGCTTTCAAGTTAAGCCGTGGCTGCAGTTATTGTGCTCTAGCTGTGACACTATAAATAAAGTTATTAACAGCAATATGTAAATGGGTTTCTATTTTTGTTCCCTGTATTGTTTGCAAAATCTAGGGCAGTTATTCAGTAAGAATCATCTGCTGTTTAGCACTGAGCCTACCAGCATTTCATGCTGTGTGGGCTGTTGCTTCTTTCTTTCTTTCGTTCTTTCCTTCCTTCTTTCTTTCTTTCCTTCCTTCCTTTCTTCTTTTTCTTTCTCTCTCTCCCTCCCTCCCTTCCTTTCTTCCTTCTTTCTTTCCTTCCTTCCTCCCTCCCTTTCTCCCTTTTTCTTTCTCCCTCCTTTCCTTCCTCCCTCCCTCCCTCTCTTCCTTCCTTTGATTTTGGAATCCAGCACTTTTGCAAGTTTGTTTATTGTATTATATAAGAAATAGAGTAGCTGTACTAAGCATTTTCAATCTTCTGGAGAGTGGCTTGGTACTTAAGAATAGAGTCATCTGAACTGTATAACTTGGTATCTGAACTATAGGAGCATTAAAGTAACCATAAAAACACCAAATACCACAGCTGCCATTTGCCTTGGTGCACATCTTGCAAATTCCTATTTGTTCAAAGATTTTTACGGTTTGTATTTTGTTTGCGTGCTCCGTTTCCTTCCAGTGCCCTCTCCATTGCTCCAGACCTGCCTGACAGCCTCGGGCCCTGTTCCTGCTGGAAACCTGAATTACCACATTAATTCAGGCAGTTACAGCACAGACCCCGAGGGAGAGAACAGATGTGTTGTTTAAGAAACACTTTACTACATCCATGGCCACTCCTGTCTGGAAGAGCAAATTATTCTAATCCAAGGCATCTGTTCGAAACTTGAATGTGTCTGTTCTAGGGACAGGATCTGTGGGGCTTTTAGCATGGATACTGTAAATGACATTTCACGAGGCGGTTTGTTCAAACTTCTCCCTTCTCTGCAAGTTAATTTAGCTCTGGCTTCCTCAGATCCCCTACAGGAAAGTCCCATCCTGTTTGTACTGTGACTCATTAGCCACAATTTTACTGCCAGCTGTGTTAGCCTTCAGATGGGCATGTGTCCTCCCAGGCACTGAAATTCCTTCTCATGCAGCCTTGTGAAAGGCCACAGTAACATTGGGACAGTAGCAAGCTGTGTCTCCAGTTTCCCTCCTTGCTTGAAGCAAAAGATAGTTTTGTGGTATATATGACAGATGAACATACAGGAGTGTTTTGAAGTTGTGACACCCACTGTTCTGAACTGAACTTATCCTTTCAAATGCCAGGGGCTACATTTTGGTTTTTTTGTTTTTCATCTTCAAGCCAAAATTGCTGCTACTGCAGTGGCATAGAAAGGAAGGAGAAATTAGCTAGACTGGTTTTGCATAGATGTAGAAAGATCTGACACAGTAGCTTTCCTCTTATTTTTATGGTCTGAGACACATTACCATATTTAAAGTGGTCTCCAGGGTGGCTTTCCATGCTATAGAAAAGATCTGGTCAGACTCTATTGATTTTATTGATATTAGTTCACTGGTAAACTAATAGCTATTTACAGGAACTACATTTGGAGATAATACTTTGCGAATATTGAGAGCAGCAAGCAAATGGCTTAGTGAAATATCGTAATGCATTAACACAGAAATTAAATTTTTCCAGTGGAAAATGCAAGAGAAAAGCCATTTCTTTATACACAGATCTATTATTCTGGTGGTGGCAATTACAGTAATTCTCTTGAAATCAAGTTAAAATTATATGCCTGCTTCATTATGAGAAGAAACCACTGATTGCAAAAATCAGGGGAGATTCAGTGGAAAGTTAAAGAGACTCACATATGCAGCGGGCAGAGCTGCCTCACCATGGTCCCTGCTCCAGCATCTCAGTAGGGTTTTTGTGGATGTTTCCTGGACTTACGAGGCCAAGATTCACATTCCTGCTTTGCCGTGGTTTTCCCATGTGTCCATGAGCACCTTTTTGTATTTTCTTTATTTACCATACTGCTGTCTCTGGAAAAAATAGCGTGGTGTAGCTTTTCTAGCACCTATAACGTTTTAACAATTGCTTAATGCCACTTCTTACTACCTATGAAATCATGGACATATGCAAAGTATTTGGAATATGAGATATGTTAGGGGCTGAGGAGATGCATAGAATTCCATATTCCCTGTTCAAGGATCATCTTTGCAAAGAAATTCTCACTTAGTGAGCTCACCTGTACTGCCTTCTAAGGAGTAGTTTTACTGCTGATATCGATTATACATAATTTAATTATATTTGCAGTGTTTCTCGATGGCAGCTGGAGTTTTCTGGGTCACCAAAGATAGACGTCAGCTCAAGTACCACTGATCAATTGAGATGTGATGGTGGAACTCATCTTAAAAAGGAAACAAACCTCCTAGTGTTAAATTGTATTCTTCGTAAGGTTGGGAGAACTTTACTCATGAGTTGAGGATATTTATTTATTACTGGTGCTTGTCAAGTAAGGAATACCAATGTTGTGTACAACAACCAGATGAGTTCAATTTGCTGCCGTATTTTTTCCTTTTTTGTTTTATTCTGAAATTGCAACCAATCTCCCTTCTCACGGAAAACATCATGTGCTTTATCATTAAATTTATTATCAGGTTTATTTATTAATTAATAATACATTGATCCCTCAGTTAATGATCTCTACCGTTTTCTTTGAAAATAGTTGACCATTTTAAAGTTCTCCATTGATGTTGCATTGGTGTTTGTCACAAAGGTGGCCATTATAAAGTGTGCGCAGTTAAGTTTCTCTAAATGCTTTGGGTCCATTTTTCTTCGCAGTTTCATTGGTGTAATTTTAGAAACACAACTGCTCAATTACATTTAAAAGTGTAGAAATGAAGAGGCAGTGAGTCAACTCAATGACTGTTCCAAAAAGGGCAGGGAGACTCATGTTCCTATTCTTCAGCACTCACTTTTCCCACCAAATGGCCACTTGGTATTCTTGATCTAATAAGCTCACAGAGACCCATGGCAGTTGTGTGTACAGAGCATCACATCACTTGTCCATTCTCAGCTGATCGATGAAAGAGTCTGTGTATTTTGCTACCTACTCACTTTGGGAATGGCACAGTTGCTGTTTAATTTTTTACATTATGACATTTATACACTAGTGTAATGCTTTCATTATGCAGTGACTTTCCAGAGGGAAAAACCCTGACATGACAGAGCAAATAAATCCCAAAAGGACAGGACACTGTGACAGCTAGTGGAAAGAGTGAAGAAGTTAGGTTGAAATGACTGCTGCATGCAGAATTACTGCAGCTTTTTGGTTAGGGAGTACAAAAGTGTTGTTTGCATAAATATCCATTATACCAGGGAAGAACAGACTGAAGGCAGTTTTCACAGCTATGAAGAGTTCATTCTTTCTCCATCAAATACAAAGACCTGAGCAATATGTAACAGAAAGCATCACAAAACCAGAGTAGGTGATATAATCTCTATACCATGTGCCTGATCCAGAATATACATGTGAAACTGTTAACTGTGACAAAATTTATTACTCTCTTGCCTTCTCTGACAACTGATTGATTGTTGGCATACAGCCTACATGCAACAGGTTGTCTTTTGCTTTCATGCTCAAGTTTTTGTTCTTTTTCTCTTTCCTACTGTGCTGCTTCAGTCACTTTTGCAAGCTTTTCTCTTGAATAGAGGGCAGGGAGGCATAGTGCCTTCCTGCCCTGAATAAGCTACAACTGTGTTCATCCCTTCTTTCAGAATTCTCTTAGCTCTGTCTTTCTTCTTGTTGGTTTATAGCAGGATTTTTTACATCAGTGACTGCTCTAATCCCAGAAAACAGACTGCATGAGTGCTCACAGGAAAAAGCATACCTGAAGTTTGAAAACCAGAAAATAACATGGCTTTTCCTTTCTGTTTTATATGCACTTATGGATTTCAGGCTGTCTTGTGGAACAAATGAATGTGAGATTTATTTTGGTGTGGGCTGGATTCAGCTCCAGTTTGGACAGACCTGCCAGTTCTTTTGTGCTGGTCAGGCAGATCTGGGTGAGTTTGGTCTTGCTTGGAGCCAAGTCACATGGTCAGGGCCAGTAGTATCTGTGGTTCCTTCCTGCAAAAAGTCACACCTGCCCCTCAGCTTTGCCTTGTTAAAGTTTCTTGGAGATGGAATGGATCTGCTACCTTTCTCGTTGACGTGGTTTTTTCCCCTGACCAGAACGATTGCAAAAAAATTCACATTCCCGTCGGTCCCTTCTTAGATACGTGACAAAGGTCCCAAGTTCCTCCTTCTTAATAACACAAAATCTCATTTAGGATGCTTGAATTCCTTTTTTAGGCTTGACAGGCAGCAGCATCTAATTTGGCTGGCAATGATGGAGTAATAAAATTCCTTTTATCTCAAAGACATCTATAATGTGTTCCCCCTATAGTTTGGCTGGTAGCCCCTCCATATCTATCTTTATTTGGTTTTGCCTTCCTCAAATAGTTTTTCTTCCCAAAGGGCTACTTATTACTCCTGTTTCCAGTGAAGAATCAATCTGGTTAAATTTAGCCTGCTGAAATAGGGAAAACTTTTAACTCAAAATGTTTAGAAGGAGAGCATAGCAAGTTTTTCACATTTAAAATAAAAAAATGAGTACTGATGCTGCTTAGCTACAGCTATGTTCCAGTAACTGGGGCTGCTACACAAGCTTGTAAACTGCAAACCTAGGGAGGTCATGGAGGAAAAACTTTTCCCTGCATGACTGGTGCGTTCTTCCCCTTCTGGCTGGCAGTTTCAGGATCTATGTTTCTTCTCATTTCCTGTGTTGACAGTGAAGGACAGACAGTGGGCATTGAGCTGAGCATCTCTGACCATGAGGCAGAGCACTGGTGCCATTTTTCTCAGCGGCTCGTGAGCACCAGCAGGGCCAGACACTCTCCACGGGGCATTCCCAGGAGCGCGTTCCCAACGCAGAACTGCAGCCACAAACGCAGAGCATTTGTGCTGGAGATGTGCATCTCCCAGCTGAGCCCCCTGGGCAGTTCTAACCTCCAGTGACACTCACTTGAGAGCAAACATGGGAAAATCAAGTAAAGACGGGGCTCTGCAGTTTACATCTTCGCAGTGAGCCGTGCCGTCGTCATGCAGTGGCTCTGGATGGCAGTCTGCACGTTTCCACAGGTGTCTTCAAGAGGCCATCTGGTCTCCTGCTTCTTTGTGGGTTTTTGCTGTCACCAGATTCAGTTGGCATGACCCTGCAGAGTGAACTTATCAAATATGGGATGTGGGTTTGGCTTACATTTTTGGCAACTTTGGAAGAGCAACAGGAGGCTTTCTGCCTTTTGCTATAAAGAAATGGGTGAAAAGGCTCACAGTTTTCCGGGATTTTGGTTTTGTAGGGTTTTTGTGTGTGTTTTGTGTTACTTTCTCGACTATTCCTTTGGTTATCACAGCATTTGTGTACATATGTGCCTTCTCACTCTCCTGAGCAAGTGGGAGCCATCCGTTAAGATGGAACACTGTCATGGTGCAGGGCAGAGTCCCGCTTCCCAAGGGGGAGCTGTGCCAGCTGATGTGTCCCACACAGGTACCAGGGCTCATTTGAAACACTAGGTGATTTCCAATACCAGTTGGGATCTTCTCCAAAATGACTGTATGAGTTTAGGACAGAGAGTGTATCTTCTTTACTGTTGGGTTTATTTTTTTCCATGAACGTAGGAAAAGGAAAAAATTTAACCTCTGATCTGTCCGATGTCCTGCTGTTCTGGAAAACATTTTTTGCATTGCTAAGGCTAAGTCCTTAGCCTGTCACATAGACATCCCTAGGGAGAAGGCTGATGTGCTGTTGAGACCTGAGTTAATCTAGAAGTAGCTTGCAGTCCTTACTGGACCTGTGACTGGGCTGTCACTCAGCACGATGATATGCGTGGGCCACTTCACTCTCCCTGGGTGGGCTTTGCTGCCTACACTTGTTGCCTGATCACAGTCCTCAGCTTGTTTTGGTTTGTCCTTTTGTTGTGGCTGCTATCAAATTCAGGACGGAAAGAGCATGGTGAGATGTTCTCAGTGTTTCTGGAGCTGAAATCCTATTTTGTGCGTAGGGTAGATAGAAGAGAGAGCAGAAAGAGGACCTCTGTGCCAACCCATCCCTAAGTAGCTATAGTTAGGAAAGAGAGGCTGGGTATACCTTATGCTGTGTCTATTCTAGAAGCTTCTAAATGAACTTAATACTGTGTTTATGCCACTAGAGCTGGAAAATAACTTCTGCGCTTACAGTGCTGGAGGGGAAATGGCTGTTAAATGGACATCCAGGTGTGAAAATTGACTTATTTACTGAACTGCTCAAGGGATGCTCCCACCTTGGAGATACTCAAAAGACATCTGAACATGGTCTTGGGTAGCCACCTCTAGGTGGCCTTGGTTGAGCAGAGGGTCAGACAAGATGACCTCCAGGAGTCCCTTCCAACCTCAACCATTCTGTGATTCCGTGAAAGCCTAGTTCAGTGTTAAGAGCTCAACACACCCTTCCGAGTCAGAGCTTTGTCATCTTCATCCCAATCCATCCTTCTCCTTTGTTCTTCCTTGTTCATAGTATGACTTAATGACATGCAACACCAACAACAGTGGAGTGTGTTGTGAAATAACAGTAGCACCCTGAGACATTGTCCTCACCATTGGCCAGGTGAGTTCACTGACAAGGGCAGACTGTCTACAGCAACTGGTTTTCTTTTCTTACACCTTTACTTGTGAATGCTTGTATCTAGTGAACCATGGTTACTTTATTATGACACATTAACTTTTTTATTCCGTTGTAGGTATCACTCATTGTGGTAAAATATCATGGCTTTGATTCACATCCAGTCAGATGCACTTTGCAGTTATTATAAGTCATTAAAGCTCACCAAGTCTGGGGTTTTGTTCTGTTTCCCATGCAGTGCCTGTGGTGTTTGGTTTCCAGCAACACATGGTGTTTATATTCATGACTGGCATTACCGTTGTGATGGTGATAGGGTTTGTGTTTCTTGCCTTGCTTGATTTATGTTGTGGCTGGCGTGCATGGCACGCACATGTCTTGAAATAGAACACGAATGGTTTTTTTGTTTTTACATTAGAAGCACAGATGATTTAATTTAGCATTTTGAATAATCCTGCATTTGCAGGGAAACCTGTGTCGTGTCCCTCCTTTGATAACTGTATTGGCTTCAGACATCAAGGGCTGCACTTCAAAATCAATCTCTGTAGATGTGTGTGGTTTTTAAATGTCTCATATGGTTTCCTGCTTCCCACCCTGTCCTTAGCTCTTCCTACTCCTTACGTTCTTCTTTGCTTTCAGCCAAGATCTCTCCCCTTGCTGCACTCTTCATAAGAAAACTCTCCTTTGCCATCTTTTGTCATTGAAAGATCCTGTGATGCTTCTGTCTCAGGGTAGGTCAGTAGTGCGGTAACAGCAAGGATCACCTGACTTAAAGGAGATAGTTTTAAATAGGACTCCACATGCAGTGGGATGGACCTGGACCTGTCCAGGTATATCTTAACTATTGTGTGAATGCATTACAGACCAAAAGATGGGAAAGGTGAGCTCAGCATATTGGGAATATTCTCCTTGTCTCTGCATCCCAGCTGTGCCTCCCTCCATTTCCCCTCAGTCTGCCTGTGCACTGGGTGAAGCACTGTGCAGGAAGCATCCAGACACCCTGCTCATGGAGGCCACTGAGCAGTGGTGGTTTTGGTAAGAGCCAAGCTCAGGTAGAGGCTGAAATTCCAGTGGCAGCAGCAGCAGCCAGAGCTGGGTGTCCAGCCTGCCCCATGCTGCCCATCAGACATGGACTGGTGGAATCAGCAGGAGCCAGCAGCTATGGGATGTTCCAGTCCATGTATCTGCCTTTCCTGTTCCTCTGCCTGGGGTTTGGGTGAGAGCAGGCAGGTGTCACCCTGGTCTGTAAGCAGAGGGGAGGATTGCAGCATCTGCCATCAGACTCCTTTTCGTCTTTCTTCCCTGTCAGTGTCAGCCACTTAGGGCAACAGGCACTGAGCTTGCCTTCTACAGTGATGAAATCTTGAGCCAGTCCTTGATGGAAATAGGAACTGAAATAGAAGCTTAGGAAAGTATTCACCTCTACCCTATAACACAATTTGTGGTACTTTTCAACCAAAATAAAGCAGAAAGAATTTTTTAAAAACTTATAAAATTAATGATAACTCCTCTTTTCTTCTCTGTCTTTCCCAGAAATAAACTATTTTCTGTATTTTTTGAGGTCATACCCTGGTTACTGCTGGACAAAACCCAATCAGATGGTAAATCTGAAGACAGTGATGGAGTGGAAAATATATCAAGAGCTCTGAAACCATTACAACATTTTAATTACATGCTAAACTGGTTTTTCCACAAAGCAGTAGCCTTCCAGATGAAGGGACTGGGACTCAGGGCTGATAATAGTTGCTGATGTCCAGGCTGCAGATTATGTGGTCAATCCCTTCTAGTCAGCTTCAGCTAATAGTGCTGCTAAACCACTGCCTGACTTATCTCATGATATTTTATGGCTATAATAATTATTTCATCTGACCTTTTGTTGACCACTGTCATTTACTGCACATTTTGGCACAAGGAAGGCCTGTTACTGGCATTGTGTTCCCACTAGCAAGGAAATCACATGCCCTCTGAAGACTGACAAATAGTTGGCTTGAGTTGTGCCCCTCATCACAATCATCCATCACCACTGTCCTTTAATAAAATCTTTTCACTGCTAAGGGTAGTCTGACATGTAAGTGTGGAGTGAGGAGCTAAGGGTAGTGGGGAAGCTGTGTGTTTAAGGCTTCTAGTCTGGGTAAGATGCACTGGCAGGATTGGGAGATGCTCCTGCAATCTCACTGTGTGAGTTGTGTGTGTAAGGAGGTAGGTATATCAGGCTTTTTTTGTAAATGAAAGTTCTGACTATACACGGGATGATCATGTGCTATTCCCTGATGGCTACTGTAAGAGAAATCTACTTTTCTTCTAGTTGCTTCTCAATTGTTGGGTATTTTACAGGGAGCAGGCTGAATTTAAGGCTTACAAGGGCTAATAACAAAAGGACAGAAGTGCCGTTGGAGAGCACCGCATCCATGGGGCCCCGTTCCTCCCTTGTGGGTCATTAGCAGGACTGGGAGTGATAAACCTGGTTGTTTCTCTGCTGCTGGAGCTGCTGTGCTGGCAGGAGTTTGTGGAGGGAACAGATTAGGCAGGAGGAGTAAAATGTAATTTAGTGCCTTTCAGAGCTCTTTGCTGAGAGCAGAGGACAGAGGCTTCAAGCTGGGTTCCTGTTTGCAAGGACTGTTTTCCCTGACCATTGTGTCCTGTTCTTTATCCAGTCTCCTGCCACAAATGTGTCTCTCCCCTGTCTGTCTTCAGTTCCCAGATCACTGCTCTGTCCTCTGCCATCTCCCACGCAGTCATTTCCATACCCTGATGAGGTTTTTCCTTCCCTGCAGCCCTTGTATCCCAGACAGTGCTGTCTGGCAGCTCAGTGGTGTGGCTGTTTGGTCGCAGAGCAGGTCACACACAGCTGTCTGTATGTAATATGCTCAGATGCTTCAAGAGGTTCATGTTACTTGGTTAGCTGACATAAATCTGTGTGTAGAATAGCTCCATAGGTCTCTGCTGATTGCTTCATTTGTGTGGTTGAAAATATTGCTGCAATTTAACTCCTAGGAATATCTATACATTTATCTATCATGATAGTAGTGGAGAATGGAGGGAGCAACCTTCAGTCATTTATCCATGTTTATTAGGACACTATGCTAGCACTAATTTTCTGAATCAGGCATGAGGAGAAGGCTCAGGGCATCCCTGTGTAGTGTTTTCAGATACACCCACTGCTATCTGAACGTCAGAGCATGCAGCTGATCTTTATTCCTCCTATTCTAACACGTGGCTGTTACAACATGCACACAAGCAAAGAGTGTGAACGTGTCCGAAAGTGAGAAATTTGCAATTTGCCCCATGTTGGAACATGCTTGTAACAAGACACAATTTTGTCACTGCCACAGGAACTGGAGACATTTCCCATTTCAACATTACACATTAGCACGTACTTAAGTTGCTCAGTGAGCAGTACAGACTCCTCTAAGATTTCAGCTGATTTCAAGTGTGTTTCTTCAGAAGGTTTATTATTATTTGTAAATATGTGGAATCTTTATTTATTTTTGTGTATTTTCTCAAGTGTTTAAAAATGGCAAAGTATATTTTGATTCAGACATCCCTGCATTCCTCTCTTGGTTTTTTTCTTGTACATTTTAGCATCAGTCTGACTAACAAAGAAATATTTAATGCAATATGTTTGGTTGATGATTTATTGGAGTTGAAATGTAGAAGGAAAATATGAAAAGCATGCCAGAATTGAAATGTGTTTCAGGATTTTTGCAAAAAATACTTGTGAAAATATTTTTGTTGGGTTTGCTTTCCGTCTGAAGACATTGCAGGGAATTCCAACTGAAAACATACCTCTGCAATTTGCCTAAAACATGCTGGAGTTTTATTTTACAAAGAAGAAACCATTCCAAAGTGCTTGTTATTTAGACTTTTAATTTCTCTTCCAAGTACAGCTTGATGCAATAATTAACTTCAAAGAACAAATCAACCACTGGCTAAATGTTCCAATATAAAAGTAGAGCTTATGAATTTTCTATTTAAAAAAAAGGGTGTGCATACATACATTTTATCTTAAATCTATATGGATGTAGTCTGGTGCTTATTTTACTGAATAGTTTTAAATTTGCCTTAATAACTGTGTTTGATTGCAAGTCAGTATTTTCCAAGTTGTAATTATCAATGAGACAGAATCTTCTTCCAGTTTAAAAAAAAAAACAGAATCCTTGCAATACAACATTAAAATTGATTAATTGAAATCAAAGAGTCATTAATAGTGCCTGTGATTCAAATAACTGTGCTTTCAAAACAGTTCATGCTGCTTTCTTAGGGCTTTCCCAGTTATTCACTAGAGAGGGACTTTATTTTGTGGCTGCACTTTGACAGCAGAAGCAGCAGAAGGGTTAAGACACAGGCAACGTTATTGAGCTGAGAGGTTGAGGGATGTGAGTACAATGGCTAAGTGTGGGTTTTTTAGCTGGGCTAATCTGTTCACTGGGTGGGACTGCCTTGTTATTGATGTCTGACAGCATTATCATACCCCCACCAGCTCCCAGCGTACTGTAAATTTTCTGGACAGGGCGTGGAGTTGGGAGGGATGAGAGGCCTTTCTAATCTCTGGAGGGGATGAAGCCCTGTCCCTCAGGGCTTTATGTGGGATAGAGCCTGTGTCATAAGGTGACATTAGGGTTGCTCATCTCCTTGTTGCTATAGAACTGGGACACCCCTACATTATTCCTCATCCCTGGACTTCTACCTCAGAACTTAACACAAATATCAGGAACAAATTTTGTGACACTTTTTTCTTTTTCTCTTTTTTCCCAAGCATCCTCTTTGCAGACATAGAGGGTTTCACAAGCCTGGCCTCCCAGTGCACTGCTCAGGAGCTGGTCATGACGCTGAATGAGCTCTTTGCCAGATTTGATAAGCTAGCAGCTGTAAGTTTGCCATTGTAATGTTTTCTCTTGTTTTTATTCTCCTATTGCAAGAATGACATACTGTGCTTGTTCACTGGATTTCTTAAATATTCACTGCCCTAAAAGGCAAGCTATTACAAGCATGAATATAAGCTGAATACTTCTTTCTCCTTTATTTATTTATTTTTTTTTTTTTTTAGGAGAACCACTGTTTACGGATCAAGATCCTGGGCGATTGCTATTACTGTGTGTCTGGGTTGCCAGAAGCAAGAGCTGACCATGCACACTGCTGTGTTGAGATGGGAATGGATATGATAGAGGCCATATCGTGAGTACCATATTCCCCACAGAGAACCTCGGAACAAATAGCAAGTAGATTCCCTTTCCTGTTAGGTCTTCTTTACATTAGTAGCAAGACAGCCAAGCCAGAGAACTCAGGCCAGCAAAAAGGGAGATCACCCAGAACAAAAAAACAGAATGCACTGAAGGTTTGACAGCGGAAAGACAAGACCCTTGTGCCCATCAGTCCTACGTGGATATCAGAGCTCAATCTCCTGATGAGGAAGGCAAAGGTTACTATAACTACTGGAACTCTTATTCCCAAAGGAGGATTGCAGTGAATTACAGAATTGTGAATTGAGAAGAATAATAACTTTATTAAATTTCAGTCACTGTTCCTTTATATGTCTTTAAGCCAGCTTTTTACTTACCTTAAAATTGCTCTAGTAAGGCCTGTCCTTGTCTAGTTTAACTAATCCTCCTCCATATGACCCTATGCCAAAAACATCAGATTCAAGACTTTCTTACTTCAGTTAACTTAATTATTGAACTTCAGCATAAAGTTGGTCTGGTACAGACTGGGACAGATCCATCTTTTTCCTTTATTTCCATTTATTTCTCCATCGTTTTGGTTTTTTTTGTTTAAAACTTCTTCAGAAACTTTGCCTGGTCCTGAGGTCAGACCAGCCACCTGTTTGTCCAGGCCATTCCTATCTTTAGAGAGTAGCAAATATGACACCCATATCTAGTTTTATTATTTGGAGGATTACAGACAATGTTGAATGTTTTTTGCATAGGACATGCACTTTCATTGGAATTTCTGGAAGGACATGAATACACCCTCACATGTCTCAGCCTCGTTTTCATAGCACAAATAAATAGGTTGAAAAGCAGTGTTTTCACCTGGGAGTTCCCATTCAAAGCACAGGAAGAAACATCATTCCCTTGCTTTGTATACAGTGTACACTGTCAGGACTTCCTAGCTTTCCTTTCCTGGTTTTAAACTCCATTCTTTTGCACCGGTCTCCTTTTGGGGTTTGTATGCAACATGCAAAATAAAAGGAATTGCAAATAACTAGTTTTCAGTAGCCCTTGAAAGCCCTTGAAAATGCTGTTTCTTCCACATGAAGTACAGTCAAGTGGCAGGTGACAAAGGGTCTTGACAAACACGGGAAGCAGCAATTTTAAGCCACCAGCCCTACAGAGAGGATACTGTATTTACTGCCCCAAAAACTCTCATCTTCTGCAGTAGTTGGCCTGATGAAATGCAGAGATCTTCATGCATTTCTGTGTAATCCCCAACAAGGCTGAGTAACACTAGTCTAGACTTCACTGATTAACTGCAACCCACCTTAACCTTGGAATAAACAGGGAGCTGAAGTGCACTCAGTGTTTGTTTACAAATAGCTCTTCAGCAGCCTTTAAAACTTGTTTTCCACTTGATGTATAATGAATGCTGTCGTCGGTCGGAGCGGGAGAGGGGAGGAACGACACGGTGATCAGGGATACCAGCCCCCTTTATTACAACAGTGCTTCTACTTATATACACTTCTGGGT
>JAYRBT010000181.1:10727763-10739342 GCA_036023395.1 Myiotriccus ornatus
CCCTCTGCCAGGTGCAAAGTTCCGTCTTCAGTATCCTAGCTTACAGAGAGCCCAGGGCCAGCTGGGCTCCCCCACAGAATGCATTTAACAATCTTATCTCTTAATAAGTCTGGAAGGTGACTCTGTTCTCAGTACCCCTGTTTCCCCACCCCCATTCCTCCTCCCCTAGGGATCAAGATAAGAGGCTTCACAATTAAGGTAACCAGTAGCTACTGAACATTTGATTGCAGGCTTCACCAACACTGGGCCCTGCCTCTAGGCTGATTTCATCTGTGTGCAATAACAGCGAAAAGTGTTATCCCAAATAGGAAAGATTTCAAGAAAACTGTATTCACTGTCCTGCTGGTATAACTTAACCAAAAGAAAGGAAGGTAACAAAGGATATTTTGCTTGCCTATACAGAATAACAAACTTATGTGTTTTCTGCAAAGTTTCTGAAATGTAAGAGAGGGATCCTAAGGAAAAAGGAACTCCGAGAGGATGGGAGCTGTTTCAACAAGAAGTTCTTTCCGACAGTGTTTTAGGGGCATATTGCCCTGTGAGGAGTGAACTAGAGTCCAGAATTGGTCTATCTTTAATCCTGCAATTTCATTAATAACTAAAGCATAAATATTGGAACTATGTTGTTAGGGAGTTGGGAGGATTTACTTGTCCAGATGATGTTATCTAGAAAAGACTAGATGAACCTGAAAACCAAAGAGATTGAAATCTGACAGCTATAGAGTACAACTTCATGCTGCAAGGAACTAACTACGCAAAGGAAAGGACTGTGCTATGTGATGTAGGTGAATTTGCCTGTGAAACATGGACATTCTGGGAATGATGTGATTACCAGTAACGAGAAGGAGAGTTGTTCTGGTGGCCTCATCAAGACTTTCCCCTACCCACACTCCTAAATGTATTTTCCATGTGAACAGCTCTTGAAGTTAACTTTTGCCCTAAAAGGGCAAAACCCACAAAGTATTTCAGCGGTCATTTTGGGAGTAAGCAGAGCATCCAAAACCTCATTAAAATCAGAGCTTGAGTATTTGTAACTGCCTGTTTGGAGTGACTGCAATAGATGTGGTTCTCTGGTTTTGCTGCTCTGACTGCAGCTGTAAGGCCTGTTCAAGCTTTCCAACTTGAGTGGGGCATTTCACACACATATCATATTTCATCTGTGGAAGAGCTGATGCTTGGTGCCATGAAGCCAAATTAAGATCTCTGAAATCATTTCCCTTTTCTCTTTGCAACATGCTATTACTCTTAATGAGCCTGAGTGCTGGCAGGTTATGTCCAGCTTTGGTATGGAAATCAGACACCAGCACTTTATTCCTTTTACTGCCCCAAAGGTAATTTTTTTACGAGTTCTCAACTTGGTCCTGAGTTCAGTGAACATGGATTTCCTCCAGGAGCACCCTGTTCTAATTAGTGCTCTCCTCAGCCAGCCCGACCATCCAGGAGCAGTACAGCTCGTCCGGTTTTGTTCTGCTGTCCTGTTGATGTGGATAAGCAGCACTGTGTGAACGTGTGAATAATTTATGGATCATTGTGGATTTTTGTGTTCTGGGTGCAAGTTTGTACCCCTGACTACAACCATGCAGTTGTTAGTGATGTCCCTTTTTCCCTGTATCTTTTTTCAGACTAGTCCGGGAGGTTACGGGCGTAAATGTCAACATGAGGGTTGGAATCCACAGCGGGAGAGTTCACTGCGGGGTCTTGGGCCTTCGGAAGTGGCAGTTCGATGTGTGGTCCAACGATGTCACATTAGCCAACCACATGGAAGCAGGGGGCAAAGCTGGGTAAGTTTATTCATCAAAACTGCCGTGTTTATCCATGAAACTTCCACACTAAATCTGTAAGAGTAGTGACGTGGCTAAATAAATGGGGGTTTACTGCTTGTTTGTTCCAGCACATGAAACTTATCCCTGCCAGGACCTGGCTTTTTAGGTGATAACTTTTCTTTTGTCGCTTTGAAGGCGCATCCACATCACAAAAGCAACCCTGAACTATCTCAATGGAGACTACGAGGTGGAGCTGGGCTTTGGAGGGGAACGCAACGCTTATCTCAAAGAGCACAGCATCGAGACCTTCTTGATCGTGCGGTGCAGCCAGAAACGGGTAAGACCAAACAAACTACGGCAGGCGTAGGCACTTCTGATAACTGCATGGTCTCTGACACACCAAAGTAGAGCAAACACCAGCCTTTATAGATGAGTCAGTTGACCTGCAGTGACAAAAGTTCCTGTTTCTCTCTCCCCTTCCTGAACTTTTATGTGCATAGCAGGGAGTAGCCACCATCTACGTAAGGCTTCTGCATCAGGTGCATTCTATTTGTCTCAAAGAAACTGTCCTGAGTTATTTTCCAAATAATATTGAAGAATGTTGTTCATATAGATATGTATTTTGTACAAGTACTTAAAGCAATAGATTAAACCCACAAAGATCTCTTCTCTGTCAGAATACAGAGGTGATTTTGTCCACCTGCTCACCAGATAGCCATGAACATAAAGATTAGAGCAGTCCATATCGTTGCTTTTCAGCCTCTGTTTCTGAAGATGGGAAAAACTGTCCCGCTGTATTGACAGATGATCACCGTGACAGTAGGATGAGATCATATGTGCTGCTATGACACGGGTCAGGCTGCACAGAATAAGCCTACTAGAGCACTTCTGACTTGAACTTGAATCAAATCAAACTCAAGTGGACTTCAGCCAATATATCTTCTTTTTGTGACACTGCCAAGAGCAGATGTTATCAGTAGTTTGTATTCTTTTTTAAAATGGTGGACTGTAATACTAGAAAAGGACCTTTTTTACCATCTTGTTGAGCCTCGCCATTAGTATTTCTCTAAGCAAGTTCTTCACTATAGACACTGCTTTGTGATTTACAGCATGGATAAGCATAAAAAGATTGGCCTGAATTGAAAATTATTTCTAATTTTTCTGAATCTAAAACCAATTAAACCTTCCCACAGCTGTAAATACGACTGCCATGAGATTAAATGAATTAGTGCTTGTGACATGTTCCAATAGCATGGTTGACTTGAATAGCTCTTAACACCTCTACAGAAATATTTTGCTACCATTGCCTCATTTCCTGAGAGAATGGAAGCCTCAAATCTCCTTAATGGATATTGTGTAAAAAATCTCCAAGAAAATCCCTTATCATCTGCTGAAGAGAGAAGCTGATGGTTTGGTTTCTATCTGCTCATAAGATAAATCTCATTAACAATTGTCAATCTTTGAAAGAGGATTAGAACTTGCAGTGTAAGATTATTGTTTCCTGAGCATCACTGCCTGTCAGTGGGCCAGCTGATGTTTATACCTAAATCACTTCTTTGCTGGGCAGATTTAAGAACATAGACCAAAATACCCTTATGATTAGGCCCCATCTCCTGTGGTGGAGAACTTATATTGGCTTCTTAAGTCATGCAGTCGCCAAGTTGTCTGCATGTTTTTGTGGAGAACTGGAGATTTCTCTGGAGAGAGGAGGCAAACATAAGACCTCAGGACTCTGCTGCTTGCCAGTGTAGACAAAAACCTCAAAGCAGAGACTTCATGGCACTTGGGACTTGACTTCATTTTTGAACGCAGGGCTGTATTTTGAGTCGGAGACTGGATAGAGACTGAGGAGAGATGTGGATTCCTTTCCAAACAGATTTTGAGGAACTTTGATCTTTGTGCCTTGATTTTCCCTGGTAAAATAGAACAGACCATTTTTTTCATGCTTTGTATGTATTTAGTGCAGCTCTGTTACATAGTGTAGCCCTTAGCTGGAGTCTCTAAGCACTACTGTAATGCTGCTATAACTTGCTGCATGCCAGAGGAGCCAAGAGCTGGGACATGGGCATGGCCTGGGTAATTACTGGGCTAAACTGAAACATAAATAAGCTGCTGTCCAAGGCCATGGATATTAAGTGTTTAGAGTTTCAGGGACTCCTGGTTTGCCCATACTGCTGCAACTTTCATCCTCCCTTAGCTATTTTTTTATCTCTTTGTGAATAGTTTCATAGAATCGTAAAATGGCTTGGGTTGGAAGGGACCTTAAAGATCACCTTGTTCCAACCCGCTTGCCGTGGGCAGGGATACCTTCCACTAGAACAGGTGGCTCAAAGCCCCATCCAAGCTGGCATTCAACAACTCCAGGGACAGGGCATCTGCAGCTTCTCTGGACAACCTGTTCCAGTGTTTAAACCTTTCTCCCTGTTTAATTCAATTTAACATAATATGATCTCTCAGAAGTGAGAAAAGATTTCTCCCACAGTCAGCTCAGTCAGTCTTGAATATTTTGCCTGATGCCAGGCAAAGTTGTAGTAATTCATTTTTTTCCTTTAATTTCTGTTTGATTTTAATGACTTCCTGTCATGTATTTCATGTATGCCAGGTTTTCAATTCAGTCTGTTCTGGTAATGGCCATAAAATGTTCATCTTACTTAGTAACGGGTTCCTGTGAGTCGTGTCTGGGTTCCTGCCTCCCTCACACAAGGCACGGGATTGGCATTGGCCTGAGAGCAGGTGCATAGTTAACCCAAGTAACTGTTTGCCAGAGCTATTCCTCAGTTCACACAGGCAGACTTGAGTTATCTGAATATCTGGTCCATCAGTCCCGCCGCTATCAAAACCCCACAATACCCTGAGTTACGATGAATATATAAAATGTAGTGGAATCTGTTCCATACCCTTTCTGCTTACTGATGCCTTGGGGAGCCATAACTTTGTATTTTCTATCTTTTTTGTTTGTTTGACTTTTTCACAGTGTTAATGTCATTTCTTGGGCACAGAGTAAATGGAAGGAACATTTATCTAAGATTTTTATTCCAGGAACTCAAACTAGCTTCTTCTTTGAAAATACTTTTTTTCTTTTTCCTCTTTAAGAATGCTGTTAACTGGAATATATTCAGTTGAGTTTTAGGGGGAAAAAACCAGATTCTGCTCACTCAGTATTTAGTAATATCCCTAGAACTGAAAATGTAGTTGTTGTTTTCTGTCTGGTATACAGAAGAGTTGCTTTATATTAAAAGAGAACAAACTGCAAAGTTCTAAAATCCAGTCCGTTTAGGTTTCTTTCTCTTCATCTTTGCTTCTGGGTCTGCCTTCACCATTCTGTTTGCCCTGCCCTGTGATTCTGCTGCTTTTGTGGGTGAGCACTTGCCTGTGAAGAAGGCAATGCTCAAAAACCCCAGAGCAGTGCAGGAGTGACTAGTGTTACAGCATTATGTCCCCCTAGATAGAAGTTTTCATAGTTTTTTTTAAAAAGCATAGATCCAAAGTTCCAAATCTATTTTCCTTGGATTTTGATAATTAAATTATCAAACGGTCTTAACTGTGTGAGATACAAAGGGTGCCATGCTTTTCATTGTAATGTGAACCTAAATATATACATGTAAAAGCGTATCTATTTATGTATATAAAGTAATTTTTGTCATAAAATTAGCAGGCTCCACCATAAAGGTCTGTTGAATCTTTTGCTGTGATTTTTTTGCTCCCATCAGTGCTAACAGTGGGCTGCTCTAAAACCTATTTGCTCTGGTTGTCTGGTGTCTGCAGTCAGTCAGCAATTGTAATCCCTCTCTTCCTCTGAGCCTTTTTTCTTCTGAGACAGACTCTTCTAATGTCTTCACACAACGGAGACAAGCACAAGCTCTCACTTTTTCTTTGTCATCAAAAGGAACCTTTACCTTTTGCAAAGTTGCATTATCTTGGTGTCTACTATTTATTCTGTGGTGAACTGATGTGATTTCTGATAATGAAGTTTCTGTCTGGGATCACCAAGAAAATGATCATGCACTTTATATGCTTGGATGTCTCAGATCCCATTTCTACTATGCTAGTCCTCAGATGTTGGTTACTAATACTCCTTTTCTTCTTGTCTATCAAATACCACCTCTGCTTCTCTCATTAGCCAAGTCTGTCATTACTCACTTGCTGTCAGATGAAATAAGAAAAAAATTCAACAAAATCTGTCCTGAGAGTAATAATTGAGTAACTCCACTAGTAATTTTCATCCAGACTAATACTTCCTCATTCAACACCATCTTCTACCACTTCACTAGAAAGCAGCTCTTTGCCCAGCTTCATATTCCCCATCTGTCTTAGCCATTAGTCTCCAGCACGGCACTTTGTCAAATGATCCATGGAAAAAACAAAGCCAGTGAGAGCTACCGTATTTTTTCTGTTTAGAAAAACTTGGATCCAAGGCTGTTAATCCAAGCCCAGCTGCTCTACAAGTTCTGTGTCATGATCCCTGACTCAATAGTTATTAAAAATATCTGTTACTAGAATTGAAATTGCAGCTGGCAGTTTCCCACAGATCTGGGATGGAGGTTGTCCATCTGACTTCAGCACATCACATTTAAGTTTTCCTTCCAGACATGGTTTAGTGGGATTTGGCAGTGCTATGTTTACAGTTGGACTCAGTGATCCTAAAGGTCTTTTGCAACCTAAATGATTCTATGATTTTAGGCTTTCCATTTATAACCCTATCCTTATGAGCTTCTTCCCTTTTGCCTCTACTGTGGCGATAGTGATTGCATGGAGAGAAATAATCTGTTCCTTGGGTTCTAGAGCAATGAAGCATTTCAAGTTTCTGTTCTCCTTGCATGATATAGGGCCACTTACATACAGGGGACTTCTGTCCTTATTTAGTAGTTTTCACATTCCTGTGAAACATTCATATATGTTTCTAATGGACTTAATACCTTAGCATGGAAGAAATACAGGAATACTCCAAGGAGGTATTTACCTTTCCTCCATTACTGGATTTGTGTCTTCATTCTTTATCTGAAAGTCTGTATTTCCTGATAAACAGCAATTTTTCAGCTAGAATTACAAAAACTGTTGCCCACATCTCAGTGATTCCTAAACTTATCCCCTAGGCATTGCAGTGGACTACACAACATCACTCAGTACAATATCTTTACCTTTCTACAGAGTGGTTTTGTTTTATTCTTGTTACACATTTTTTTTTTTAGTTTACCCTGCAGACTGTAGTGTTCCTAGCACCCAGCTCTGGTCCTCTGCCTTCACAACTCTTATATCTACCCTCCTGAATTTTATTCAAAACATCTGTCCCAGTCGTTACTGCCATCCTGTCACATCCCTGCTATTCTTACATTACTCAATTTAATTATTGTTGCCTTATCCAGAAGTCCCAGTTGTTGTGCTGCCCAAGTTTCTGGCGTTTGTACAGGAACTTGTCACTTGGTGGTTGCTGGTAACTTTCTGCTCTTCTCTGAGATCAAGTGCTGCACTAATTTGCAGAACCATCACAGCTACTCTTCCCAGCACTTCTAATCACTGGTAAAAGCTTTACTCTGAGAAGGGTGGAAAAGCACGTTTGGAGGAGTGGAAACCAGAAACCTTAAGGTGAATAGGATTTTATCAAAATATTAGGTTTACAACTACTTTTACTGTCCTCATCATGTCAAAAGTCTGGGGAAATGCTTTACTTTGAACATAAGTAGAAACAAAACGTGCCTGTCAACAGATGAGCAATACTGCTGACCAAACACACTGTGCTGAGTGCACAAAGTCTACAAAGGGAAAAAATGTTTATTTTTTTTCTAATGTCTTTCAATTGCATTAAACATGGGTGTTTCTTTAAACAATAGCAGGTACACAACAGTTTCAGAAAGGATTGTTGATGGTGACCTTAAAACAGCTCAACAAAACTTTGGCTGTAACTCCTAGAAAAACAATTCTCATTCTTTTCTAAATAACGTCCTGGAACTCCATCCAGCTGAAGAAACAAAATGGTCCTTTAAATGTTGAACATGTGACTCTCCTAAAACACAATCAATCTAATGTGATGATTCCTTAATTTAACACATTTAATCAGAGCTCAGCAGGGTTCCACTCATGTAGATTTATGAAGGCAATGGTTTGGAGCATGTAGCACTGCAAGAATATCATTCATGTGTCAACAGGACTTCAAGACAACTTAAAGAATAACATGTAGCTGAATCTGATATGGCTGATCCATGCTCAGATTTCACTGCTTTGTTGCACTGATAGTGATCATATGTTGGTAAATCCCGTCACACACTAAAGAAGTAACAGGCATTCTTGATTCAGTTGATAAGAAAACCCCAGCTCTTTCTGCAGTTTTGTTGTAACATTACTGTAGCTCAGCGTGTGGGAACTGGTGGTGGGAACACAATAAAACCTCTGGGAATAAGATTTACAGTCTCTTTGTGAGTCTAGATTTGAAAAGTTCCCACAACAGCTTTCTGGAGCTTAGCCACCTAAAATCTGAAAAACTCATTGCTGTCAGAAACTTTTGCACCTGCTCCTGTTGGTGGTGGTACCTGTAATAAGTAGGACTGAAAGGCATCACCACTTCTCTTTCTGTATTCTTTTCCAGTCTTATTATGCCTCTGTGCAAGTTGTCCTCATGCTGTCACTTAGCCAGGAAGAAACAGAGGAGGCATCCTCATAAATTTCTACAGAGGAGCTGTGACCCTTCTAATTCTTCATTTTTAGAGTCTGTTATTATCATCACCCACTGAACAAGTGATTTTGCAGAAAATAAATTAGCTCAATTTTAAAAACATTAGGTTTTAATTTTTTTTTTTAACAAGTGTTGATGTTAACAGCGAAGTCTTGTTGTTCAGGATAGTGTAGTAGCACATCATGTAGTGTGGGAAAGCAAAAATGCATTATGCTTGTATATATGTGTTTTAATCTGATAGGAAATATTGCTGAAAAATAGTACACAATCCAGTGGAAACTTCCTACACGGGGTGGGGGAAAATAACTGCCAGAGTTCATGTATTTATGGTGCCTGACCTCCTGGTTAGAAACAATCTCAGAAGTATATATTTACCCACTTGTCCTGCCCTTACCTCAACCCAAATGTGTCAATAAACATGTATGAGGTCTTTTATTTCTTTCTAATTCATTGAGTGATGCTTCAGGCTCACCAGCACCTGCTGCGGGTGTGAGGATCACCCACTGGCACAGTGGGGTAGTGTGTCTTCATGGATTTTGGCATTAAAGTTTTCTTTGAATTCTAACCAAATTTACTAACTCATGGGCTGAAATCCAGCTCTATATAACTTTTATCATCTGTTGATGTAAAGGCATTTGTAAAGTAACCGAAAAGCTTTGCTTTTATGGGTCCCCAGGCTAGTTTCAGCATCTGGGTTTTTTTATTCCTTTTGGTTGAAAATCCTTCACTAAGTTGGAATAAAATGGATCAACAATGTCGCTTCTGTTGTTGAAAACAATATATATTTGCTTGGAGATAATGAAACTGTATTTCCTAATAGTTTTCTGGCATCACATCATAGAAGAAAGAAGCATAAGTATGAAAAAGATTGCATAACTGCAAAAAAACACAAGAAAGTGCTACAAATGATGGCAGAGACTATAAAGAGGAGTGACTTTAAAAAACAAAACCTCAAACCAACTCAAATCTGGACATCAGCATTGCATCACATTAATGTATTTTTAGAAACATTTAAAAGCTGTCTCTCCTGGAGGTTATCCAGTGGCTCTGTCATGATTGCTCATGTGAGAGTCAGCTGGTGCCAAGCAATGGCGTTTTCAGCTCTTGCAGATGAAACAGTGGGCGGTTCAGTGCAGGGCAGAGATGAAGTGGGAGGCACTTGCTGTCCTGGGGGTGTGCAGTGTGGGAGCACATGTGGTTCTCCCCCAGTAAACCTCCTGAGGAGCTGACAGCTCCCTTAGGTTTGCTCCCACAGTTCCCTTGTGAACCTACACGTGCCCTCCTGGCTGTGTGGAAGAACATCTTTGCTGGCAGCCTGGAGCTGCAGTGACACTGCTGCTGACTGTTCTGGGGCCAGCTGGGCGTCTGGCACAGGGGTCCTGTCCCAAGTGGCATCATGTCCCCAGCCTAGTGGCCATGAAGCTTCCAGCACTGCATTCCTGGGAACGTTTGGTGCCTGTGTGGTGAGCTGTGGTCTCATGGGAAATGTCATTGTAGCTGCCTCTTCTTTATAAGAAAAGAGAAGATGATTTCCCATGCTTGTCAATCAGGCAGCTCTCCCCAGCACCGAATTTTAGCAAGCCTTTTAAAATTTCTTTAAAAACCCCCTAATTTAAGGCAGCATAGCACTTGACATTTAAGTCCCTGGTTACCATGGAAATAACACCAGGTATTTTGCAAACTACTGAGAGGTACAAGTTACAGTGAATAGTGGGGAATCAAAATAAATAGGTAGGGAATGCAGACTCCAGGCAAGAAAAGATGCAGACCTACTTGTGTTGTCATATAACACGTGAACCAAAATTCTAGAGTTGAAATCAACTGATGATTTCTTTTAAAATAACTCAATTGTCTGAACACTTTATGAAATCCAAAATTAACTATTATGTCTGGTTTTTTTCTGTAATCTAATGGAAGCAGCAATTCTCTTGAAAAAGTTTAATCTCTCAAGTAATAAACAGCCAACTTGTAGCTATCCCTACCTTCTGAATTCTCAGGCTCTCCAGAGTTTTTTCCCTTTTAAGCAAGGACGTAAGAATTGCCAACCCCTCTGCCTTCTGAGTCAGTACAGGTAAATCACTGAGTCAGGCTGCAGTGCAGCCCTTGCTAGAGAAGGTGCAAGGTTTGTTCTTGTGCAGTAAACTCCCATCTTTGTGCAGAACACATTCCATGTGGAAACCTGCCTGTCTTTTTGGGCAGGGAATATATTGAAAATAAGGAAATAATGTGCCTGTTGTTTAGGCTAGTTCCATGCTGTGCTTCTGTGCTCTTGTAACTGGTGTTGAGCTTGAATGAAACCTGTCTAACAGATCCTGTCCAGACTTCGCGGTCAGCTCCCACTGCAGCCAAGATTCAAAACCAGCTCCAACAACAAAATCAAAGACTTTGTCCAAACTTTAGGAATGTTGGTGTCAATGATAAAATTTGAAGCAGCATTAGGAAAGAGGAGACCATTTTGTCACACTCTGCAATTACATTACCCTTAACCTATAGACAGTTAAGTTGTTTGCAAGATTTACATGCTTTCCTTGGCATGTCTGGGAATATGCTCCTGCTAGTGTGGAAAATGATTTCCTTGTACCTATGGAGAAAGGTGCCCTTTGTTCCCAGAGCTTCAAGGAGCTTCAAGGCTCCTGTTCTTCAACCAGATCACTCTGTGAGTTGTTTCTCTTCCAGACATAACGGATTTTTTTTGTTTTTTAAGGGACATCTATGTAGTATCTTAGCTTAGAACAGCAATTTTGTACCTGAAACTATTCAGTTTGATTCGGTTTACTAGGGAGAAAAAAAAGTAGATATCTCCATTTTGGAATGCTCCCTGTGTTTACACAGGTTATGGTGGTTACTCAGAAGTAAAGGAATAAAATGGTGGGTCCTACTTAGGGGCAAATGTTCTAAAAATTGGGAAGAAAAAGAAATGGTGGACCGGGACCACTTCTGATGAGCAGCTTCATAAAGTGAGAGGTGCAAAGCTGACTCTTGGAGTGAGAGATCAGAAGTGAGAGGAGCTTGGAGAATGACTGCCATGTAAATGTTTCAAAACTTATTCTGCATTTCTCTCTTGTTTGTATCTCAGAAAGATGAGAAAGCCACGATAGCCAAGATGAACCGTCAGCGTGCGAATTCCATCAGCCATAACCCACCACACT
>JAYRBT010000181.1:10739442-10775459 GCA_036023395.1 Myiotriccus ornatus
TAGGGAGAAAAAAAAGTAGATATCTCCATTTTGGAATGCTCCCTGTGTTTACACAGGTTATGGTGGTTACTCAGAAGAAGTAAAGGAATAAAATGGTGGGTCCTACTTAGGGGCAAGTGTTCTAAAAATTGGGAAGAAAAAGAAATGATGGACCGGGACCACTTCTGATGAGCAGCTGCTTCATAAAGTGAGAGGTGCAAAGCTGACTCTTGGAGTGAGAGATCAGAAGTGAGAGGTGCTTGGAGAATGACTACCATGTAAATGTTTCAAGACTTATTCTGCATTTCTCTCTTGTTTGTATTTCAGAAAGATGAGAAAGCCACGATAGCCAAGATGAACCGTCAGCGTGCGAATTCCATCAGCCATAACCCACCACACTGGGGTGTTGACCGGCCCTTTTATAACCACCTCGGAGCTCACCAGGTCTCCAAGGAGATGAAGAGAATGGTAATGCCTTGCTTTATGGGCATTAATTTATTTTCTTCTTAATACAGCGTTATGTATCCCTCCTGCTTTGTCTGAAGGTTTTTACAGCCCTGAGGGTGTTTTCCAAACGGGGGTGTTCAATTCTACTTTGACTCCAGAAATAACAATAATTGGTACATCTGGAGGTGAGTGATTGTGAGATGAGGCACAAGGTTGTTTGAGAGGGGAAGGGAGGCTGAATGCCACAAAGAAGCCTCTTTTGTCTGGCTTGTCCCACATTCTGAAAACTCATCCAGGCTGTGTGAGAAGACACAATTGTCTGCAAAAATGGCTCATAGCTCAAGCATTCAAGCAGCATCTGACACACATTTCTATTAGTTCATTACAGCCCTCAGTACCTGCAAAGGTTTCTTGCTTGCACTGTCACAGATGCTGTTCTCCATCCCTAAGCTGCATGCCCATGTGTCCTTATGGGTCCCAGGAATCACGTGTTTAACTCTCAAGAACACATTCTCAAGTACATGGATTAACTGGCCTAAGGTAGCAGCCATCTTCATTTCTTGCTCATACGTTTCAGTCTTTCTAATTTAAAATGAAAAAGAGCTAGTTACCAATGCAGTTGGAATGAGAGCACTTTTATGGCTTATTTTACATAAAGCTGTAGGTGATATCTTTGTTTCCTGCAATAAAGATTAAGAAGATAATTTCTATTATAATGACTATTTTTAATAACAGTACAGGTATTTAACACCTCTATAATTGCATGCCTGATCAGATTGCTCTATAACCTTATTCATGTGGTTTTGACCCTTTTATGCACAGTCAAAAGTATGTATTTTTTTCTGACTTTGTTGTCCATAGTCAAAGTTCTGCTCCACGTCACCAAAACCTTAAAGTATTCAAAGAACTCTTTAACATGAGATTCAATCTCACAGCTTAAAAAATTAAGTATGTCTGTAAGCAACTGCATAGGGTGTGTTCTAATGGGAAATGCTGGCACATTTATTAATAGTTGGTGCTAATATTATTCAATCATTATACTATTTTACACTGCTAAACCAACTTTCTTAATCTCCATAGTAATGTTTCTTTCATTTCTCAGATCTCCAAATGAGGGCTTCTGACATGATCTTACAGATCAGTGGAACTGTGCATTTTTTATGTGGGCTTTTCAATAGGGTGTGCTCAATAGGCATGACATTATTAGAAGAGACTAATCACACTAGCACATAATTATAAGTTTCTTTGAATAGCTTTTAAGGGCTTTTTGCAGCCTCCTGTTCAGAAACAAGGTATATGCATGCCAAATGGTATTATGCTTCTTGGTATTAATTACAGTTTGCCGTGTCTAGCTCATTGTTCAGTTGGAAAAACATAATTATTTATTGAAATACCAAGCTGAGTCCTAAAAACTTCACTGCCCCTCATTTGTAGGAGGAAAGACTTATTTTTTTTTCCTTATCTTGAACCTTTCCCTGTAATGCTATTTACCTTTTTGAAAATTCAGCAGCTCAGAAAATCTCTTCCACTCAATCTGCTTCTGTACTGTCTCGTGTGAAGCTCTTTTTTGAGAAGTTGATGTTGCATGCATAAGGCTGTTTCTTAAAAACCAATTTAAGCCTGATTCAGATGTATTATTTTCAGCTAGACTTTTTGTTGTTCTTGTGGACTATTTTTTAAAATCTGTTATTTACAGTATTTCCCACTGCTTTATGTTTGAGATGCATTAGTGAAAATGAAAACATGCTGCTCCCTGTGGCCTAGAGACCATTTTAATATCTACTAGATGGACATCTTATTGGTTAAATCATGGGAGCAATTTCTCCATCTCCTGTCTTAACTCTCTTTGTGTTAACTTCTAATTTAAATATGCATTTCATTGTACCACCCAGCTTTGCACAGCTCTTTGTAATCTCTAACACCTTGTTACATGGATGCTGTGTGTGCTTAACGCATGCAGAGTGAGCACTGGCTGCAAACTGCCTGCTTAGAAATACAAAATACAGAGAGACAGAAGGGGAGCAGAACTACAAAGGCTTTTATCGGTGCTCCTCTGGGATGACATGTCATTGATCTTGGTAAGCAGCACCAGCTTTCAAACCTCCTGAAAATGTGCTCTTTGTTCCACATCACCCACCTTTCCCCCATATCTCTTGCGTGCAATTATATGTAGTCTTTTTTCTTGGAAGCTGTGAACGTGTAAGGTTGGATTAGTCGAAGCAGAATGCCAAAGGCAGGCAGTGCAATATTGCCTTTCTCTTTAAAACCTGGAGCTCCTTAGCCCTGTAATTTCAAAACAGGTATTTATAAGGGTAATTGTGAGATGGTCCTCAGGCAGCAGCCAGGTAATGTTGCAGCGATGTGCAGTTACATTATATTGATACGTAGATATGAATGCATTTGTGTGTAGGGAATAATATGGATGGTTATAAAGGGCACTGTTTTTTGTTACAAATGTAAAACATTTTGCATGATAAAGAAAATCATATTTCCAGAAAAAAAAGAGACAGGTTTTTTGCGGCTCTACTTAACAATTCCCCAAAAGAGAATACTAAAGTTCCTTGAATTGCATTTTTGGGAAGGAACTGTTATATTTAATAGAAATCGGAGTTATTTTGGCCATTTTTCTTTTCTGTGAATGCTGGCTCTGGTAGCTGTCTCTATTCTTAGGATATGTTAGTGGTAATCCTAGATGAGATGGATTAGTATCAAAGGTAGCCATGTACTCCTTTTCTCCTCCTCTTTTGTCACAGCATTTCAGTGTGCTGCCATGTCTGGGCACATCAGCAGTGCATCCAGTGGGGTTGGTGTGGGACAGCAGCCTGGACAGTGGCGTGGGGAGGTCCTTGACCCCTGCTTTCTCCCACGCTGTGGCTTGGAGTGTAGCCTCTGCTGGGTCCAGCAGATTTTCCACAATGCCTTTAGGCTGTTTTTCCCTTGGGCGCACAAGAGTTTATTCAGGCACTTGCATACACATATGAATAAGGCAAAATACCTTACACGTCCATGCTACAGTAATTTAAAATGTCCTGGAAAACCAGACTTGCTTTTCTACTCCCACCCTGCCTAACTGGGGGCTGAGTCAGCTGGGACTGCAACTGCATCAGTTCGTCCCATCCTGCCCAACAGCCCTTCCACCTCCCTCCTGCACCGTCTGCTCTGCAGACCACCACAAGTCCTTCATTTTCCCTTCCCATTGCTTAGCAGTGGCCTTTCTTATCGTGCAGAGTCCCCAGGGAGGCAGCAGGCTGGAGACACTGATGCTGCCCAGTGCTGACCCTGACCCCCATTAGCTCGTGGAGACAGGGCCTGGAGAAAGCCAGTCCTGGGAACTGGGCTGAGCTGGGCTACCAGGGATCAGTGCCCTTAAAGGACAGGTAAATTTACAGCAGAGGAAGATCAGATAGAAATGCCCTGGGAGGACAAAGAGCCTTGCTCTGAGCTGTCAGCCTCTGCTGGAGCCCTGGCCCTGCGAGGTTGTTGGAGGGGGTGATGCTGCCAGCAGGGAGTGGGTCAAGGGCAGCCTCGCTCCCCCTGGGTGGGCAGAGGAGCCTGGACAGGATCAACAGAGCATGAACACAGCCAGAGCACAGCAGAACAGCAGAGCTGCTTTCTGTTTTTATTGGGATTTACAGCTTGTTTTCTTGTGTCCTAAGCAAAAGCAATCAGTCCAGGACCAGTGACTGTATCTCTCTGGAAATGCAGACTTTTGTGCTGCTCATTCCCCCGAGTCTCTGTACACAATGCCTTGTCTTCCCCACTGTCTCTCTGGTCCAGTTTTTAATTGCAAAAGGGTCAAAAATAAATGGATTTGAAAGCATTTGAGAATACAGATATATTTATAGCTATGACAATATTTTTACACCACTGAGAAATACTTTGCTTTTCCCAGTATATATTTCAGAGTGCTTTTATAAATATTGATGGATTTTAGACTTCTGGAAATAATATTCATGTCTCGGCTTTCATCAGCAAAACAAAGCTACTATTAAAAAAAAAAAAACAGTTTGGGGCTTGTAGTTGACTGTAAACTGAAAGAGGTTTGTTGTAAACAGCAATAAAAAGGCAAATGTTGATACCTCCCAAAACTACAGGGCTGTTTGAGGTGACAAATGATTCTCTTACATCTTTTACCCGGCTCAGCATTATTAGGTTTGTATCCAGAAAACCACATCCAGTTTGGGATTACATCATTTAGGAGAATGTGGATGAATTAGAGATAGCCCAGGGAAGAAAATTACAAATTAGTAGAGTTTCACTGTGTGACCTATAAAGAAGTGTTGAAGTATTGTGTTTGCTCAGTCTAGAATGGAAAAGACTGATTAGAAACAAAAGTCTTCAAGCACAGGAAGGTTTGTAAGGACAAAAATAATGATAAATCATTCTCCATGACTATAGAGGACTGGATTAAAAATAATGATCCTAATTTGCTGAAAGGAAGATCTAAGTTAAGAAAAAACTTAGATGCAAGAAACAGGCTGTATAAGAAGCTTGTGGAATCCCTGATTTTTCTGAACAGATTTTAATTATTTTATTCAGGGCTTTTCAGTCTGGAGGGGAGTCACAAAATCCTTTGCAAATATAGAAACAATAACATTTAAAAGTCTGTATTAGGAGAATGTATATGGAATAAAGAATATAATAATTATATGAGCTAGTTGTAAAGATTTTAGAAAGTTTCAAGTCTAGGCTGCACAGAACTTCATGGCATCAATCTTCGCCTTTGTACAGGAGCCAGCTATACCTGCAACATTTCTGACAGATATTGGTCTAGCCCTTGTCTGAAGACCTTCAAGGACGGAAATCCCACAGTCTTGCTGGGCATCCTTTTCAACAGCTTGATGACTTTGCTTGGTGTTTTGCTTCACGTTCCTTCACTTCAGTTTTAAACCACAGTGCTGCGTGAAATATTCACAGTATAATTTGCTCTCATTTACAATTACTTTCTCTGTATTTGATGACTATTACCATGTCTCTGCACAGCTCTGATTCCCTCATCAGGTTTGTTCCCTAGTTACTGCTTTCCAGCCCGGTGGTTGTTCTTGTTCCCCTCTGAGCACTTGCCGTTTCACTGATAAGAGGGAGTGCCCATGTTGAACCCAGCACTCATACTGAAGTTTTATTAGTTCTACTCGGAATATGTTGGTCATTTTTGAGGTCTTACAATCAGACTTGGCATAGCCTGATGCTGTCTGGGTTCCAAATTAAAAAAAAAAAGGAAGGCATTAATTGTGCCATGATATCCACTCATCTGTGGAAAGTCCTGCTGTTGGATCTTGAGACTGCCATACAGCTTTCATATTTGTTTTACACTGGCTAGTATGACACACCATAGCTTGTTCCACTGATGCACACTTTGGGGAAGGTTTACTTCACAAACAGGTACCTCTGTGTTTTTATAATCAAATATGAGCAGAGTGGCTAATGGGATTATTGAGTCCAGCTGTAGATGCCTGGCAGACTTCCTTTTATTTTTTTCAGCTGCTAGAAAGGTTTAGCATTAGGAAGTTTAGGAGCAGAAGGAGGAAACCCTGAAGATTGCAATACTGATTTCAGTCTGATCATGCTTCTGTCATGACTCCTTTAATTTGAAATGAAATTGTGTATGGCAACAATGATAGCTACAAAGTAAAAACTGAAATAAAATCAAATAGAGTTTATATATATGTAGGGAATACTAAAGCATGGAGATGTTAAAAGATGTGAGACAGGGTTATAAAAATGGATTGTGGATATGGCTGATGTAATGAAGAACAAGCTCTTCTTTCAGGTAGGCGCTGCGTGATTCCTTGTGGTGCCACTCAGAGCTCTCTGCACAGCCTTCCACGTGATATTTGGTTGCTTGGTGTTTACTTTCTAATGAAACAACACTGATCTACAAGCCTGGTCATTCAACCATAAAATATAATTCTTTGTCCTATTTCCCCTGTCCTAAATCAAACAATTCTTTGCATGTTGCATTGTAAATACAGCTCATTTCCTCCCTTTATGTCTCTAAGTTGCCCTTACAATAGAACTTGTTACATGGAAATCAAAATTGGGGAACAGGTGCATCAGAGGAACAGATGCTGTAGCTGGTTCTGTGCCAACTCTACTGCTTAAACATCAGAAGCGATTAAAATTTAAAATAAAACTCAATAGGACAAGTTTTCCTCAGTCAATAGCGCAGCTCTATCAAAGAGAAGTGGATTTGAGTCCATGAATTAGGCACCGAGGGTTCACCCTCCTTCTAAAGGTTTCATTTAACTGCAGGTCACCATTATCCTCTTTTCCAGCAATCATCTGCTAAATCTGGTAATTGCAGCACTGACGTCAGCAAAGCTGGACAGGGGCACCCAATGGAGAAGAATTTGACCCCCTATTTTTTCACTGCTATTGTAGTAATCAAGCTCGTAATCAAGCAGGGGGAAACCCTCTAAATCCTTTCTGCTGTAATCTCCACATATTGCTGTAGACCTGGGAGGAAATTGTTAGTCCAGTGTGGGTTTTATAGAGCCAATTTGGTTTTGATAGCTCGCAAACAGCAAGGGGAGGAATCCCATCCTACAGGTACGCTGTGTAATTGCTGCGGTACTTACCTGGGAAGAGGGTTTGCCTGATTCACGTGTTCCATGGGATCTCATATAAATGAGTGGGAGTACAATGTACATTGCTCAAATTGTCAGAGGCTTCACCCAGTTTTGTATCCTCATCTGCTAACCTAACTTTTATTGTAGTTGATCAGGGCTTGCAGTCATCTTTGCTTAAGTTCTTTAAACAAGGGATAAGAGTCGGCAAGATGGAACAGCAGATCTGCAGCTGCTTTTGTGAAACCTAGGTAGAGTTTGATACTTGTTTTTAAGTCTTGCATTGGTAGTTTTTCCACCATTCAGTACCCTTTTCTAGAGTAAATCATACTCGTGTGGGAAAAGGTCATTTGAATTGAGACTGGTGTCCGACTGGTTTCGAGTGGGACTAAATTAAGCCTACAGAAATAAAGATACAATTCCCCTTTATTCACAGAAACATTTCGTCTGATGTTCATGGCAGCGTTGCACAGGTGGAGCTGTGGCACTGACCAGAATGATTTCCAAAGCTTCCTAAAGCAGACAGTAAGCTTTACTGCCAAAAAGGATGCAGGTCAGCAGGTTTGGGTCTGGTTTTCGGAGAGGGTGAGCAGATCTGGCCAGCACCAGTGGGCAGTTTCAATTAAGGCTGGTTAGGCTTGGATTCAGTCTGTCTGCATCTGATTAGAAGGCCATTTGACAGTAGTTTCTGGAGAAGTTTGCTGTGTTTATCATTGTTTGGAGTATAGAGATGGAAGGACAGAGATTGTGGAGCCAGGAACTGATTCAGAGAATTACTAGGACTACGTATTTTTATGTCTGTTTTGCAAGTTCTGGTAACTGCTCACAAGTGAGGCACAGAATGGCAAACCACTTGAGAATATGACCTTTGAACTGGAGAAATTTGAATTCAGAGGTCACAGAAAACTGAAGAGTGTTAGCAACCTGCACTTCTCAGAGGTGTGAGTTCAGAGCCAGAAGTTAATTAAAAGTAAGGCAGGGAAAACGTATTTCAACCAAAGCAACCACTTATGTTCTTTAGATTTAAATCTGATGGAGCAGATAAATTCATGGCATTGGCCAGATCTGGTCTGCCAGCTGAGAGCTGTCTACAAAATCATTTTGAGTTGAACAAAGTAGAGGGTTTCACCATCTGTGAGCAGTGCAGTGGAATGAAAGTCTATTTATCAAGTGAGGTGGGCTGCTGAAAGGGAGCACTTCAGCTTTCCTTTTCAGAGCTCATTAGTCTGTGTTCCAGCTATAGCAGACACACTCATCATTTAATCTGTTTCATAAACTGGGTTTCTGCCAGTTTGTTGTTCTGCACTTAGATGACTGGTAAATATCCTTCCAATCAGGCTTAGCTCTTTCTGGACTCTGGTATAGAAATTGTCTTATTTCTGGCTTGAGTGCTTTGAAGTCCTTCAGTTTTGTTTCTGCGTTTACACCTGGCAGCATTTATCTTCATATCATTGTCTTTTTGACCACAGGGACAAATAGAATGTACAACATTGTTGAAAATAGATCTGAATAATTAATTTTGTGGTGAGGCCAAACCAGGTTTGCTTTTAACTACATCCACTCTCAGTTTGTCATTCTCCCTTTCTGTTTTCCATGGTGATTGATTCTGTTAAGTATTTGTGCTTTGCAAGTTGGCCTTACCTCTTTCAAAGCTCATTTTGTCCCTAAGTCCCAAGTTACTTCGATTTCTGCTTTAACATCATGTAAGTCCTATTTCTAATTCGTTCCAGAGATGAAAAAAGGGCAAGAAAAATTAGTTTCTTTGTTACTTTTGCTCTTACAATCTTTGCTGGAGTTGAGAGTGAAGTTTTTAAGGGTGGAATGCGTGCTTCCCACCCACATTGCCATTAAGGTCATAGAGCTCATCAGCCTCTCTACTGTCTTATTTTTGGAGTTAAATGAAAAGTTAAAAAGATAGAAAGTCTATTCCACTTCTCTTTGCATATTTACAATATGTTAATAATTGCAGCTAATGTTCTCAAAGTTAGAATTATTATTTCTAATAGTTCTTGATTTGAAGTATTATGGTATAGCAGTCAGCTTGTCATGTCTTTGACAAACACTTTATCATTCTATTTAAGGAATCCATTTTAATCTTCAAAGAAAAGGGCTTAGTTAATTTAGAAGTCAAGCAGAGAGGTGGCAGTCATATGAGGTTTTAACACAATAGATATTCATAAAATATCGCCCATAAAATAGTAAGCCTTAGGGACAGAAGCAGTAATATAATATCCCCTCTTTTCTTCCTTCTGCACATGTCTACTCCCACTGAGGATGTCAGTGTAGATTCAGAGACACCTGACCTGCCATAAAAAAATAAGGGTTTTTAATGATCTCCTGTAGAAAAGAAGAAAGAGCAGAGCCTTTAAGGGAGCTGATTCAGCGAAGTTTGGGTTAATGTTCCTGAAGTCAGAGAGAGGACTGTCTTACTCTCAGAGCAATTATTAAATGCTATTACCTTTACATTTGCAATCTGATGGCAGAGTAATACAGCCTCCTGGGGGAAGGGAAAAAACTCCAGTATCAGGAAAATTTAAAATGAGACTGAATAAAATTTGCATGAGTTCCTATATGCAGCAGCCCATTAGCACTGCACTGCAATGAGACCTATCTCATGCCTTATGGTCCCTTCTAGAGGAAAGGAATTTTGGCCTCAACAAGGGCTACTTTATCATCATGATTATGGAGCTATTCTTGAACTCCTGTGAACTCCTATCTGTCTGACTCTCATAGCCGTCACCACTTTTGCCATTTTCATCCCTGCTGACAATTCCCAGGCTTTTCTTCATAGCACCCTAGAAAGCCATTGGCATTTCTTCAGCCTACTGGGTATAAATCCATAAGCAGTCAAAAAGGCATTTATACACTTAACTCCAGGAATTGGCTGCTTCTCTTCCTACCCCTTTACTCCCCCTCTCCCAAACAACAGGCACCTCATTTTTATCAGCTGCCTTTTTTTTTTCCCTGAGTGTTCAGATTTCTATACATGTGTGTGCAGAAGTGCCAGTTATGCCATATCTTTGTGCAGCTCCAAAGCTGCTCTATACCCAAACAGGCCGAGTCCAGCCCAGCTGCCCAACCTCCAGTGGGAAGCACAGACAGGTGACATCAGGGCTGCTGGAGAGTGGCTTTATACACATGCTTGCAGCAGCAGCCCCTGTTATTTCTGTTTACTGGTTGAGCTTGGAAATTTTTCTACCAGATTTTGAGTGTGTTAGTCCTCTAGGAATGAAGGCAAATCCACGCAGACCCTCTTTCTGCAGGGTTAGTTGTATTGCTGTTTATCCTGTGTGTCACACAGACCATTGCAATTGCTGTGAGCTGAGCCAAAGGGCTTTAACTGGAGCAAAGCATCCGAGTCCTGAAGATACTGAACTATTTGCCAGCTGTGGAGGAGAAAAAAGACCAGTATGTCATCAGTGCTCAAGCTTTGTGCAAGGGGAAGGAAATAATTCAAGTGCAGATTTTTCAATGAACCGAGCATGCCCATGAAACAGGAGGAGGTGAAAACATTAACCAAAACCCAGGGGGAGATTTCCCTCCCAACCAAAAAGAGGATGAGCAGAGTGACCTTGTGCGTGTGATCATCTCCTCTGTCTAAAAGGCTTCTTGGGTGCTTTAGTGGGCAGGGGAGAAAATCTCTGGTCACAGCCAGATTCTAGAAGGATATTTGCTCTATATCCTGGCAAAGACTTTCAGTGCAAATAAGAAAGATACCCTGTAGTAAATGACCGGTTTTTAAGAAGCCGTGTTTGAGGATTTTTGCCTAAAATAATCCCACAATCTTTCCTCCATAACAATTCCATTTTTGGCAATTCTGCTTGAAGAATCTTTTGTATGAAATGGAAGCGTTTGAAGTGAATCATTTAATTTGCTTAACTTAAAGAGGTTCCTACTACATTTAATTTTAAGCTGATTCTGTCTAATTAAAGTTCAAGTCACTCTTAAATATTTAGCCTCATTAAATGAAGTTCCAGGAAAGAAAATGTATTAATCTTCTCCTTTTTTGTTTTACCTGCAATATGCCTTTTTTTAGTCTTTAGTTTTGAAAAACCAATTTAATTTGAGCCACCAGCATGAATAATTTCCAGGGTTTCAAGCACAATTTAGTCTTTTAAATTGAAAAGCTAGATCAGTGAATTCCCTATTATGTTAGAGACTTTCCTTATAACAGTTTTGCTGAGGGAGAGAAGCAGGGCATAATCAAATTCCATGTTGATCAAGTGATCATCTGTATAAAGGACCAGTTAGTTATGTAGCATATGTATTTTTGTACACTTGAAATATTGGTGAATTTTTTAAAGGATATGCTTGCTGAGGTGTTTTACTAACTTGCTCTGGTTGGCCTGTATCCTCAAACTTGTGCACCTAGAGGGCAGGAGTATGAGATCTGTGTTTAGTTCCAGGATTTCAGTGGGATGGATAGTTACACAGCTGTCTGTGAAAATCAGACCATTTTAGGGGACTCTCCCTCTGCAGTCGTCATCCAGTTCCCATGTGGCTAAGCTTGAAAATGTGAACTTGATATCTATCTAATAAGCAAGTACTGGCTATTTGCTCATTGGTTCCCTCTGCTTGTTTCTTGTCTGGTAGCTATTCATGTTCTGTTAGTTTCTTTTTTTTTTTCCCATCCTAACTGACTATGACACCAGACAAATTTGTGAGCATTTTGTCTCCATGACTAATCAGTGAGCTTTCAGTTTTGGCACTGTGTTTTAGGATTGCTTAGATGATAAATAAATAAATAAATCAGATATTCCTGACAACTGTAAAATAATTATACAAAAGAAAAAAAAAGTAGAAAAAAACCACACAACAAAAATTTGAGTAATCACTTCATCATTCCTTAATGTGAAATCAGAAAGTGCATGTTTTTTTTGGCTTGTATAACTGGACATGATAACTTTGAGTCAACATTACTGTTTCCTTCATCCCTCTGGATCTTCTGGTGGTTGTTACACAGGACTGAGAGACTTCCTTTATCTGAATTTCTGATGGGTTAAGTTGGAGTTGCAGTTTCTATTTAGAAGTGTGGTTTTAGTCTGAAACAGACTATGTAAAAATGGAAATTGCTCTCACAGTGAATCACAGTCCTGGCTGCTGACCTGAGTGACAAACATCCCTTTTTTCCTCTTGCAGAGCTGGTGCTGTTCAGGGACACTGTGCTGGCTTTACTTGTGCTGTGTCACCACATTGCTAACTAGCTGTAAGAGCAAAATCTGTTCTTGTTTAGTATCTGGTCAGTGTTTTTGTTTCTGGTGGTGTTGGACAAGGCGGCTGTGGGAAGATTTGTGCCCAAAGATGTTTGTTTTTTTACAGTCAGGATGGATCTCAGTTTGCTGCCCCCAGACTGGTTGCCGCTGCAGGTCCAGCAGCTGGAATATCCTCACGTGCTCTGAGCAGTTTTGGCCTGAGGTCTCTGGGAGAAAAACAAAAGCAATTCTTCCTATCTCCCAGCTACATTTGTTTTATGTTTTGGAACATAGGGTACAAACTCTGTGCCTGAGTATTTGACCCTACTTGTCAAATATACAACTTCTCTTGACTACAGTTAAATTTAAGCCAAGATGTCAGAGGGCAGATTTTGTCTCACCAATGCAAAATGGCCATTTTGATGCAATTTGGTCTGTTAGGTATTTTAATGCTAAACATATAAACTTAAGCCTCTGTACATAATTTTCTCTGAGGCCTTCTAGCCACTTAAACTATGGATGGCTCATAAATACATACACTTAATCAATTCAGGTGGTCCAGAAAAAATTGTGAATATTTGGGCTATTGCAAATATTAATATAAATAATTCCCGAAATCGTATTCAAGAAACCAAAATGAAAACCCTTAGCCAATCCCTGACATAAAGAGATGAAACCTTGTGGAATAGTTATAGAATACAATAGTTGGCTTATGTTATTGTTCTGAGCTTTGTTTCAGGTGAATTACATCCTCAGTTATAATATCAGTACAGTTTCCGTTGTATCAGTTGTAATGGTGACTGCACAAAAGCAGGCACCTGACACAAAGCGTGCCAGCAGTCAGCTGAAGCATTTCGTTTATCTTCACTCCCATGGATTTATATCTGAAGGAATGTGTTTTTCCAAAACTGCTCTGTCTGCCCAATGACACGGCTGCACAAAATATTGTTGTGGCTGGGTGAAGCCGTCCCTCCACACCTGGCAAACGAGCCCTGAAGACTCCCCTGTGAAATGCCGTTCCCAGGATAAGTGGTGTTCTCAAGGTCAGCCTGTTTTCTAACCCTTGTGCCCTTTTCCTTTCTTTCAGGGTTTTGAGGACCCCAAGGACAAGTAAGCAAATTTACTTCTGTCATACACTGTTATGTTTGCACATTTGGGATTTCTTTTTCTCATATTAAAAAAAGACAAAAAGTGATGCCCCTAAGCCAAGAATAATGCCTGGACTCCCCAGAGGTTTATTCTGGAGGGTCAGCCAGTTGAGGGCACGGGACTGACTGATGTGCATCAGAACAGCCACTGCCCTCAAAATATTTGGTTGTGTAGTTCTAACTTGCTCTTCTAATTAAAATGTTTTTCCTGCACTTCCCCTTGCCCTGAGTATTCTTCACTATTTGATTCTTTGAAAATAACCCAAGACAAAATCTTCCTGTAAGGTATGTCTAAGTGTTGGACAAGTCCAATAAGAAAAGTTTATATATGTATTGAAATGCATTTATAGTTTTTGAGTTTATTTGTATATATTTTATATTACTCACTTTTGTTTATTGGTTGTTTCTATATATAAAAATGAACTCTGAAATGATAGCTTGTTTGAAAAATTAAATTCAAAATTTCATAGTCTAAAATATAACCACATTTAAAGCAGCATTTTCATTTTTTTTCTTATAGACTTCTAAAGGAATAACAATTTAACTTGAGTGGTATTTTGAAAAATTGCCTTTGGAGGAAAACCCCTCAAATGTGTTCATTTTTTAACTTCTACAACAGGACATAAAAAAGCATTTCCTGTATTGTAGGTATTTAGAATAATTTTGCATTCAGTCCTGCTGAGTGGCATTCCTTACAAGCTTGCTTAGAGCAAGATAGGCAACAGTAGAGGAGACTGATGTCTAAAAATTTGTTGCTCTTGCTCTTTTGTCGTGTTTCTTAGGCTGCTGGTTAGGGCTAAGTGGACTTCTGTGAGCTGGGACAGAAGAATGCTTCTGTGACCCTAAGCATCCAGCTGTGGGAAAATTCAGGTTACGGTGGTTGAGCATTGAGAGCAACTGGCTAAAAGGAAAAGGAAAGTGATAAGTTTGAGCATGGCAATATTGAGTCATTCTCTCCTTCCCTTGCCCATCACTGCAAGCTTGATTTTCATAACATTTAGCTCTGTGCACCCTCAGATGCTCCCACAGCATGTCAAGGGACAGTCACCAGGGTTTCCTGTTGCATCTGTGGCTGCTGGAAACTCAGCTGATGTTAGATATGTTTTGAAGAGAAAAGAGCTAACAGATTACAACAAAATAATTTGTAGGAATACAGAAAATTTCAGTATCCCTCATGAAATAGCATTTTTTCCTCATAGTTTTTGCAAGAAAACACAAATTCAGCTGCCTCAGTGTTGGTCCACAACAGAGTCGCCCAACAGCTGAGGAACAGCATCTCCTCTGTTTCTCCAAGGACCATAAGGTCTCTCCTCTATCCTACAGTTTGAAAGGTTCCTTGGGCTGTTACAGGCAATAACTGAGCTGTGTATTTACACTGTGACTCAGTGTGATGCCACCTTATCATACAGATTGCAGGATTTTTGCATTTCTGTTCAGCACCAAAAGAAGCTACTACTTGACTCAGAGTCTCTTCACCCAGAAATCCATTTAACTCAAGTACAGGGATTTGTCCAAAAAAAAAAAAAGTCTAGCAGAATATATTCATGGTGATATTGGTTAAAATTAGATGCCTAAACCACGTCAAGTTCTCAGTTCCTTCACGTGCAGAAACACTGAGGGTCAGTACTTTTAACTCGCAGCACAGGAAGGTGTAGGCACCAGACACCTCCGAAAGCATGGCCTGACTGTTACATGATTTAATTATTGAATCTAGGCATGGAGCATTTAAAATTATGGCATACATGTAGTTTTGGCTGTGGTCACACTCTTCATTTGCAGAAAGTAATTAAATCAGCAGAGCATTTTTGGACCACTATGAAGCGCCAGCATCTCTGAGTTAATTGTTAGCTTTTACATTTGCAAACTGAGTGCAAAAGTTGCTCCAAGCTCTGTTCATGCTGTTCCTGTCCTTGCAACAATTTTACGTTGGTTGCATTTGGAGAAATCTCAGCAGTGCTTTTAAAAGGTGTTTCTGGAAGTTTCATGGTGACCTGAAATCCTGGATTTCCCCCCGCCCAACCATACTGTCAATATATCAATACACATTTCCACATATGAATTTCATTAGTCCATGGCAGTATCTCAGCTCTGACTTACAGGCACTGCCTCCAGGGCAGTCCTTAGTATGGAGAACTTTTGTCTTTCAATTTAAAATTACATTTATGCAAATGTCCCCAAATTTGCTGTACAATAATTTAGTTTGGGTACAACAGGCTGTGAAAGTCACCTGAGCAGCTGGGTCTGTGCAAGGTGACTAAGCTTCCCTGCAGTCTGTGAGAAGGTGGCTGCCCACTGCCAATATCTCAGCAAGGCCATTTAAAACCTGCAGAGATATCTCTACACAGCCTGCAACCACAGAAGTTACTGGAGTATTAGATGTGCCCTCAGAAATATAAGGACCTACTACAGAACTGGAGGCAGCTGAGGTCAGAGTCCAGGCAGGCAGCTTCTTCTTCCCTTTGCATCTTCCTGAGTGGTGTTTTCACCCTGGAAGTTGAAATTTATCTACAGTTCACCAAGGTGCTGAGCCAACATTTTTGCTTCAGTTCTGGGGGGAAACGTATCACATCTCTCATACGTGGTATGAAATGACTAAATGTGAATGACCCAAATGTGTACATAACTCACAGGATCTTGGAAGACATTCTGTAAATACGAAGCCTAATGATTTCCTTGCTCATTTTTATGAGCCCAGAAGACATTGTGAGGACTGAATGAAAATAAGCAGCATCGCCTTGAGTGCTCAAGCAGATGTACTTCCTCTAAGGAAGCGTGTCCTGACCTTGTAGGAAAAAAAAACACTTTTCTTTTCCAAGAGGAATATATGAAGTTCAAGGAATTAAATAACTGTAGAGCCCCAAAACAGAAAAACTTTTCCCCAACACCACTGAAATACTAAGGTTGGCTAAGATAGAGATTAGACCTTGAGACAAGCTAGGTTTGTAGTTGCTGTGTGGTCACTAAATAGATGCCACTGGTGTGTCATCATGATCCAGCTGAGGTGCAGACACATTCAGCTCGCTGACTGGGCCAAAGAGCAGTGGAATGGAAACAAGTAGATGGACCTGAATTATTTTTCTCTTTACAAGAGGTACATGGAAGAGTTGGTTTACAGAGGGTTTCTTAAAGTCTGATCCAGTTTTGCAGAAAACTTTGAAAGAGCCTTTCTTTTGGAAAGGGACATTTAACTTTTACAACAGAGTCACATTCTGGTTTTTAAGCTGCTTTGAGCAATCTCTGCTTCCAGCACAGTCATACCTGTAGGAGCCCACTGGCTGCAACACAGAGTGCATTGTGTGCCCTTGTGCAGTACAAATAAACCCAAGGAAATACAGCAGTGTAGTTTTTCACTGTGCTTGTCAGACCTCAGGATTTTTTTCTCCAGAGTGCCCAAAGTGAAGGTCACACAATACGAGGCCTAAGCTGCTGTGCCATCGTGGGGTTTGCACATAGAAATAGTTACCTGCTGGAATATGCCCCAGTGCAAGTGAGGGGCGTGTTCCAGTGGATAATTGTGGGCATATCCTGTGGATAACCTTGGCAATCATGCAAGCAGAGCAGGAAAACAGCACTTCAGGATTAGATTTAATTTCTGCCTATAGCTAGTAAGAAGGCAGGCCATTAAAGTGACAGCGTCAAGTCATTAAAACCCTGTTAGGTTTTAAAAATAACTAGAGTTTGAAGAGGTGCTTCAGGTTTCCTGATGCTCAGTGCAAAATGCCTCAGGATGATTAAGTTTACAGTGTTACTTTTTTCCAACAGTTTTTGAAAAGCAGCCTCATTTTTCTGAAGCTGTAGCAGAGCATCAGAAAAACACTGACATTAAAGATTATAAGCAACCTAGAAATCTTGTTCCACATATTTAGAAAGCAGAATCTAATTTGTATTTTTTTTCATTTGCTACCTTTTTCTTTTGCAACATTTTCTTAAGTAATTACCTTGTAAACAGATTATTTTTTTTTATGTTTTCTGCTTTATACTCATAAATAACTGTGTGAAGGGGAGTCAGGCTACATTTTTTCCCCTACATGTTTGTTCCATAAACATTTTTTTTCCTCAGAAAGGGAGAATTATTCAAGTTTGGAAATTTTCATAGTAATATTTACAGACATTATTATTAGTAAGCAAGCAGTAGGACTGGATGCAGAAATCTTTTTGCCAGGTCAGGCACTAACAGCTACGACAGCATAGCAGTGCAGGGAAGAATTAAGTCTGAGGACTAGTGGGAGGAGACTACTCAGTGGTTTTAGAGAATGAGGGATGGTAATGAGACCTTAAGGCAAGAAAATGGATGTAGTATTGAAAAAGGGCAAGTAAATCAAATCCTTTTAGTAATGGACTCAGGACTGGCAATGAGCTGTAGAACTGATACCATTCTACTCTCTGCTCATACTCAGTTTCCCAACTTGAAGCTGTCATAAGCAAAATGCCATTAACCTCCAGCTTATTATACAATGGAATGATATCACATGGTGAAGAGGCAGCAATTATCTTGTCCTCTTATGCTCCCTTCTCATGGCATCCTCAGGAATACACAGGAAAGTATGAACCCAGAGGATGAAGTGGATGAGTTCCTGGGCCGTGCCATCGATGCCAGGAGTATTGACCGGTTACGCTCTGAGCACGTGCGCAAGTTCCTCTTAACATTCAGGGAGCCTGACTTGGAGAAAAAGGTAATGTTCTCTAAAAATCATTGCAGCATGTCAGTCAGTTTGAATTCTCCTGCATAAGGTCAAACTTTATATTTATAGGTACAGCTAGTGTTTTGGTGCTGGAGGTGGAGTTGTGGTCTTAAAACATCCATGCTTCATCATGGAAACCTTAATATACGTGTTCCTGGAAAGTCACAGTCATTTGAAGGGAGCACTGTCCAGGAAAATGAAGCCATTTCTATCAGACACAGATAAATATGCAATGATGAGCATTAAAGGGAATTCAGAATAAGCTACGTTGTTTCTCTGACTTTGAGGCATCCAAACTGAGATTGCAGTCCCCCTGAGATCCCTCAAATCACTGGTGAAACTCACTTCAGTCTCCCTGAGCTCTGAGTCACCTCTGGAGGGATTTTTGCCTACCCTTTTTCCCCTCAAGGAACCCTGAGTACTATTAGGGTTCTTTGGGATGCAGTCTCTACTCTGGTCATCTTTGGGAGCTCATTTTAAGTAACAAGTACAGTTCTCTATCCCACGAATGTGAGAAAAGGGAGAAACAGATGTAGAGGCCCCAAATAGCCAATTACTTCCTGATTCGGTTTCAGATACTGTTGTTGTGAGGCAAAGATCAGTTCCATTTCTCTATATAATAGAGACAACATCAGCTCTAGGTGGCTGCAAAGTTAAATTCATTTAAGTCTAGAGGTACACAGATGCTATTATTAAAGGTATTATAACAACTGGTGGGTTTAATTAACCAAAGAAAGTCATCCTTTTTTCTCCTTTTTTTAATCCAACCACAGATCCTTGTGATGCTTGAGTGGTCTTCAGGTTAAACTCATTATTCAATGGAAAAAACTTCATAATAAGTTTGCACTAATTATTTTATAATTCTATTTAGAAACAGTCTTTCCATGACAGGAAAGACAACCTATTGCAAAAGCAGACCTTTGAAGATTTTACAGCTGTTCCATTGATCAGTGTGGGACTGGATAAAAGCTCAAGCACGTACTTTCCCCCCAGTCTCCTTCCCTTCAATTTTATAGCTGAAAACAGCCAGGGAAATTAGTGCTCACCTGTTCAGAGCACCTTTTATTTTGTGGTTCAAACACTGAGACTGTGTGTACTGAGAACTCTGCTCCAAGCTAAATAAAGCATCGCTGGGAGTCGGATGCAGCTCCCGTGTGACCGATATGTTGACAAGTAGTTGGAAGGAGCGACTGTGTGAAAGCCTCATCGTCCTGGACAAGTCAAACCATCTGCACAAAATGCAGTGTCCTCATTAGCAGCATTTGTCCCTGTTGGGGAAACTTCCCATGGAAGAAGTTTAGGTCTGATGGCGATGACATAGAATCTTGGTCCCACTTAATCCATTTCTGTTCCCTCGTGCAAGGAGAGGTTGGCGAATCCTTTCTCCACCCAGCTCTGTGGGTTTGTTCCCTGGCCTTTGGGTCTGTTCAAGCCCTTACAACTTGCCCAGGGAGAAGGGGAGTTTGTAGTGTTAGTTGTTTGCTACCAGCACTGCTTTCCAAGGACCTAAACAGAAGCCAAGTAAGAAGTTTTTGTGGAGAGAAGGCAGGCAGCCAAATTTCCCACTAACATAGCTGTTTGTGTTTTTGCAGTACTCCAAGCAGGTGGACGACAGGTTTGGAGCCTACGTGGCTTGTGCCTCCCTAGTCTTCCTCTTCATCTGCTTTGTTCAAATCATAATTGTGCCACAGTGAGTATCCTTTCATCCCTCAGCTCCCATCTGCTCCCCTCCTCTATTGCAGCCTACTTTTCTTTGGTTTTTTTCTTGCGAATTCAGAACACCAAGGGGAAGAGAAAAATCCTTAAATAATTCATGCTCAAGTGATGCGTGGTTCTTATTGTTTTCACTCATTTCTAGTGCAGATTAAAACCTCCTCACTTACATGGGAGGATTTCTATTTTCCCAGTGTGATTTCTCTTATAATTCATCTCCATCTTAGGAAATTCAGTTCAGCACATTTATAAGCCTGTGGAAAACAAATATCACTAAGTAGGAAGGATTGTCTACGAAGGCATAGTACACATTCACAACACAAGGCTTGGCTGTCCTCTTATCTGTTGTGTGGAGGACAGGGAGGTGAAAAACCCTCACAGCCTCATTGCTCAGAGCGCTGAGGTTGCAGGGTCTGCTTAACAGATGAGGCATAATGTCTCATACATTTATTCTTCTGGACTCAGAGCAGCAGTGCAAGAAGAGAGACAGAGAGGGAGCTGAGCTACACATGCCTAACCTTTGAGTAGCTCATCCAGGTTTAGGGGTTGCAGTCATTTCTTTTCCCAGGCAAGAGTGGCATAAGCTCCACAGTGCTCTTGCAGTGCTCTGCAGCTTTCTCTGCAAGGCACGGTATAACTCACTAGATCTTTCCTAGCAGTGAGCTCTGCAGACATGGTATCTCTTCTCAAAGAGTTCTTTAAAAATCCCTTAAAATTACAGCATGTGGGTATTTCCTGTGCTTTGGTTTAGTAGCAATAATATATCATTCACTGAGCGGTGCTGCGTTGGAAATAAATTGGAGTTAGTAATTTTTAATCTGAAGAATGAGATCACAGAAGCTCTGAAAATGCTCCAAATTTATCTTCATTACAAGAAGACAAAAAAAATTGAGGAGAACTCCAGTACTGTTTTATGCCATTACAACTGCTTTGTACTTCTGTTCCTACCACAGATCTTTCTGGAGTAGAGATTGGTTTGTAGTGTTCAGATCAGATACTCAGAAGGTCACAGAAACAACATGTAGTCTGATGTTTGTCATTCACTCTCCCAGGCAAGAGTGCTCACAGAAAGATTGAATCAGCAAAATAACATCAGTACAAATGCACTGTGTAAACAGACAGGTCTGCTTTGGGAAAATGGAAGTGAAGCTGAAAGAGGCTGAAAATTGAAACTAGATCATTCCCAGAAATAAAAGCATTGTTAATTACATCCAGAAATGTACTTTGAGAGCAACTCATTTATCAAGGGCTTACACTTTGGATTTCTGGATGTTGCTGCCATGACTTTACACCTGCAGAGGCCCTCTACCAGCCTTGTGTTGCTCATCAAACTCCCTAAGCAGCCACTAAGCTGTCTCCATAAAACCCAGTTTAACATTTAAATGACAGCTTGCCAGTTTCTGATGTGTGGCAACCATATGGCTGCCTCCTTTTTATTACACAGGACCAATCCCTTATGGCAGTGTGGTGTGAATGTCGTGCTGCTCAGTCTCCCTCCATGCTGCCCACAGAGTGGTGGTCGGGGATTTTTTGGGAGTTCTGAAGTGTCCTTGGTCAGCCTGGCCCGTTTGAAATGTGATTTGGTTCAAAAGTAAATAAAATTCCATGTTTTAACTGCAGGTTAGATATACTTTCCTTCACATTTTGGTTTGGTTTTCCTTATATTTCAGTTGCATAGCTTTGGTCTTTTATTGAAGGTAGCAGTTAAGCAGCAACTGAAACCACAGGTGTATATGTGTCACCATCAGAGTTTCGTGAAAGACACACCATGGAATTTGAATCTGAAACTAGAGACAGAATGTCAGTGATCATTTATGATGATAAAGAGGAATAGCTTTAACGTATTTCACAAGGGTTCAAACAGTGAATTAGCAAGTACAATTATCTTAGTAGTCATGAGAGAACACAGAGACCAGCTGGCTTTGGTGTGGTTGGCCTCAATGTCACATCACAAGAATACTTCCTTTAAATTATGAACAAGGCTAATTCCTGGGAGGGGGCCTATCCTGTCACACTGAAACCAATCACCAGGAGATTGGTGTTGACTATTTCCGTGATGAACAAAGATGAAAATACGTAGTACAAAGTTGGCACCGGGATCCTCTTTGTACTTCAAAGTTGGGAAGAGCAGGAACCTCTCAGGCTGGCCAAGCTAAGGCTGTTTTCCCTGACTGTCCTCCAGCTGTGGCTCCTTCCATCCCATGCACGAGACAGTGCACCAACATTCCCTGTGCAAGCACAGGTAGCTATTCCCAGTGAGACTATTCCCACTGAGCTGCACTGCAGCACTCAGCCCTGCCTTCCTTCCCAGGGGTGCCTGCCCACAGCCAGCTGGGAGCCCACCTGCCATAACAAGTTGTTCTGTCACCTCCTCTAGCACATGATGAAATGTTTTTCAGTCCCACCACTGTCACCCCAGCAGGAAGGTGATTGCTATAGAAGATGCAGCATTCTCTGCTCTGCAGCCTGCATGAGTAATTCTAAATAGGACAGAGTATCTGTTGGTATTCAAGGCACCTCGTGTCTCCTACTGCTGTCCTAATTGGAAAGCCTGTGCAGTGTGTCATAGCTTGTAAAAATGTTGTGTTCTGGAGAGCGGAGCTGTGGCTATTCTATACTGTGTGCATTTGAAAAGAAACAAAACAAAACAAAAACCCCAACCATCTCTCTTGATTTCAGCTCTACATTTATGCTGGGTTTTTTCCTGACCTGTTTCCTGATCCTGACCACAGTGGTGTTTGTTTCAGTCATTTACTCCTGTGTAAAGGTGAGTACTGTGGTTTCTTTGTAGAGGGCTCTGCCTAAAATAACTGGATCAGCAATTTGTTTCTTCAGCTAACAGAGCATGTTTTGTTAGCCTTCCTTTCCACACATTGTGATAAGGGTTACAGAAAAAGCCTTTGATAAGGCAGAATGAACTGCACACAGATGTTAGGGTTGGCATCTCTTTAGCTCAGCAGAAGTAATCACTGTGGATCTGCATGTCTATTAAGTCCCCTGCAGGCACTCTCATATTGATATAAGAAGAACACATTTTCCAGTGAGGAACGAAATACTGACCGTTCGTTTCCTCCCTGTAAACTTCCTGCAGAGTTGCCTGTGTGTTGGCTCCTGCTACATATGCATGTTTGGGTAGGCAGATAATCAGAAGCAGAATATCATCAAGGAAAAATGTCCTGGAGGGAATTAAAAGCCTTAAATATATAGAAGTTTATCAGCCTTTCTCAGATGAGTGTACAGAGCTTCCAACATTCAGTGTGCTCTTTCTTATAACTGGCTTTAATCAGCAAAGAAATACATTGTGTGAAGTCCAAAAACACATTAATTCTTCTTGTCAGCCTGTGGTAAATTGGCACTGAGCACTGTGGGAAGCATGGCGTGCTCATCTTTTGCATTCAAAGGTATTTCTACTAAAATGTTGATGTATTTGCAGTTTTGGGGATCCTTCTAGTCAAGCACTGTCTGAACGTGGAATATGCTCAGATTTGGGCTCCTTAGCCCAAGCTCAGCTTTGTTCCCTGGAGCCTGGAATAAAATAGTTTGGTAGCATTATGTTTCCTGCAGAAGGAACAGTGGGATAATGGATAATGTCAGGCAGATGATTTGCCTCACTTTAATTATCTTCTGTGTGCCATTTTCAACAGTTGAATGTGGGTGCTCTTGACAGACTTGCACCTTATATGTCTTTTTGACTTTTGAAAGTTAGATTTGGAGAATTAAGCTTTGCCTTCTTATATAATAATCGCTGCAAACTGTTCCCAATGAAATAAGCCTGAGGTTCTATTTGAACTTAACAATTCACTCACAGGGTTTCTCTTGGCCTTATGGCAATTTTAAATGGAGCCTAGTTTGTAAGTGCAGCATCCCATTGTTCCTGCTTTTTTACCAGCAATGAGAACTAGCATCAGAAATAACAGGGCTAATAGGAAGGCTTGGGCTGGGAAATGGTATCCAAAGATGCCTGGTTATACTTGGTGAGTCCATTACAGGTGAGAATGTAATTATCATTAGTTTGTAAACTGGTATCAGCAGTTAATGTGATTAGCAGTTAATTAACAACCAGTGTGAAAAGCTTTTGGTCACAACCACAAAGAACTAGGAAAGTCAGTGCAGAGCTGTGCTGCTGCCTTCTGCTGCACTGGCACTGGCACTGGCAGCACATCCCAGCACACTACCAGGCAAGCAGAGCCACACACCAGCTCTGCTGGGGCAGACTTGGAACTCTGAAGCATCTGAGCTGGATGACTTGCAGCCAGATACATTCCAAGGCTCACAGCTGTGTCACCCGCTGGCATTTATGGACTTAGGTTTCTTCCACATACTGACATCAGTACTCAATTCTCCTGTCATCTGTCAAAACTTTTGGGTTTGGTTTTGGCTTCTTGGTTTAAAATTACCAGTGATTAATTTAAAATGCACACAGGACTTTACATGTGACTCTAGGCAGATGTTCAATCTTGCTTTCTTTGCCTTGATCTTTCAAATTCTTGTAGACGAAGAGGTCTCTTCAGTGTGCCTGCAAGTGTTTTTAGGCTGGCTTTGCCTCAGTGCACAGGCTGTGGAAACACAAGACATCAGAGAAAATTCAGACTAACATCGGAATTTCAGGGTTTTTCTGAATGACCTTTTATTTCCAGCAGTGACATTTCAGCGTGTTGGCCCAGCCCCATGACATGGTCATGTGTAACATCCAAGGTGGCCAGAGCCTTCTGTGCACAGATTGCAAATACTGAGATTATTGGACCTTCTAGCTCTGGTGCCTTTTTGATTTCCCCTTTTTAGTGCTCCAAGTTAGCCTTTGCTGACAACATCTGATTATGAGGGGGCTTGTTTAGGGAACGGGTACTTCCAGCTCGTCAGCCGTGTGTCTGATGGCAGCAGCTCCTAACAGCTGCAGCCTACTTCTGTCATTGAAGATCGTGGTGTTTCAAGTCTGAGTTTTTTAAGCAGTGGGTTTACCCAGCCCTTGGCTAAGGGGTGTTCCTTTATTTCTGTATTTCACTTTCTCTAGGAAGAGAGATGTACAGAAGGAAGGCACTTCTACAGATCGTTTAGATGAAGTTTAAAGACACAGGGATGTCAGCATTATTTGCTTTGTTTCACACACCAATGTGTTTTACATACCAATGGTTCATTCCACACAAAGCTGGAAAGCAGGTGTCCACCCCAGGATATCAGCATAAGCATAACTTTTGCATGTTTGCTGTGCTGTTACATGATAAGAGTCTCTTTTTATTTCGTCTTTCCAGCTTTCATGTGAGATTTTCCCTCCCTGTTTTGGCCTCTCCATCTCTGGCTTTGCAAGTGGCCAGCAGGCTCTTTCTGAACAGCTTGATCATGTTTTATTTTCTTTCGCTGTCATTATTATCTTCCACTATAAAATTCTCCACGGACTAGAAGTTGATCCTGGAACTGCCAGCACAGCCAGCTTGGCTTTCCAAGTTTCTTCAGCTGTAATAAACAAGAGAGTTCCAGTTCTTCCCTTTGATGCTCCACAAAGACTTGGCCACCGTGAGATGGTGTCCCTTCCCAGTAGAGTCTAAGGTCATGGGAACCATGGTCCCTTCACAAATACTCTGCTGACAGACATCTGTTTTGCTACTAACTTACCAAGTTCATGTTTCTTCTTAAAATCCTTCAACTTCTGGTATCTACACTGCTGTGTGGAATTCAACTTCTTGCATGGCCCTGGGAGCACATATGAGAGAAATTTCAAGTTATCCTTTATGAGAAAATAAGTTTTTCCTGTAGCTTTACATAGGTGTAGTTTTTCTTCAGCTCTCAAAGCTGGTCTAGATTCTCATAAAATATTTGGGTTTTTTTCTCAAGCAGGGGGAAAAAACCCCTCTGAAAACTGTACTTTTTTAGTAGACTAATAAATCACTGTGAAATAAGTTACATAAATGGACTTGCAACATTCAGTTGCCTGGAGATGTTGTGTTTTACTCCAGAAGTATCCTAATGTACTTCAAAATGACTCAAAGGCTTTTATTACAAATTGAAAAATCAGAACTTAAAGACATCATCTCACAATGCAACAGCAATTATCTAAGCAGTTTTCCATGTCCACAATGTATGTTAAGAAGACAAAAAGGAGAAATACTACTCTTCTGTCCTAAATCAGCTGTTATTGCAAAGTATGGGTTTTACTTTGAGTAATTTTGTCACGCAAATGACACCTGGATTTATGCATTTCAATCAGAATGAACTGGAATCGACTGGACAATCCTATTTTCTTTTTCTCACTGTCTTTATTTTACTTTACATGGGGATTTTCAGAGGGCTGGTGAGTGACCTCACACTTGTGTGGCTACCCAAACATGGATCTTAGCTGCCCAAATGGATCACTTTCTTTCAGGCTCTGTTCTCAGTAGTGCAAATCCCAGCTTGGAGTTGCCATTTCATCAGACCTTCCCTCATCCTGTTCTTCACTCAGCAAGACTGAGTCTCACTAAGAGGAATAGGTGATGTTGGACAATACAATCCAAGCAATGGTGCTTGGATTTTCAGTGTACTGTAATGTCCTGATTTCCTGCTTTTTTTCCAAAGGAAGAAGGGATTTTATTTTCTTTTTTTCTGGAAAATGGGAAGGAAAGTCACCTTCTTTTATTTTTTCCTCTTTTGTGCTATACCCCTGACTTGTGACTGTTTTATGGAGGGAGCACTGCCAGAGTGCAGCTGAACTGTCAGGGCTGAGATAGGTCCCTTATGTCTATCACAGAAGTCCTCCAAGCTGCAAGTATTCCTGGTCTCTACCTGTCTCTGTGAAACGGGGAGAGTGTGACTTAACATTACAGGGCCTCCACGGATGTTGTTCAGGAGGCAGAGGTTCCTCAGATGCATGGCATGATTGTGCTGTTGTACTCTCTATTGCAGTCCTGACCTCCCATGGATTTTGGCATTCCTTTTCCAGCTGTACATGTTTACTGACCTAAAATTTTTCCTAGTTTACAAAGTAGTGAGAACCAATATTAATACAAAGAAAAAATGTTTTCATTAGAATTTAAGTGTCTTCCACTGATGACTTAGCTTGATAGGCTTGGTTCGAAGTCAGGCTTTTTTGGGATTGTTGGCATCGGGTGCTTGAGCCAAGATCCACAACAAAGAACTCCCAAGTTTTATTTTAGGTGCCTGGTTTCCCAGAGATTACAGATGGAGGTTAGGTTTCTCAATACCTCTGTGGAGCTTGGCCTTGAGACCTAAACAAAGGGGTGGCATGAAAACCTGTCCTGCTCTATTCCAGTGAGAAAACTGCCTAAATGCACCACAGATCCTCCTTCTCATTCCAAAACCTACAAAGGTGAGAGCAGAGGAAAGCCTCATTGCATTTTCCACATACCTGTGCTGGTAGGGATCTGTTAGCTGATGTCTGTGTGGAAGCAGCTGGACATGGTAGGGCAAAGAGATATTTTGGTTCATGACTTATCAATAGAGGACTTTTATATCAGCAAGGTTTATTTCTGAAAGAAAGGTATTTTCCTTTGTTTTGCTGTGGTTGCCACTGAGCCTGAAGGATCGCATAAGCTTTCGGAGAATTTCAGTCAATCTTCATTCAGTGTAAATAAGTTACAACCCCACTTTCCCATTTCCTCCAGTCCCCCACGGAGCCTTGTCCTCTCCTCTCACCTGGAGTTAGCTGGATTTTTGGTGTGTGTGCTGGTAGCAGGTGAAATCAGCTCTTTCAAAACTCTTGCCTCAACCTCTCCCTCCTTCTGCAGAAGTCACCAGCTAATCAGCGCTCTGGCCGCTCCAACACTCAGTAATTACATTCTAGGGCTGCTGTGTGGGAAGCACAGCACTGACAAAATGTTGCATTTCCAAAGATGTAAGAGTGAAGGATAAAAGGGAAAAGCAAGACTTTTAATAGAAACATTAGTCATAGTTAAATTGCGGTGCCGTGGTGCTGCGCTGCTGGTTTCTTTGTGTCTCTAAAAATACCCTCTAGTGGCTTGGTTATTCGTGCAGTGAGTAAGGGAAGGGAGAGTTGGCTTCTGGAAAAGCTTTGGCAGTCCTGGGCAGAGCCCCTCTGCCCTGGCAGGGTGGTGTGGAGGGGCAGGGCACTGCGGGGATGAGAATACCTCACAGGAACGTGTCAGTGCACGAGGGTTTCCTGGCGTCCATCTCACACTGCTCCAGCCCTGAGCTTGCACTGGCACAGTGGGGGCACATGAAGAGAAAGGGTTGGTTTCTCTGTCTCCTGGACTCTCTTGTAGCCAGTGCAATGCAGGGAGGCCTCACACCATGCTGAGGGGTGATCCTTGCTGCGAAGGGTGCTGGGTCAGTCTCCACTTTAACACACAGGCTGTCTCTACCAGGATACGATGCAGCACCTAAAGCAGAGCTCGCTGGCGGCCAGCACTCATTCGCCATTAGCAGAAAGCTTCTAGGTCTGCTGGCGGTGAGTCACTGGGACAGTCTGGCTGGGGGAGCTCTGTGATCGCCCTCACCCGCCGTTATTTTTAGCCCCATGTGTGTGTGGTGCTCAGTGCCACAGACCAGCCAAGGCCAGATGATTTCTGCAGCGCCTTTCCGAGGGTCTGACAGATCACAAGGCTTGCCAGGGCTGTTTAACAGTCTGTGTCTGAAATGGCACCAGAAAGTCCTACGATACGCCCTTGTGATCAAAGGGATATGACATGTGTATACTCATTTCTGCTTCTTTTAATTTTTGCTCCAGTGATTTCCAAGCTTGAGCTCCTGGCTATTTCAGTTACAGATGGCTTGTGGTTTGATTCTCACGACAGGATGAGCACAGCCCTGCAAGCCATGCTATCTGGGCTCGGGAGCCATCACTCCCATCAGGAAGGCCTAAGTAGGCTTGGTCAGCCAGCTGGGCCTGCTGCCATGAGGCAGTCACATCTCTGCTCACCCTTGTCCCACGTCCCCCATCACCATCCTCCACCCCTGTGCAGCACCCACGCAGACCCACGCTGAAGGATGTGGGCAGCTCAAATGCAGGTTGTAATCTGTAAAATAATGGGTTTACTTGTTTATTTAATCGTATTTTTTTCCCCCATGCAGCTTTTCCCAGTTCCTCTCCAGACTCTTTCTAAGAAGATTGTACAGTCCAGGACCAATAGTACCTTAGTTGGAGTCTTTGCGATTATCCTGGTTTTTCTGTCTGCCTTTGTCAACATGGTATGTCCGTTAATTGCTTTTGATTCCCTCAGTTCTGCATGGTTTTCTTATTGGTGCTCTGCGTCATTATGACCCTAAACCCACTGAGTTTTATGGGATCCTCCCCGTGCTTACAACATCTGAGGTCAATTCCCTTTGCTTTTTGAGCACAGAAAACAAACAGGAGCCCAACAGCTGCATCCCCATAGCCCGTTATATGCCTGGCACCGATTTGTGCCCAGGTCCTTTTCTGATTCTTTAAATGCTTCTGCTCCAAGTACAGAAGCCAACCTGAGGCGTATCCCTGCGGGAAGGGCTGGCAGCATGAGGATGACGCAATAATTTAACTCCCACCACACAGAGTGGGACATAAGTGTTGCGTGGGCTCTGTGCCAGCCTCTGCACAGCGCTGCATCCCGCTCCAAGTGCAGGGATCGCCCAATGGGGACGGTGACGACTTTGCTTTGAGTTGCACTTTTGGGACCGGGGTGGTCTGGCTGTGCTGATTTCAGGCTCAGAGAAAGGTGGGCTGTTCTCCGGGGCCCTGCAGCTGCTGGCTTCTCACTTCTACAAATGGCTTTAAGTCTGAATGTGTTTTAAGGAAACCACTTGAATATTCCCTACTCTGCAAACATCTCTTTCATTTTTTAAGACAAAGGGAAAGAGCGGGTGAAATGGGCCTGGGTTAAGCTCTGAGCTTGGAGGAAGCTACAAAAACTTCACATGGCCCTCTGCTCTTCTCATCTCTGGCCCCAGCTGGGGCAGTGCTGACTTGCATTGGCATGGATAGGCTTGAACACCTGAAAATCAAACCTGATTGCTCTTGCCTCAGCATCCCTATATACACAGGAACAGTTCTGTGCTCTGTTGAGCTACTCAAATGGGAGGCACTAGTGGCATTGGCCTCCTCACTGCCCTCCCCCATAGTCACCTGCAAAGGGCTGGTGTGGGCTGCTGAGCACCATGCAGAGATTAGAGCTTGGGTTTTTTGCATAATGTGTGATTCTTTGCGTTCATGAACTGCTTAGTGTGAACATCAGCAAAATGGACAAAAGGAGCAGCACAGGGAGGAGATCAGAATGGGCCTCTGCTGCTTCCTCAGCAGAACAAAGCCTTTAAACCTTGCTTCTGAGGTCTTCCCGGTAGAAAGACCCCCAGCAGAAGCTTTAGACATGGCAGGGGAAAGTTATCAGCTCAGAAATTCCCATCAGCAGAAAGACAGCAGGACATTTTTGTGTGTGTAATATCTACAGCCCCTCTACCTGTGAACCTGCCAACATAAAGTTGTACCTAAAGTTAAGCATGCAGCTAGCTTTCTGGAGTGCACAGCCTGGATTTTGTTAATTAACATTTTTGGGGAGAAAAAGCATAGCCATTGCCCACGCAGTAAAACATAAGCTGATGATTTCATGTTGCGTACTTTACACATTGCCCCAGCCATTTCCAGGGCATTTTTTAATTGATATAAGCTATTTTGTTTTCCTTGTCTGTGCTATGGAGCTTAATACCATCTTTTTTTCCAGTTCATGTGCAGCACTGTGGATCTTGCCAGCTGCATGGCTGCTGAATACAACATCACTCCTGACCGGGTGGACATATGCCTTATCAGCAACCTGACTTCCAACTACAGCCTGGGCACATTGCAGGGATTCTGTGACAGTCCTTTGCCCAACTGCAACTTTCCAGAGGTATTATGGAAAAATGGGTTTCAGAGGGGGGTCTGGAAAAAGGCTATAAAACCTGTATGATAAATCTCAGTGATTCTGAGGAAAGGAAGTTGCTCCTGACTGGCATTGTAGAACTGGCAGAGGCTGCAGCACTCAAACTTTAGTGTCTGAAGTTATTATCATGAGTCCACATTAATGTTTAAGATCCTTCAGGGCTGAATAATCAGTAGGCTTTTGTAATTGTTGGATCCTGCCTGTAGCAGGAGAAATGGCCTTTCTCCATGAGGTCCTTAATGGCATGAAGAGCTGCAAGTCATTTCAAAGGAGTTTATGGGGGCTCAGTTTTACTTGAAAATCCGTTCCCTGAAAATCAGTGTCTAATCATAGACACTTCTTTCCATTGTTTTATGTTCTGATGAAAACCTTTTCTTATATATACTTTCAAAAGGTATAGTAGGTACGGGCCTCAGACAGGTTAGCAGCCCAGACAGTGGTCTGCTTCAATTTGCAAATGCAATTCCTACCTTTTCAGAGCATCTCATTAAAAAAAGGAATGCTTCTAATGGGAAGGAAAGGAAAAAAAAACCAACAAACAACCCAACCCAAATAAGTTTTACACACTAGTAGAATACTTTGCCCAAAAAAAAGTCCTTTTTGCATAGCTATTCAGTATCTTTCATGGCTGCTACATGTGTTGTCTACTGGAAATTGAAAAGGAAAAAAAATCTGTCTAGGATGGGGACAGAATTTATGTCAAGGTCATCTGGGTTTTATGGGGACCTGACAGATCTATGGCAGATCTGATACCATCCAGATGTCCAAGTGTCCCGCTGAATGCATTTCAGGCTCACAGGAATGTGGTCCATATTTGACTCAGTGTGGTTTCTGAGACCACCATTAATGTGACTTTCAAATTTGCAGAGGCTTTAGTGCATCTGCAGGAAGAGCCAGGGGCAAAACCTGGCACAGTGGAGAACAAGAAACAGTCTGTGCCCATCATGAACTTGTAAGGAGTGTTGGTTCAGGACAGAGAGGAGTTTTAAGCCCTGAGGAACAACCCTTTTGCACGCTGGGGTTGCTGTGGCAGCCTGGAGCCAGGTCCTGCCAGTCAGTGGGGTAAGGAGCGGGGAGTCCCTCCCTGTGCTCTGCAGGGCACATGTTGGATCTCCTGTGGGTGTTGCCTCTTGCTCCCAGTGTGCGTTCAGGAGATGGTGGGATCCTACCCCTCAGTCACAGGGAACATCCACCCATTCTCCAGAAACTGAAGAGTCAAGTACAAGCTGTACAAGTTATTTTCTCTAATTTAATATATCAGCAATGACTATTAATAAATGAGCTCAGAACATAAGCATATTTCTACTTCAGCTAGGGCTTGCTTTTAACTGAAAGGATGGATTGCCTAAGGCATATGATACAGGGGTTTTTTTGCCAGAAAAAGGCCTGTCCAGACAGAGTGGAAGCTTAAATCTTCACAGATTTGATAGCAGGAAGGTGACGAGCTGGATAACATGCCTCTGTTCCTTTTACATTCGTGATGTTTTTCCCAGGAGCCATAAATGGCACCCTCAGTCTGCAATCACATTTGAGAGCACTGGCATGGCAAACACTCAGCTCTCTGGTTGGCAGAAGCTCTTGCCCCACCAGGTGTGGCAGAGGTTCTCCAGTCCCACACATGTGCTCATCTGAAACTGCTGGGAGGAAAAATGGTCATGGTGATGGGCCTCAGGGTCTTTGTCCCGCCTGTTTCCTGCCAGTGGAGTCAGTGTGTCACATCAGCAGTGACAGTACTTTCCTGTTGGCCTCAAGAGGGTATCTGTCCTGGTGTGTTGATTGCTAATAACCCTCTGTCCTGGGTGTTGCGCAGATACACAAATTCAAGTCCAGAATTTGGCCTTAAAGTACAAACTATTCCAGCATAACTGGGTGATTTTTTCTGCTGATTCAGTGCCTGTGTCCAGGGCAAACCTACGTCACAACCTTGGGTGTACAGCTGTGAGCCCTGTGCTCTTCAGTGTGAAGCACATAACACCTGTAGCATGGGAGAATCCCACACACAGCCCCAGGTGTACATGTTTCATCAGCTCAACTACGTAACTCCCAATCCCTTTCTATCCCTCTGTTTAATTTCCTTTGTTTTCAGTTTTGATTTATCCAGCTGACACTCATCTCTCTTCTGTTTTTTTTCCCCTTTTTGTCTTTATACAGTACTTTACCTACAGTGTCTTATTGAGTCTCCTGGCCTGCTCTGTGTTCCTTCAGATCAGCTGTATTGGAAAATTGATCCTTATGTTAATCATTGAATTTATATATGTTCTCATTGTGGAAGTGCCAGGGGTCAACCTTTTTGACAATGCAGATCTCCTGGTTACAGCTAACACCTAGTAAGTGCCTTTCACTTCTGAAATCTTCATTTCTTTCACCCAGTGACTTCAGTGTGGCATTAAGTGGATGGGAGTGCCAAGGCTGTGGTGCAAGCAAGGGAAGGGTGTGGTAGCAGAGAGGGCATTGCTGTAAGCTAAAGGCTTTGCCAATGCTACTCTCTACCTCTGAAGAGCTGGAGAGTACTGTTCCCTTTAAGATCTTTTTAATGTGGGACTTGACTAATGAACTATCTCATAATAACAGAATGTAACTGGAATCAGAGTGGATCTGTGTTTGTTTTTTTCCAGAAACTGGGAGCTGTAGTTAGTCATTCCTATTTCTTCTGGTTTTACAGTTCCAATATAGAAATGTCATTTCCCAAAAAAGAAAAAAAAAGTCCTCCAACAAACTTGAGTTGGCTCAGGGAAATGATAATAAACCACCATGATATATCAAACCCGGCTTGGGGTGGTGGAACGGTGGTGTTTGATGTTTGGCCAGTGATCTCCTGCCAGTTGCTGCTGGACAAATATCTGCATTTGAAAAGCCAGTATCACAGCTGGGCTCAGCACAGTTCCCAGCAGAAGGGCCTGGGGCTAAGTGGGAGTAGACAGTTTGCCCTTTTACTTACAGAAGGTAGTTTGTGATCAGCAATCGCACATGAATCATGGTGGCAGCCTCCTTCCACTGGCGTGGTTACCCCTCTCCCGAGGGTCACACCAGGGAGGGAAGTTGGGCACATCCACAAACCCGCCCTGCTCCTCAAGTTTTGTTTCTTGCTGGGAGTTGTGTTGTTGTGTTAACTCCTTGTTTTGATGATTTCCCCTTCTAGGCAACAATTGTACTTGAATGTGAGTCAATCAAATTATGCCAGTTTAGGTGAACTATTTGTCAAGGATGATTGCTATTCAGGAGGGTGGTTGAGAAGATTCCCATGGCCCTCCCCAGTGCTGTCTTGGGTGTTATGAAATGATTTGTGTAGTTGCTCAACTTTCTTGGTGGTCATTAACCCTTTCAAGCCAGATGCACCTGGTTACTTCTGTCCTTCACATGAATATTCCATGATTCTGTGATTCCTGTGTGCCCAGTTAATGAATGTATAGCTTTTGCTGCCACTGACAGTAATCACTTAATTTATTTTGTTCACTCAAGTGAAAGAAATTAGGTAGGAAACCCCATGGAGCTTTCTGTGGGGAGGTATAAGGAGAACAAGGTTTCCTTCCTTTTTATTGAGATGTTATGTGTTCCATCAGCAGAAGATATTTAGCATTTTCTAACACAATTAGTGAAAAAAAAAAAGCATTTTGTATCTCAAAATATAATTTCATTCTTGTAATTCAAGCACTAAGCGAAATTACAGCACTTGGAAGTATAATTTACATCACTTCACAATCAAAATGTCAGTAATAAAGTAGAGAAGGTTAGCAAGTTTTCCCAGAAATAGCTTTCTGTGATGCTGTATTATCTCTCACTAAATGGTATTTGTGTCGTAGTTTAACCCCAGCTGCAACTCAGTCCCACACAGCCACTCACTCACTGCCCTGCGCTGGGATGGGGGAGAGAATCAGAAGGGTAAAGGTGAGAAAACTTGTGGGTTGAGAGAAAGACACTTTAATGGGACAGAAAAGAGAGAAAATAATAATACTGGTAATAATGATGATAATAATAAAATAGAATAGACAAAACAGTTGATGCACAATGCAACTTCTCCCCCACTTGCTGACCAATGCCCAGCCAGTTCCTGAGCAGCAGCCCCTGGCCAGATTTCCCCCCAGTTCACATGCTGAGCATGATGCCATATGGTACGTATGGAATATCCCTTTGGACAGTCAGGGGCAGCTGTCCCAGCTCTGTCCCCTCCAAACATCCTGTGCCCCTCCAGCCTGGTGGGGCTTGAGAAGCTGGAAAGTCCTTGACTTAGGGTCAACACTACTTAGTGACACTTAGGACATCAGTGTGTTATCAACATTATTCTCATACTGAATCCAAAGCACTGCATTATACCAGCTAGGAAGAAATTCATCTCTGTTCCAGTGGAAACCAGGACACTGTTTTGTCCAAAAAGCTCCTTGGATGGCTATTTATTGCCCCAGTATCTGGCAGCCCGTTTGTGTGTTGTGGGAAATGGGAGCTCAGCATAGTTCACAGATGGACCACATAGTTCAGAGATGGACCTTATTGTCCAACTGATACTTAAAAAAAAAAAAGGCCACCATGACCTCATACTACTTTAATTGGGTGCCCATTGTAGCTACATAATTACTGTCTGCTCTGCAGCCATTATGGTACTCTGACTAATTAGAAGTGATGCAGATGTCACTTCACACTTCTGTGTACAAACCAACCCAGCATGTAACCAGCTAAAGGGCTGATTATAGCACGTTGGGACTTGTTAGACTTGACTGCAGGGACACACCGGTGTGGTGACACATGAAATGTAACTGGATGCACAGAGACGTTGTCATGTCACCTTTTCCCTATGCAGAAGGTAAAATTAATGTGTTGGTTTTAAAGCTGTGATGGACCACTGTGGTCTTGTGAGTTGAGTTCCTGCACAGTGAAGCCCCAAGAGCTTTGCCCAGTGATTTGTTCATCAAGCCCATCGTTTCTGTCCAAGATGTGCTTTGTGATTTAGAGAGCTGTCTGTCCTTGCCATCGTGGCTGTGAGATGTGAGATGTTCCTGTCCTATGGGAGCTGTCCCCAGAATGAACTGCCTTTCCTGCTAAAAATGTGCACTTAACTTGAGCAGGAATGTGTTTAGCAAGCTTCTCTCTGTTACTTTCCAGTAATCAAAGAGCCATCTGCTACTGGAAATGTCTGTTCCGTGGGGGAACAACCTACCAATGTAACACCAGTATTGCTTGCACTGGGCATCTTCAGTTGTCCAGAATGTCATTGTAAATACTGGGTCTGCTGCATTTCATGGTCTCTTCTGGAGATTTTAGAGCACAGTGAACTGGTAGCCCCAGTACTGAGGGTGTGATCTGCTGTGCTCCCATCATAAGACAGAGTGATAATGGGGAGCAGTGAGTCATCCTAGTCCAGGTAGTGATTTAGGGGAGCAGGGGAATCATAGAATCATAGAATCATAGAATAGATTGGGTTGGAAAAGACCTCCAAGATCATCAAGTCCAACCCCTGATC
>JAYRBT010000181.1:10775559-10790675 GCA_036023395.1 Myiotriccus ornatus
ACTCCCTCCCAACTTGGTGTCATCTGCAAATTTGCTAATGATGGACTCAATCCCCTTATCCAGATCATCAATAAAGAATCATGCTGCGTGCGGGAAGTGTCTCCAGCTCCAACTAGATCCAGCCTTTAATGTGGGAGCCCCCAGGCCTTTCAAACTGGGTCTGTGTCCAAGCACACATGTTCAGTGCTGGATCTGGCCAAGAGGCCATGCAATAGGTTGTGTGCAAGACAGCAGTGGGGTGCATAATCCATGTCCGAATAAATTACATGCTCAGAACTGCAGAAAATGTCTTGGAACAAAGAGGGTTAGAGAGCCACTATGCTTTTATTTGTGGATGTTATGCCCAGTTAAGACCCCTCGGCTATTTTGATTTTGATGATTTCTATCTCTGGTTCTGAGGTTCCCACCAACCCCAGAGAACTGTGGCCTGAAGCTCTCTAGAGAGCTGTGAGATTCTCAAGCTAAACATGTATCATGTTAGTAGCCTGCAAAGTTCCAACTGCATCAATGACAGTACAGTAATTTTACCACTGATCTCCTATTTTCCATTTAAATGGTGTTTTAAAAAATCCTTGTACGTGGTTTTCAGCCACCTAATACCCCACCCACACTCGAGAAGAAACACAGCAGCATTAAGCAATCAATCAGGAGCTCAGACAGCTGCTACCTACCTTTCACTGTCAAAGAGCACACCCTCTACCTTCCCCAGAAGGCTTTGCACGAGAACTTGGCAGTGTAGTGAATAGTAATAGGAATGTGCACTTGTGTGTGGTACCCAGAGCTGGGCACAACGCTGATGGTGAGGAACTTGCAGAAGAAGGGAGCAGGATTAGAGTTAAAGGAATTAACACATCTCCCTGTCACAACAAATGGAGAAGAGAGGAGCTATCCCTCACAAGATATTAGCCCAAAGCTTTCTTCCTTAGGTCAAATTTTCCAGTCTGACCTAATGAAGTAGTGATGGATGCACAGGAATTTGCCAAGCATCTCACACTGATATTAAAATCCCAAATGATTCTTTCACTGTTAATGCTTCTTAGGTATTTTAACCACATTCACCATTTCACACCATCACTGTGGATTTTTGAGTGTAGCTCACTCAGAATCCCGTTCTTCTCCTTCCCCTCCCATCTTTCAGTAGTTCTGTGCTTTCAAAGGGCTGCAGCCCCACACAGTGTTAGAGGTGCCACACTGCAGAGGTGCTGTGCAGTGAAGTGCAGAAGGGTGAGTGCTGCAGGGAGTCACTCTCCTAACCTTGTGTTTGTGTTTTTTTTCAGCGTGTCTGCAAATAATACATCATCATGGTGAGTCACTTTGGCATGAAATGTTTTTATGGGTTTTTGTTGGTAGGTATTTTCTGTTCACAAGGTGCAACATCAGCATGTTAACTCGCCAGCAGTGTCTGGTATTTGACTGTGCATTGCTGTGAGCTGGTGCAACACAGTGCAAATGACCTAAGTGGGCTGAGTATTGCCCTTTTGTATATATAGCTACTCTCAGAGCATCGTCTTTCCTGTGGCACCTATGTCAGCTTTCTCTGTAGAGCGTCTCATAGCACTTATTTGTAATACAAGTCAAAGGTTTTATCAAAATAATATTTTCATACTGTATAACTCTGTAATTCATACTTGACAGTTTCTATTTGCCTGCTTGTCAAACAGCATAGGAATGTGCCTTAGTGCCCTTTTCAGCTTATAAAACACTTACAAAACAAAGGCCATTAAGAAGTGACTAATTAGAGAAGCTGCAAGTGTAGAACAGTTGCAGACTTCCAGAGCTGGGAGGCTCGGGAAGCCAGTGCAGGAGACACAGCGAGGAGCTGTCACCATTTCGGTGTTGCCACACTGAGAGTATATGGCCATGCTCCAAAAAGTGGCTTTTGTATTGATGGTAACCCTTTCTAAGAAGTTGGATTACATTTCCAATTTCCAAGTCCTCCTTTCAAAACCAGCACCCATGAGCCAAAGTCCCCAACTTTTTGCAGGTACTGTTTGTCCCTTTACCAACAGGGGCTTTGAGGGGAAAGAAAACTAGCCCTTTCTTAAGCCTGGTTAGCCTTGAAGTGGGAACTGCAGAGTGTGGCAAAGCTGTGTTCCTCCACTAACTGGGAATTTCTGCCTTTTCCTTGGCTGCAGCTCCCCAGTGATGACACGAGTGGCTCTGAAGATTGTGACCCCTGTCATCATTACTGTCTTTGTCCTGGCGCTGTATTTGCATGCCCAGCAAGTGGAATCCACTGCAAGGCTTGATTTCCTCTGGAAGCTTCAGGTTAGTGTGTGTTGGCTGTGCCGGAGGATCACACAGTCATTGGCATTAATATGGAACTACTGTGCTATTCACTGTCGAGTTGAGGAGTGCTATAAAGTATCTTTGAATTTAATCTGGATCTGGTTTATAACTGGGCATGATAATAATGCTCTGCTCTTCTTTGGTACTTTGCATACTCTGTGCTTCTTATCCCAGTTATTTACTTCAACCCTTTGTTTCCTTGTAAACACACTTTGGATGGTCCCCACAGTAAAGGGTTACAGATCTGAAGGTCGAGATTAATGAATTTGGGCAACTGAGCTGTTACTGCTGCAGGAACCTGTAATGTAACACAATTTGTAAATATGGGAAGCTCATATTCACTGCTGAATTGCTTCACAGAGTTCAGTAAGCTTTAGTTTGCTGTGTTCAGGGGTGTGAAAGATTCACATTTGCATTTTCATTCACTTTCCTGTTAAGCAGTGAGAACTGGCTCGATGTCCAGCCTTCATTAGCCCTGGGCAGCAGCACTGGATAACCAACACACTGTGGATAATGCCACACTGTGCTCCCGTCCCTGGGTTCACTGTTAATGTTTTCACTGCTTGTGCCCACGAGTGATGCTGGGGCTGGGAAGCCACAGGATTGCAGGTTTTGTACAGATTTTTTACCTTCTGGGTGGCAGGACATCGTTCTAATTATAGGTCTTTGTGGCTTGAGTACGAGGCACTGAGGAAGCAACAATTAATTAAAGCTCCTTGGGAAGCAGATAAACATTGTTATCCTCATTTATAAATGGTAAAACAATGGAAGGGGTGAGCCAAGTGATTACCCAGTTCAGGGCCCAGAAATACAACGATGCTGGATTCTGGCATTATTCTGTGCCTGCTTTTACATGTGAGCACATGAAGAGATGAACCCTCTTCCACAGCAAAACACAAGTCTCTGCATCTCCCTGGTTCTGCCCTCTGGTGCAGCTCTTCCTCTGTTTCTGTCCTCCCTGCAAGTTCAATTTCAGCTTTTTTACCCTCCCCAGAGCAGTTACCAAAAGAGTAAGCACTGTCTGTCCCTCCTAAACTAGGCCACTGAAGAGAAAGAAGAAATGGAGGAGCTGCAGGCCTATAACAGACGCCTCCTCCACAACATTTTGCCGAAGGATGTGGCAGCCCATTTCTTGGCGCAGGAGCGGCGAAATGATGAACTGTACTACCAGTCCTGTGAGTGTGTGGCTGTCATGTTTGCCTCCATAAGCAACTTCTCCGAGTTTTACGTGGAGCTGGAAGCCAACAACGAAGGGGTGGAGTGTCTGAGGCTGCTCAATGAGATCATTGCTGATTTTGATGAAGTAAGTCACAGAAAATCTGGGTGGACGGAGCGAACTGAATCAATGAGTTTAGTTGGGCTTTGCTGAGCTCCTGAAGGAAGGTGGCTTATCAAATCTTAGTGCCATGCTTGCCATCTCCTTGCTCTAGAAGTCTTATTTTTTTTCCACATTAAAATCTCCTTTATTCCCTTGTTGCTCCTCCAAATATCTAATCCCCATTTCTTCCTACACCTTCAGTAGTGGAGGCTCTGTCCAGTACTTTGTAGTTCTTGTACCAAGGCAAGGCATGTGGCAAGGACATTTACCAGCATCTCTGCGTTTGTCAAGGTTTATTTGCTTCTTTTGCTCTTGTGAAACAGATAATAAGTGAGGACCAATTCCGGCAGCTGGAGAAGATCAAGACCATTGGTAGTACCTACATGGCCGCGTCAGGACTCAACGACTCCACGTACGACAAGGAAGGGAAGACACATATCAAAGCTCTGGCTGATTTTGCCATGAGGTTAATGGACCAAATGAAATACATTAATGAACATTCATTCAACAACTTCCAGATGAAGATAGGTAATGTCCCTGTGTTCACAGGATTCCGTGTAGGCAGCAGTCATTCCGAGCTGGGGGTTTCATGGAGAGTAAAAACCATAGATCTTACCTTCGCTGTACAGTGATGTGAATGGTCTTGTGCCTGGTGACCTCTTTGCCCTCTATGCAACATCACAGCAGGTTTGTTCTGGAAGGTGGCTGGGCTGCTGCCTCGCAGGCCCTCAGCATTGCAGCAGGTGTGTGCTGATTTCCAGGTGAGCAGCTTGCTTGTTAGCCAGATGGAAAATAAACCTTATCCTATTTTTTGGTGCTGGAAAGTAGCTCTGGATTGAGCAGGTCCAGCCTGAGCTGCCGGTCAGGTAGGCATAATGAATCAAAGAAGCCAACTTTTTTTAAACATTTCTTTCCCCACAGTTTGGCTGTAGCTTTACATGTCAGGGTAAAGCAAAATTAGAGCCGATGAACCTCAGGATGCTTTTTTATTGTCTGAATAATAACTTGCCTCATGCTTCATGTGGATCTGAGTGGACTTCTCCTCTCCTTCCAGGCCTCAATATTGGTCCTGTTGTAGCTGGGGTGATAGGAGCCCGCAAACCCCAGTATGACATCTGGGGCAACACAGTGAATGTAGCCAGCCGAATGGACAGTACGGGCGTGCCTGACAGGATTCAGGTAAGGCATCCACTGGAAAACTTACACAGCCAGCCCTGTGTCACTTAACGTTTTGAAACTTAATTAGAATTGGAATTTGTTTCATTTTATTCTTTTATGCCACACGTTTATTTAAACAGAACTGAAAGAAAAGACACCTAAGGAATGCTGGTGGGCAGCAAGTTTCATCTTTTAATCATGACCAAAATTGCAACTTTAGTCAAAAACTTGCAGTTTAGTTCTGGGTGGAAGTGTTGAGCTGAGCTTCCATCCTCATGTGCCTCATTGGCACTGTGAGCACAAGTCCTGCTCTGATCCTTGCTCCCATGTGCTGTTTGGCTGCCTGTGACAGTAGGTGGATTTATTTTCCAAGGGCTTGATTCAGATGCGTATTTCTGTAATTCACTTTACTGCTCACAATGCCATGTGTGGTGTGAGGCCAGCAAGGGTCCAGGCATCAGAAGGATGGGGATATATAACTAAAGAGGATGGTTTAAGGGATAAATGGAAACTGTCTGGTAATCACACATCTCCTTGGCCTTCAGACATGATCTTTCAAGTGATTCAGTTCCCCTGTCCTGCTTTTGCTGAGCCAGTGTCCACAGTAACAGTGTCATTCCTTTGGAAAGTATTGAAGGGTTACAAAAATAGAGTAACTAACTGATGTAAAACCCAGGAGGGGCAGCCACGCTGTTTCTGTGACTGTCAGTTAACTGGAGTGGTATTTATGCAACACTCTTTAAGCTTCCCTACGAGATGGTCTGTGGACAATTTTCATGCTACTTAAGCAAATCAGCACAGCAGTGTTGCAACAATAGGAAACCAGAAATGGAAATACTTAAAGCCACCTGGAAAAGGGTGAGAAAATACACTGTAACAATTAAATAAATATCATCTCAGGAAATCTGGTGTTTAAGCTTCTGTTATTCTGCAGCACAAGGGATTCTTTTTGACTGGCATCTGCAAAGAGAATTTGGATGCTGGCTAGAGTATTCCATTCAATCAGTCTGCCTCATTGCCCACAGCCTTTATAAAAACAATACCCCGACTCCTTCTAAGCTGTGCATCCTCTGTGTAACTTCTAGCACATTTTTTAGGACTTTTCAGTAAGTTTGTTTTCCTACTACCACACCAGTCATATAATGAATGCACCTGAGTAGACTGAACTGACTGGGGTCTTTTTACAAATGTGACTTCCTTGAAAACTGTAGTCCCCCAGCTGTGTACTATGTGAGACTTCTATTGTTTCTCAGGTTCTAAAGGTTGTGTTTCTTCAGCAACTTGTGCCAACCTTTTAGTTAGGGATTGCTATGCACACATTGATTGACTTAGAAACAAAATAGTTGATCCTTCTTTAATTTTATCCATGGATTACTCCAAAAGCAAATGAAAAGACAGTATGGAAGACATGGCAAGCATCTGTTTACTCTTGTTTATTCTGCAGGTAACCACGGACATGTACCAGGTTTTAGCAGCCAACAACTATCAGCTGGAATATCGAGGGGTCATAAAGGTCAAAGGCAAAGGAGAAATGACCACCTACTTTCTAAATGAAGGGCCTCCCATTAGTTAGCACCGACTGCAGCATCACACAAAGACAGATTTTGCATTACACAGGATTGTGAATTGGAGAAGAATCATTTTTGTGGCAGTGAAGCTGAAGACGTGGCGCAGCTGACTTCACACCGTGACTCTAGAGCTGGTATCAGCAAACTCTTTGGCCTCCAATCACGAAAGGCAAGTGAAAGAAACCACCTTGGAGTTGCTCCTGGCTGAGTGCTAAGTCGACCAAAGATGTGTACTACAGAGTTCACAGATAAGACATGAATTTGGAATTTTTTTAAAAGGCTGCTACCACAGGATGACATAACAAGCTATTTAAGTATTTATTGATGCAACACAACATTTACTTGGTTGAAGGAATGTATGATTCACTACAAAGCATTATTTTGGAATGGATTTGCACTCCCATAATGTTTCCATCCCATACTGCCAGCTATTTGAAGTGTACCACTGTGCTTTTATTAGCTGTTTTGAATGGGCTTTCAAAACTGACACCCACTGTTGCAGCACACAAAAAGGCCTTTTAGAAGGGCATTGGTAATGTTTTAGTGTGAAAAGACATTATAGCCTCGGCCCCCTCTTTTCCCTTCTTCTCCATGGCTTAATGACTGCTCTTCTGAGTGGGGCTGGCACACGTGACCAAGGGGAAGATCAAGATAAAGGAAGATGGCTCCACAACCATATTTATTAAAAAGTCGTCTGTGCTCTTCTTTGGTATCTATCAGTTTACATGGGAAAGACTAGATGTAAACAAGAGACATTTTGGGAGGGGGGGGTGGCTCCCCTGAAATTTGTTGTGGGTTTTTTTGTATTTTTTATTTTGTAATATTGAAAACATGGAGATCTAACAGATATACCAAATTCTATATTTTGTAAATTATATATAAACTAGAAGGCAGGCTGTCCACACCAAGGTGTGGGGGGGAGGTGTATATAACCTGTAGACTTTTGTGTAATTTTTTTCTGCATAATACTCTGAACACAGACTTGGCAGTTTTCAGATTATCACTATACAATCAACCAACAACAAACAGGTGAGTTTCCAGGCTGAATCAGATGCATTCTAAAATGAAAATCCAGAAAAATCTGCAACCCCAAAGAAGAGGAAAAAACCCGTGGTAGTCACACAGTTGTTCCATGGAGCATTCAAGAGGAGGGGTGGCGGCTTCCCAGTGGAACCAGGACCTTTGAGTTTTAGCTACTGAGACGGTATCAAACATGTCAAAAAGAGCTCTGACCAAATCTTCTAACTCTTAATAGGAGCTCTTATGAGGGGGAAAAAAAAAGAAAAAAAAAAAAGCTCGTTTGAACTTTTACTTTAAAAAAGTTATTTTTCATAGATGGTCTTACCCGAATCCTGCTGATCTGAGAGTTGTCTGCCATTGTAACTGCCATTTGACACTACAAGGAACTATGTGCTGCAGCATCGAGTCGACTTTCTTGTAGTAAGCATGTATTTAAACTGTCACAGATTTTCCATTTTCAGTAATTAGGTGATCTTCAAAAAAGATTATGATGGCAAGGGTGTATATGAGGTGGTTGACCTTAAAATACAGTGCCATTGATACTGTGCTGGGCATCTTTATCACTAGTTGGGGGGGGTTTATGAATAGTTCACTGTTATCATTTATGTACCTTTTCTAACTATTAAAGAAAAATCCCTTGATATTTTATTAAAAAAAGAAAATAATTTAAAAAAGCTATATTTTTTATATTCTATGAGGGTAAAGTTTTGATATTGAATTTGGCTAGCACTAAAAATTACACCAATCTTTTGACATTTAATAAAGTTCTTTTCCACTCTTCTCAGGGCAGAATTATTGTAGTACTAACAGCTTAATGATTGCACTATGGTGGTGGTGGTTTATTTTTTCCTACTTGACAATGAGACTAAGTGAAAATCCATGGGCCTGTCTTAATTAATTTGCTATATTGCCAAGCATGACCCAAGCATTAAGCCATTTAAACATGAGCTTAAATGGCATCGCCCCTTTCCTTTTCCCTTCCACTAGGAAACATCTCAGAAAAGTATAGTATATTGACTTCTGTAAAACTGCCAAGTCTGCCCTTGTACTATACTTTTGCTCCTTTACATCTTTCCTGGTTTGCAAAATACTTAAGTTGCATCATGCTGTTATGCCCTTCTCCCCCTCCTTCACCTTCCATCCCTCTTGCCCCCTCACTGAGTTTCATTACCTTCATGCCATACACTTGGTTTTAGGTTTGCTTTCTGCTTTCCAAAAGTCTGCAGTCTTCTTAACTTTTGATTCATCTTATGAAGTTGTGTTGTCAATGAAATTTCAAGTCCCCAGTATCTCTAGCTGTGATTGTTGACAGTGTGTCATGATCATTTCGAGGGGTATTCACACACTCTTTACTCTGGATCTTGCAAAAATGGATACAGTTATGATTTCCCATGGAAATTGAAATCTATTTAAGTAATTTAACTATATTAAACACTGTTTCACTGGTTAAGTGTCTCTGTTTTATTTTAGCTGCATCTGGCTAGTGAGGAGATCAGACGTGAGTTGTATCAGAGATACTGGATCTGCAAATAGAAACACCCAGTTCCTGTCTCACAGTGATGGGGGGCCCTTTGGCCCACCCTGGAACTATGCATTGCCCAGTGACAGACCCCCAAGGGCTAGGCTGCACCAGCAAACATCCCTTGGGTCCTTCTCGTGCACCCACTTGCCTTGGAATGTTAGGAGTGCTGACAAAGCCTCGCTGTAGCACAGTGGTTAAATATGCTGGTATAACCAAATAGCTTAAAACTCGGGGTGTGTGCCCTGATAAAAAAAAAAAGATTGTATTTTAAAAAAAGTTTTTAAAAGTACATCACCTTTGCCAAAGAATTCCCCAGGTAGGTACATCAGTGCTGGTCCTCTCAAGGACAACTGGAAGGAGGCAGCAGTGTCTGCCAATGCAACATTTTCAACCTTTACAGGTGAAAGAAAATGCTACATGTAACTGTACCAATTAACAGAAGCCTGAAGTGTAACTGAGAAACAAAGCCCTGCAGCTTTCAGCTGATTTTTTTTCCTTGAGAAGACATTACACAGGCAACTAAGAACCAAATTACTCACAATCTGTTACCGGTTAGGAGGGATTTTATGAGTGTACTGAGAACACAGTAACAAAAAGCCATGATTTAAGGTATCAGCCTTTAAGAAAGCTGGTGAAAAAATATTTAATACTTTCTGTGCTCTCTTACATAAACATACAAACAACATTTTAGGACATTATCTGATGTCCTAAAGCATGGTTTTTAACTATCTATGTGGAGAAGGATATCCAGGGAAGGGAAGGCAGGAGCCTCCAGTGCTGTGTCCTCTCATTTCTATTAATGTACACATTGACTGTATGAAAGTTTTCCCCAAATGCATCTTCTTCCCATCCAAAAAGCATTTTGATGAATTTGAAGGTGTTTAGCCACTTCTCCTCAGCACGGAGCTGGCTGCAGCTATCTGCCTGCATGTAATAAGATGACACATTTAGGATGCAACAAATTTCTTACATGTGTGTCCTACTCTGCAAATATCCCTGGCCTTGCTGTTTGTACTTTAACACAACGTACATGGACAGCATCATCTGGCCAAAAACTATGCCCAGAGGCAAATGGTTCCCTTCTGTTAAGTTTCTCAACTGCTCCTCAGGGCACCATCACTTCTAGACTGAAGTTTGGGGCATGGCCTGGAGAGAGAGTTTGGGATGCTGCTGGGAAAAGGGCAGCTCAGCCGATCTAAGCTGAAAAACACAATTTCCATGCTCCTGACTCACTCTGTCCAAGGTTTTTCAATTGAAGGGGCAAGAAGGCCTTGGGGAGGGAGGAGAAAGAAAACTGAACTTCAGGCAGGATGGGGGGTAGCAGCAGCAGCATTTCCCTGCCATCTGGCAGCCAGAGAGCCTTCTGTAAAAAGCAGGGTTATATTTTTTAATTTCTGTCTCTGAGCTCTTCTCAGTCTCCCTGTCCTGCTCTGCCCCAGCCCTTGGGTGCAGCGCTGGTGAGGCAGCCGAGCTGCTGGTGCCCACCCTGACCCTGTGGCTCCAGGCAGTGGGTGCCAGGTGGGAGCTGCAGCAGTGGTGAGTCCAGCACTGACACGCTCAGAGGTGCTGCTGGTGCAACACAGCACAGGCATTGCCATAAAAAGCTCCACAGGAGACTGGCTAGAGAGAGAACTTCCCTGTAAGCAGCTGGCCCCTGAGATCTTTCCCTTCAACACAGAATTTCAGATGCAAATAACTATTGCCATCTACTGGAAACAGACTTGTGGAGCCTCAACCAGGCACCGCAGGATCAGGCCAAGAGACACAAAACCCCTTCCACCATGGGGAAAGGGAGAGCACATCGCAACCTACAGGCCATTCCTTCCTCAGTAATTAATTATACACAAACTATCAAAGGCCAATTTATAGATAAGCAAAAAATAGTCATCCCAGGGTGTGGTGTCATCATCCAACCCCTCACCACCACCCCGGCAGTCAACTGTGCAAACAAGGCCCTTCCATACCTGCTGCTGCTCCTCCCACCCTCTCTCTCATGGTTTTTCCACAGCAGCTCCAGCACAAGAACATGGAGCACGGTCTCCTCTGCTTTGGAGTGTCGGCTGGCGCTTGACAACTCCGGACTGCTCAGTGTACAGGTTAGTGGGACAATCCTACAGTGTTTCTCACCTTCCCAGTGCAAGCTGAGCTGGAAGCCCAGCTGAGCTGGCAGCTTTGCAGCCCACACCAGTGCCAGGTCGTACAGGGCCTGTGCAGCCCCCACTACACATTCCTTAGGCTTTGCCTTTGGGGAAGGAAGACAGAAACATTATCCTAGAAAACAAATATTCTGTAAATGCTCTGAACAACTTCTGCACAGCTCTATACAGTCAGGAGAGCAAACAGGGCTGTACCAGTAAGTGCTCCATAACGTTCATTAGCAAACAGTTTGATCAATAAAACTGATGAACCACAATTTGTTAAGTAAAAGAATCTGGTCCAGACACTGCGAGATCATTAGGGTTTACCAAAATAAATAGTACCTGGAATACCTGACCAGCTATGGAAGTGACTGGAAGCACACATGCAGCTGGATGGTCAAGGGCTCCTCAGGCTCCTCTTGAGAGATCAGCTGGATTCCTGTCAACAGAGGGATCAAACTGGCACTGATGCAGATCTCCTACTGCCATCCTTCTGACCAATTATCCCACATCAGGGAAAACCCCTCCTACAATACATCCCTGTATATTAACAAACACCATGCAGAAAGCGTGGATTTCTGCAAGCTGTAACATGTATCTAGAATGCTATTTATTCTGACAAAAAGCTGATTTAAAATAGCATGTGCTTAGGTTTGAAAATATCAATGGGCTTCTCTTTCCAAAACAAACCAAGAAAGCAAAAAGCAATCATACCACAGAACTTGCAGTGGAAATGGGAAATAAAAGGCAGGAGGCTGAAAGGTAATACCCCTAAACAGATGCTCCTCAGTCCTAAGGGTAAGAAGAGTATCAATATGTTAAATAGTCCTTGGTGACTGTTAAGTAATCACAATGTCTTCAAAGGAAACAGTTTCCTCCATCATCTAGTTCTCTGCTATCTTTGATACAGATAAAAATCAATCCAAGTAACACATACATACATTTCCTCATAGAATGCTGCATTCTTTTCTGCAGTCTCCTCTCTCTCTGGGTATATTCTTATATACCTCATAAACACATGTGTGTGTTTTACATGAAACAGTGTGAAAGAAGAAGGAGCCTACAGATTTTCCGGGGCCTGAAAAATTATTTACTATCAAAATCTGACAATTCTCAAATGAGAAAAGTTTTATCCCCAGCTATTGGTCCAGACATTGAACACAAGAGAGCAAAACACTATGAAAAACCCCAGAAAAATACACAAGGAAAAATGTGATTAAATCCTAGAAGCTCAAGTAGGGGACTCTGAGGTAATCAAACCTGAAACAGCATTCTATATACCTTGTGGAAGTCAGTCTTTTGGTCATTCCTTCCTGAAAGTAAATATAAACACTGACACCTTATTCAAAGAAAAATATGCTGTTGTGGGTGTTGGATGAACCCATTCCAACCTCAAAGAGAAACATTCCTTTACAAACACAGCAAGAAATGGGCTCTGCTTCTACTAAATCCCACAGAAAAATCGCGTGACTACCAATGGCGTTCTGCAATTCAAACTAAAATAAGGCAGGTTGTTCAAGAGAGTAGACATCTTTCACAAGTTCATAAGCCTAGTAACTCAAGTATCTGGTAAAATGAGCAGGGAAGCTCCTACTATTTCTCTAAATGCTGAGTTTATATAAGCAAATGGGAAATCCTGGGAATTTGCAGCAAATTTGCACCTCCAACTTGGTCTGTTGTATCTTGGTTCTCATCTCACACAAAATGTCAGCAAGTTCTAATATTGCAGTCAAACTAAAACACGCTAGAAAAGCCATGTTTTTAGCACCTGGTAATATCAGGTAATGAAGAACAGTCATGCTCATTAACTTTTCATTGTGAAATGGGATTTTTATCAGTGCCATAAAAACAAGCAAACAAAACCCCAACTCTCTTCTGTTACACTGACAGTTGCATTTGTTCACTCTACCTGCTAATCAGCAATTAATTTAACACCACCATAACTGGAATGGAATAATGGCTCCAGATGCTATGATGAAGTTTTCATTCCTTAAAAATGTATCTTTAGGAACAGCAGAGAGGAAAGGTGCCTCAGAGAAAACAAGATTCTCTGCCAACATACAAACTGAAGCGATGATACAACAAAAAATTTATGTGCACAACAGCCCAAGTTAGAAACTAAGCAGCAATTCAGGTATTCATAACTGCCTCCCTGCTTATCAATGGAGGTGAAAAAATAGGTATAAGGACTCTTCCAGACTCTATGAGGAAAATAAAGCCTGTTTTTATGCTTAAAACATGAACAGCTCTATCTTTCAATCACTGATTTTAAATGGTACAGGACTGCTCTTCACCTTTTCTGGTGTCTGCAATTCAGAAAGGTGCACCGAATGCTAACACAGGCAAACTTCTCCATGCTAAACAAAGGCTGTTTGCTGCTCTGGTGGATTTTAAAAATATTTGTGGTGTAAAAACTTCCTAAAATTCTTGTATGCTTCAATCCAGTCCTCCTCCTTATCATTTTCCCTATTTCTGAATTCCCAAAACAAAAGCAGACCATGTTCCTGAACATGTTCCTCTTCTGTGTCTCAAAGTGGGGAGGGAAGACAGTTAACTGCAAAGAACATCTCTCCCAGCACCAAGCTTGGAACCTGGGCACCAAGGTGTCTTCAAGGGCTTCAACTCACACATCAGTCAGAGACATATCTGCTCACTTCAACTACGGTTTCATTCCCTAATTCTTGGTTCTGATATGCACAATTTTCCTGACTAATAACACTTACTTGAAAAGAAAATATCTAGTTTCTTTCTGCTTGGTCATGTAATCTGACACTAAACAACTTACTGAAAAACACAGCATTTTGGTACAAAATGCCCAAGAAAATTTGCCTGGACAAACATTTCATAGCACAAAAAAGCTCTGTCGATTCCAGCAACACAAGAGCATGGCAACCTCCCTGCAAGCAAAGCTTGATTACAATCTGTATGTAAAAATCTACAACTATTTATTTGTACATTATTTTACATCATAAATAACTGTCACACAACTGTAAAAACAAAACCCCAGTGTAACTGCTGCTGGTTCTATATGGCTGCTTTTCTGTTTTTAAGTGTTTGGGGTTTGCTGGTTGATTCATCAACTTCAGGAGCATAAAACGGTCCTCTCAAATATAAGTCTAGATCAAGGAAATTTTATCCCAGCACAAAAACACCCAATGCATAAAGCCAGAAGAATAAACACAATCCTTGGTCTTTTCTTGTTTAAGCTAATCAGGCTGATTTATTATTTTCCTGTCACCAGTTTTTATCTCAGGTTTGAGCTAATTATTCATCCATTTCTGAAAGTAATGAAGAACATATAAAAAGAAGAAAAATAGTCCAGCAAGTACAAGTCACTCAATTTACTCACCAATCAGTTTTCTTTCAACCCTTCCAGCGTCCAAACACAAGTGCACAAAAATCCTGGGTTAAGTGGTGGAACTTTTTGAATAATTACTAAAAAGGAACTCTGTCTACATAGATCACTTTCAAATGATAATTAAAAGAAAATGATAAATGAAAAAACATTAAAGAACTTACGGCATTAGACAGAGGACCACGGGTGAAGTGGATCCCCAGAAACTGAGTTTCCAGGTTACATTTTAATTAAGAAAACATTCATATATTTGTCAACATGAAACAAAACATTCCAAAATCTGGTACCTTACATATACCACATTTAGTTTGCTAATATGCAATAGCATTATTATTACTTATTTAGCCTATTCCCTACTGCCTCACAAAGGCAAAACTGATTTTGGAAGTGAAAAGCTTGCATGATATGCAGAACACACACTCTACACATTCCTCCATTAACATACTTTTGAATGAAGTTTTTTTTATGCCACCAGTCAAATTCCCCAAAATTTGGTGTCCCTACATACATTTCACTCCACAATATGCTCCACTTTCCTCCTCTAGTCCCATACTCTTTTGTGCCCTTTTCAAGAAAATAAAAAAATAATTTAAAAAAAGTTCAATCGTCAAGTGAAAAATGTCCACAGGCATTTTACACCGATTTATTAAAAAAAAAAAAAAAAAAAAAAACCACACCTAAAATAAAAGAGAGAGAAAGAAAAGTCAGCAGCAAAAGAATACATCATTCACTCCTTGATTAAGTGACC